>CM063509.1:68964112-68971612 GCA_032207245.1 Pardosa pseudoannulata
TCCCATAGAAAGTATCTTAGTAGGCGAATTATATAATTAAAGTTGTCTTAGATCGAATGGGTAAAACTAAATCATTTTGCCAGTGACAGCTTTAAAATGGCTCAGTGGCTTAGTGGACAGAAAAATTACATCTATTGCAGAGAAAGCTTTGGCTTATTCTTATTCATTGTGTTTGCAATATATAAAAATACAGTGTAAAATTTTGTTTAATTATAATAAAGTTTATTTGTTTATTCCTTTTTGATTATCCATATTTCATACTTTCAGTAAGGGAACATAATGTCCTGTAATTTGACAGGCTATGGTAGAAAAAGTTATGTATTAAGTGTAAGTATACTTTTAAAATATGTCTAATCACATAGCACTGAGATCTGAACATCATGGTGATGACGGATTCTTTTTCTTTAAATTTACGCAAGAAACTTTAAAGATATTTAATCAGAAATCTAAACCATAGAAAATGTAAATCCAGATCTAAAGAAATTCCAATCACTTAAAAATATGTGATTATTACGAAAGAATGCGTACTGTGAAACTTCATTGGTCATATACCTTTCAAATAAATCAAACGCTATTCTGTCTTTTTCTGTGTTTTCAAAATGGTGTATGCTTTAAAGTAATAAAAAATGATTTACCTTTGTCATATTGTATCTCCGGATTTCTTTGTTTCCCTTTTGAGTAGGCATGTGTCTTTGAATATTCGATATCCGGAAATTCATAGTTTTATATTTTTTTCATATATTGACGGCGAACACGGTTTCTTCAAAGTTCTCTTTTGTTCAAAAAGCGAAAGAGACATGCGCCAACTTCCTTTTGAAGGCAAAGAATTCTAAATTCGTCTTTTGTCAAAGAAAGTTGGCATTCAAAGAAACAGAACGGAGGAAAAATAAGTTAGTTTCTTACGAATATTTTACATGGGGTACCCTGTGCTATTAGTTATAAAATTTTAAGTGCCTAAAAATAGCGATTCAAGAATATTTTTAGAAGTTGACTATTATGTGGAAAAATCAGTTTTTCAGAATGTTAAATAAAAAATATCTCTTATAATGGACTTGTAAAAAAATAACTTTATCTGAACTTATATAATAAATATATTAAATCTAAGTTCGAATAGATAGTAAAAATAGTATGAAATTTTAAGAACACTAAATAATAAGGAAGCCGTTAGAGTGTACCGATGTACTTTTCCACGATGGTTTGCAAGTGCATACACAGGTGTGGAATAAATTTCCAAGAAGAATTTAGGTGCAGCTGTTGACTTCGACTTTTAGCTGGGACCCCTGCGGAGACGTTATAGCTCACGCAGTGGATTAAGTGTAACGGCGAAGCGTAGACAGGAATGTGGACGTGAGATATGGGGGAAGGGGCTAAACAATAAAATCAACTTTCACCAAAGGGGTCATTTTAACTTCGAGTGGAACACACCGATTAATAAAAAGTCTCCAAAAATACGCTAAAGGTTTATTGTGTCAATGGCTAAAGCGTTCTATGATTTTTTACTTCACCCTTTGTCGACTGGAATGGAATACGGGAAACCCACCCGCGTTACTGTCCCTTTAATTCCGGTAATAAATAGATATATAAATAGATATTATAGATTGTTAATTTTTAATACACATAAAGCTCGTCATGTCTCGAAGATCATCCCATAAGAAATAATGGATTCTAAAAGTACAAATAAAAATATTTTTTGAGAGACTTATTTATATTTTTTTGAGAAAGTTATCCAAAATATTTAAGTGGTGCAATTAGCGATACATCTGTTACCGCAAACGAAATACTTCGAAATAGAAATTTACAAAGCCATAAAAAGCTATCCGAGTCTTTGTGCCCCAGGGAGTAGTGGTGCAGTTCCTAAACAAATGTCAGTCAAAGAGGGATTGAGTTTCTAAACAATCAACCTGACCCTCCTACCTCAAACACTGGCAGAAATGTACATTACATCCATTTTCGGAACGTTTTTGAGACGTCGAAAATTGTACGTGGCAACCGCTTTTAAGACATCATCAGTTTGGCGGAATTGTACTTGAGAACCGCTTAGAGGGATAATAAGCTTTGCAAAAATGCAGATGTGGGAAAATTTCACCAACAAATGATTGGTACAAAGAAAAAAGGTGTGTTAAACCAACGTGAAAAGGTGGAAAAGAAAGTTGGGAAAGGAGTCGAGGTCAAGATTCAAGAGTTGCTGAACATCCAGATTCCGTGAACAAGCCAGAGAGCGCCCGGGTCAGCAATATATTCCCGAACCCGCCCGCTCGCACCTATGTCCAGCCTGTTGACAGTCCCAGATTGCTCCCTTGTAATTACTGGAGGTAAACTTAATGATATTCGTAATTATTGCCATAGGTCTCATAATCTTTTGATTAAGGAATAACGTATAAAAAAGAATATTATAATGAATTGTTGTACATTGATGAATGTCGAGTAATGAATGTCATATTAATCCAGAAGTAATATCTGTAAATAATTAGTGTACATAATAAATGTTATAGTTCAAATATAATATTATCCCTTTAAGCGGTTTGCACGTATAATTCCGCCAAACCGATGATGTCTTCAAAGTGGTTGTCAAGTACAATTTTCGACCTCCAAAAACGCTCCGAAAATGGATGTAATGTACATTTCTGACAGTGCTTTCCCCTAAGGAAATTTTTTGGTAGGAGGGTCAGGTCGATTGTTTAGGAACTGCACCCCTCTTTGACTGACATTTATTGAGGGGTGCACTCCTAGCTCCCGAGGCACAAAAACGCTGATAGCTTTACATGGCGTTGTAAATCTCTATATAGAAGTATTTTGTTCGCTGGAACAGATGTACCTCTAATTGCACCCCATAATTAACTTTCTTAAAAAATATAAATAAGTCTCTCAAAGGATATTTTTATTTGTATTTTTAAAATACCTTATTTCTTATGGGATGATCTTCGAGACTTGGCGAGATTTATGTGTATCAAAAATTAACAATCTGTAATATCTATTTATATACCTGTTTATAACCGGAAGTAAAGGGACAATAACGAGTGTGTGTTTTCCGTATTCTATTCTAGTCGACTAAGGGGGATGTAAAAAATCATAGAAACCTTTAGCGTATTTTTGGAGACTTTTTTTCCTCGGTGTTTTCCACTCGGAAGGTATATTTTTACTGTGTTTCCCCATTGAGTGACACAAGCCAACTGGTGTTTGTGTTGTAAATACATTACAACATATGGATTGTAATTTGGCACTTATACGTAATTTATAAATTGGGTATATATATTCTAAAAGAATGTCTCACTTGGCATTTATATAAGCATAGCATTTTCAAGTTCATCTTGGATACGCTCAAATGTGTTTTACTCTCTTACGTTAAACAAAGTAATACATCATACTCTGCAATAACTGAAATGTAAGAGACGTTTAGTTACAGTAGTATGGCTTCGTTGAAATGTTGAAATAAAATTATTTTGAAAAAGTCTTATGCCATTAATAACAATTTTTTTCTTTGTGGATAATTCTACATTTGTAAAATAATCTACAATGAATAGTAATGCCTAATATATTCTATTATCAGTTATGGATTTGAATACATATTTATTTAAGTTTATTTTCTTTTATTCTGTGAAATTTTAAAAGAGATAAGAATGTAAAGTGACAGATATAGAATGCATCAGACTGTTCCTAAGTTTCTTGAAAGAAGGAGAGTAAATTTTAAATTGGATACTTATTTATTTTTCTTACTGTATTCTACTACTATTTTTTAAGGTGAGTAAATACTAAGATAATTTTTTACCTTATTTACCTACTTTATTACCTACTATTTTTTAAATGTAAGTAAAGGTAAGTAAATACAAAAGTTCTAGGTAAGGATACTCCATATTGCATGTGACCTACATCGTGTTAACCCCTTCCGGTAAAATAGCGAGTCTAGCTCGTCATTAGTTTTTCATTCCAAACAGCACAATGACGAGCTACACTCGTCATGCGATTAAAGTTACTGTTAAATATGATAATTAATTTAGTTTAAAATTTCTAGTGTACTGAATTTGGCAACACTTTTATCACTTGTGAAAATCACAAGTCACTATTGCATATTTTTTACTTGGTACAAGTCATTGCCAAATTAATGAGTCAGAATAAAAGAAAACCTACTAAGAAATGCCGTGTGTGTTACAAGAATCAAATTAAAAGTGAGACTACTTGGCGGTGTAAACAATTAAGAATTCCTTTGCACTTTGTTTTGAAAAGTACCACTAGCTTGAAGACTATTATCTGTATACCTTATTAATGTTTTGCTTTGATATTTTCTTAATTTTACTGTTTCTGATATTATTTAACACTATGTAAAAAGTGGATTAAGAATATGTAAGAATTGTTTATTAAGTTTTTTAAATAAAAATTAAATGGTTATTTCATGCACAGTTTTTCATTATTAAATCATACCGGAAGGGGTTTAATCTGTGTCAAATTTGTACACAATTATAATTTAACTTAAAATTTCTCAGTTTGAATGAAAATATAATAAGATAGGACGATAGCTTAATGAGTAGAGAGCTGGTCTTTGGAATACGTAGGCACAAGGATAAGTATTGAAGAGTAACCAAATTCATTCGGCAGTAGTTGAGCTGTAATAAATAGGAAAAACTGCAATATTTGAGTTATAAATTTAATAATATTAAATTAATATTATTATTAATTATATTTATTTAATTTACATACATATAATTTTATTATTAAAATTTATAATAATATGATAATATTAATATGTAATTGTCATACCTTATTATTTAAATCTCAAAGCGAAGGGAAAAGGTCCTATGGTACCAATCTCCGGTTTTCCGGGACCAAGGTCCCTGGACTGCAAAACATTTGTTCCGGTTAGGTAGTCAACCTTACGCGGAACCCCCAGTGTTTAGTTCTCAAGCATGATTGATTCTGAGTTGGTCTACCCACTGAAGGGATGAAAGGCTTAGTCAGCCTTGCCCAATCCGGGGATCGAATCTCGGACCTGTATCGTGGGAGCGCCTTTTATCGTGGGAGAGCCGAAAATTTAGTGTTCTTAAATTTTCATACTATTTTTACAATTAAATGAAGTGTTTAGTACACATTTCTTTAAATTTTAGAATATTCAGGTAATGGCTGATAACGTTAATGATAATACACTAGCAATAAAGTCTCCCTTTATTTATAAAAGGAAATAAAAGACACGTTGACAGTGGACAAATTAACTGGTTATCCTGATTACAATTGACAGTGACCAGGAGGGTATGTTACCCGTCTTTCACCACTTATCAAAAAGATGGAAAGAAAAATTCATTGACACGCTTTTAGATATCATACAGAAACACAACTGTCAACCCTGTGTAACCACACAGGGATCTTTATCGGGTACTTTCTTCCCCATTGATTTAGATGATTAAAATATACATTCTCAATAGCTTTATTCGGAATAACAAGATTCAAACTTCTTTTTATTTTACGAAATATTACAGCAAGCCGCATTAAATATATTGAATCAGCAATCTTAACCATAGCAAATACAAACTGACATCTATAAAACTTTCAGTCACTAAAAATATTATTACGTCTTTACTACACATGAATGCACTAGTTTTAAACTATATTGGTTATATTCCTTTCAAACAAAATCCTAAGTCTTTGTCTGTGCCTTCAATATGGTGTATTCTTTAAAGGAACAAAATAAAATTTGGCCTCATTATATTGTATCTCTGAATCTCTTTGTTTCCTATTTGGGCAAGCATGTGTCTTTCAATATTCCATATCCGTAAATTCAAATTTATTCTCTGTTTCATATGTTGACGGTGAACACAATTTCTTCAAAGTCCTCTTTTGTTCAAAAAGAGAAAGACACATGCGCCGACTTCCTTTTGAAGACAAAGAATTCTAAATTCGACTTTTGTCAGAAAGTTGGCATTCAAAGAATCTGTATGGAGGAAAAATGAAATATTTTCGACCGAATATTTTACATGGAGTACCCTGTGCTGTTAGTTATGAAATTTGAAATGCCTAAAAAAAGGAATTCTAGAATGCTATTATAAGCTGACTATTAAGTGGGAAAGTACGATATTTTGCAATGTTTGCCTGCCTAATTAAACTTTAAAATTAAATGTATCATTTAATAGACAAGTAAAATAATATTTTTAGCTGAATGTATATGAATAAATATATCAAGTATAAATTCGTACAGAAAATAAAATTAATATGAAATTATAAGAACTTTCTATATTACATTATTATAATTAAATAACAATAATTTTATATTACTAAATATATAATATTATTTTATTTATGTAAATAAAAATAAATTTAATTATTATTATTTATTTATATTTATATAAATAAATATACTTATATTACTAACGATTAATGTTTTAAAAATTATTTTTTAATTATTACAGCCGGTCTTATTTTTAATGGTCAGACGATGGATATTTGAATACTTTTCAGTATCAAAGCTCTAGCTCGAATCTATGATGCCATATTCAGTATATTTTAAGCATATATATTAGCTTTCGAATAAATCTCGTTGCTCATACTAAGATACATGTATAAAAAAAAATATATATATTACATATATATTATACATATATATATATATATATATAATTATATATATATTATATTATTAAGTATATATATACATATATATATATATATATATATATATATATATATTATATATATAATATATATATATATATATATATATATATATATATATTATATATATATATATATATATAATATATATATAACATAATATTATATTATATTCAAATATATATATAATTTATACATATATATATATATATATATATATATATATATATATATATATATATTATACATATATATTTATTTATATATATATATATATCTTTTTACATATATATATATATTTTATATATATATATATACACACACACACACAATTTATATATATATATATATATATATAATATATATATATATTTTATATATATATATATATATATATATATATATATATATATATATATATATATATATATATATATATATATATATATATATACATATATATATATATACAATATATATATATATATATATATATATAATATATATATATATATATATATATATATATATATATATATATATATATTTATATATATATATATATATATATAATATATATACACTATATATATATATATATATATATTATATCTATATATATATATGTGTTGTGTGTTATATACTCACTTCCAACAGTTAAGCACGAAGATGTAAAATGCGAAAAATCAACAAATACTACTTGGATTGACACAAAATTCTGCAGCCATATATATTTATGTATCAAAGAAAATCAATAATTACATACAGAAATGAAAACAATATTAAATATTTGTAAGGTATTAGATAATGACATAACACTTACTCTATTAAACAGAACTTAAACAGAATTATGTGTAAATTGAAAATAAACAGTATAAAATGAAAAAAAGGACATTAATAGGGTGT
>CM063509.1:68976612-68981612 GCA_032207245.1 Pardosa pseudoannulata
AATATTCATGTCGGTGCCTTGTCGTGTTGCGAACACTTCTGAGTGCTCGCAGGGTGCACTAAATAATATTAGGCAGGTGTACCAGTATTTTTGGCTCTTCAGTGTACATGTGTATATACATAATCATATAAATATATATATATATATATATATATATATATATATATATATATATATATATATATATATACTGTCTACTAATAGGTATTTGGGCACCTGAGAAAGAAAAAAAAACATTCCGACAATCACCGCTCACCTTCCACTTCTTAATCACATAAGCCAATGTCAATTTTGGGTACCTTTCTCGAAATCAGAGAGCTCCGAATTGTGCGCGACCTTGTACGGGACCTTGCATACGACTAATGCCGATGCTGTTTCCTATACGTTGTATACCGGCGGAGGCAGTACCGTACCTCAGGACCTAAGATATCATCATTTGCATTTATGTCCAAATACTTATTGGTAGACTATATATATATATATATATATATATATATATATATATATATATATATATATATATATATATATGAGTGTGTGTGTGTGTGTGTGTGTGTGTGTGTGTGTAATAAAACGGACTTCACGATGGTTGGTTGCAGTCAGGGACCATAAAAATGACACTGTTTTAGCTAAAGATCTTTATTAAAATAACGTTGGTGGACGAGATCTCACGTCATCATAAGGACAGAATAATCTGAGAGGTCACCTAGCATGAAGTTATAGGTAAAAAGACCCTTAACCCCTGGGGGAACATCTCAATCAAAATATGTGGAAAATATCTAGGAAAATCTGTCTCTGATAGCTTGCATCCCCTTTTTCTTTGGAAATTTCCTAAATCGTCAGCATGGGCAATGTAGAGTTATGATGATTGGTTAGACCCCTTTTCAGAAGTGTAAACTGTAGCCACAGTGGTTAATTTAGGTTAGGGGTTAAAAAGGGGAAAGCTAACGGACGTGGGAATTTTTAGCCCGTTACTTAAGATTTGAAACCCTCTGTGAATTTTCTCGGGCTGTCTATGGAGGGGTTGTATTCAAAATGGATACACTAGTTTCCCGATATAGTTTACTTTTCCTTACATATATCTTTTACTTTTCCTTACCTATGTCTGTACGTATGTATGCATGCATGCATGCATATATATGTGGTTTATGTGATACCTAACATATATTAATATACGTTAAATCTAATATAAGCAAGAAATAGCTCTGAGAAGGTATTCATATCGACATTTCCTAAAAGGATGATATTACATAACTTTACAGCATGCAATTGTATTATATGATTCATTTTTAAATGCTCTCATAAAAAGTAAAAGCAAAAAGCAATTCACTGCAATATTCTTATAAATTTAAATCAATGAAATAAAATAGTTCAAAAATCTAGGAAGCCTTTTATTGCCAATTAATTTCAATCGAAATTAAATAAAAGTTTTTATAGTAATATTCGCTATCAAAACGATATTTTTGCTTTTCAAAAGAGAGAATGAATACAAATACACTCATGTCCATATATTAAGGATAATGAAGTTCAGGCAATGAAAGAGACAAAAGCAAAACAAATTTGACTTATTTGTAAAGTCTATTTATTAAACAAAAGGTAAAGAGCAAAAAAGATGCTATATGTTTGACATAATTAATAAAAATTGAGATTTTTACTCCCTGGAGCAAATTTCAAAAAAGAACCTATTTACAGAAAACAGTATAACATGGTTAGTATGATGGTTAATACGGAGTATGTCTGCTGCGCATGCTGTCTAATACGCTGTCTAATATGCGCATGCTGTCTAATACGCATGCTGAGTATCAGATTATCAATCTGATCTTGGGGAAAATTACACCCCTCATCAAGCAATGCCCTCCGAAGTTCCGATAGACAGTTGGGATGGGGTTGACGGGCTGCAATTCGTCGGCCAAGCATGTCCCACACATGCTCTATTGGATTCAAGTCCGGTGAGTATGCTGGCCAATCCATACGGGTGATATCCTCCGATTGAAATCATTCGTCTACAATGTTTGTACGGTGAGTAGGGCGTTGTCATCCATATACAGAAATTCAGGACCCATGGCGCCCCGAAACAAACGTACATGTTGTTCCAGTATGACATCCCGATAGATGTGGCCAGTCATCGTTACACTCTGAACATGCAGGTCAGTTCTGGAACCAAGAATAATTCCTCCCCAAAGGAGCCATCCTGCACCACCGTAACGGTGTCGTTCAATGGTGTTCTCTTGGTGGTAACGGGTACCTGGCGCTCTCCATATGAAAGTCCTGTGAGAATCAGAATGTAAACTGAACCTGGACTCGTCGGAAAACATCACACAAGACCACTGTTGCGGTGTCAAAAATGCATGCTCTCTAGCCCAGCATAATCGCAGGCGACAGTGAGTTGCGGTAAGGGGAACACATCTGACAGGCCTACGAGCATATAGACCAATGTTCCCTAAGCGTCTGTACACGGTCTGCCTTGAAACTGTCGTACCGGTAGCTGAAGAGTGCTGACGAGACAAGTCTGATGCTGTGCTCCGTCTGTTTCTTTTGGCAGTAATGCCAAATACCGGTCATCATTCGGCGTAGTAACTCGGGGGCGACCTGTGCTGTAACATTTACTCACATTACCATCATGTTTGAATCGTTCCCGAAGCCTTGAGATGACACTCTGTACGATTCCAAGTTCCTCGGATACTTCCAGCTGGGTACGTCCACATTCCTTCGTCCGATAATTCTACCACGTAAAAAATCCTCCAAATGCTTCCTTTGTGCCATAACTATGCGGTCATTGCACTGAAAGTCTTTTAAAGCGCTTGTGAACAATTTTACTTCTTTGCTACCATTCCTTATATACCCCTTTCATACACTCTTGTCATTGTGACGTACTATCCGAGCCATCTGGTGGTTTCCTTCAATTTGCATATTCTTCATGAAGATGTGTGAGATAATTCTATAGGCGAAATTTTTATTTTAGAGATCAATTTCTGTGTGATTCTGAATTATCCTTAATTTATGGACATGAGTGTATATATAAAATTTAACATAATTTTTTATCGAGAAGGGATAATAGATTAAAATTAACTTGTTGTTTTAATAAATATTCCATTTGTAAATGTCTTACTATTTTTGTTTATATAGTTTAATAGAAAATATGTTACTGAGAAGATGTTTTTTTTATAAAATTAAAGATTTATGAAAATCTAGTTAAGGTACCTTAAAATATTACAAGTAGTGTCATGCCAAAATGAAGAAAAGGTACTACTGGAGATCAAAGCAGGAAATCGAGAAGCAATGAACATGTACTTAGGTTTGATGTGGAATATTACTGTTTTCTCGTTTGCAACACGAGGTCTAATGGGAATGTGAGCTACTGTTTAACCCTCTAGTTGGTTTGCACGTATAATTTCGCCCAGCCGACGATGTCTTCAAACTGATGGTCACAATTTTCGACTCCAAAATGCTACGAAAATGGATGTCACGTACATTTATGCCAGCAATTTCCCCCGTGGAGTTTTACGGTAGGAGGGTCCAGTAGGTTGTTTGGGAACTGCACCCCTCTTTGACTGACTTTTATTGAGGGATACACCACTATCCCCTGAAGCACAGGCATTTTTTCACATTTAACCTAAAAACTGCTTTTAAAACCAGATGAGTCAAAACAGTTTTTTACTGACCGGCATGAAATAGCTCAGAGCTTCACAGAAATACGTCGTTTGGGTCAAACTATAGATAAGACTGATCTCACTATAGATAAGACTATATTGTACGGGTTAATCATTAAAGCCACTGGAGGCAGTCTCTCTGGGAGGTGCATAGGAAGTAAAGGGGTAATAAGGAGGGTGTTTCCCTTCGTCTACCTAGCCAAAAAAGGGGGTAGAAGAAAATTCACCAAACTCTTTGGCTATAAACACAGTAGAACACTAGTGTATTTTTCGAAGACTTTTCCTTCCGATGTGTTCCACTCGGAGGGTTAAAGCTGATTCCCAATGGCTATGAACAACTGACTGTCCTTCCATTATACTGTGCCAATGCGTCCTTTCCCGGCGCTTTCCAGATTGACCGGAACTCCAGGCATGGTCTTCAATCGCCTCCTTGGCGACCAAACACAAATCTTCAAGCTTGGTGAAGTTGAAATGCAGCTACACACCCCATGCCTCTGTAGAGGAAATATTGAAGCGAAACAGACTAATCTTCAACATGAGTTTTTGATCAGAACGTTTATTAAAAGACTAATAACTAAATAAATAGTAAAAAGGTAAAGTACAAGACAGTGCGCTGATAACAACTTGCGACTTGCAAGTGATTAACAATCAAAAAGTTGTTTTACTCAAGCTCGTTGATTCCAAAGCCGAGAGTGATTTTCCAATCCCGAGTGAACTGTGCCGCTCACCTTATATACTGCAACTTGCTCGCGCACTCAGCATAGAGGAAAATTTGCATTTGAGGGAGCTTCTTCAATGCGGTTATCAGAACGACACACCTCCTTCAGTTGCGAAAAACCAAAAACCTTGGGCATGCAACCCACTACTTGTGATTGCGGAGAGCAAATCAGTTTGCAGCTGCACTCTCACACATTCAACATTGTGATTCGAACTCACAAATTTCAGTACAGAAGATCAACGCTCTAACCATTAGACTATCGTTTGGTACAATGCACACTTAATGACGAAAATTATAGGGTTGAAGTTGAATTATAAGATATTGATAAGCTGGTCACAATAACAAAATGACTGAAAATATATCGAACCGAAATAATCTGATATTTTTTGGTTCAGTTCTGGTTTTTATTCAGACCAAAAAAAACGGTTTTTTTTTTCGATTTTCGGTTCAGTGCCAGTTTGAAGTACTGAATTATACTTACACAACTAGCATAAAGCCCGTCATAAGACGGGATCAGTAAACTTTTCTAAAAGAATAAAATACCCTATAAAGTAGATACAAAATGGTTTGTTTTTTGGCTGAGAATTATCTGGTACAAACTCAATATATCGTTTATCTTCATACTCGCATAA
>CM063509.1:68984112-68996612 GCA_032207245.1 Pardosa pseudoannulata
TATATATATATATATATATATATATATATATATATATGTATATATATATATATATATATATATATATATATATATATATATATATATATATATATATATATATATATGTATATATATATATATATATGTATATATATATATATATATATATATATATATATATATATATATATATATATATATATATATATATATACATATATATATATGTGTATATGTATATATATGTAGATATATATATAATATATATATATATATATATATATATATATATATTTATATATATATATATATTCCTCAATGTGCTAACCATTATGTGATCAGGAGATAATAGGAAGCAATGGCGTTGTAACTGTAACCTGCTCCCACAATAAGCTTATCAACAATTACCTGTAACTTTGTAAAAAAGTGAATGCTAGTAATAAAAGCAAATACCTTATTGAAAAAAATATCCAAATTGAAAGAGTATTATATATAATACGTAACTGTACAACAAATATAGCAAAAAACTATTTGTGTGCTGTTTTAGAAGTGTTACTCGATCAAAGCAGTATTTGGCGGGATTTTCTCTTGGACATCTGATAAAAAAATCTGAAAATCTCCGAGCACAAAAAGAAGTCCTGAAAACCCCTTTTTCTCTGTCTGAACAAAGGAACCTTTTGATGAAAAACTTTGTGATTTCCGACCGCCAGATCAAATAACAGGGAGGAATTCAAAGCTATCGAATATTCAAAAGCACGCGACAATCGGAAAGAGTAAATATTTGTCTAACCATGCACAAAACAAGCTATTTTTTCAACTACATCCCTACATTTGCGTCTATTGATATAAAAGAAATAATATAGTTCTATTCAAAAAGGTTGAGATTGTTAGCACTGCCATTTAAATAACATCTAATTATGAATAGTAAAGGACACTTCTTTATTAAAATAAATCGTTCCCTACCTGCATTTAACTAGTGGAGATGAATGAATTTTCTAAGTTACAGCTTAATAGAATATATATAGATATCCAGCAAAAAATATAACCATAGACCTGCTTGTTGTTTTTGGGTAATTTAAATTTAATGCATTAACCCTTTCGTGGGGCGTGGGATGATTATTTCCCACTTACACGATCTTACAAAATACACCTGTGGGAAGCGCAAAACCCATTATAATATATTGGTCTTGCTATTGAAACGACAGAAAGACTAATTCCCGCTTCGGTTTTTCGCTGTCATCTATTGTTCGATCGATTGAATAAAATTAGCAGCTTTGTTTTGAAAGGTTGGAAACGTGGAGTGAGAAATAAATATCCCACGAAAGGGTTAATATCCAACCAAACCCATGGTTTCTTTTCTCCCTTAATTTCCCTCATCATAAATCGTTTCAGCATAAAAATGCAAATATAGGCAAAAAGAATTAACATTTGATTACCTCTCATAAAATAGTTGATCTATAAATATAAAACTTAGTGGAATAAGTTTCTCAAAATTGTCCAAATGAACGGATACATGTCTTGAACTTCCACTCATGGACATTTAAGAGACTATGAGAACAGAGAGACGTTCACAGATTTTAATAGTGCATGAATTATTTCATGTATTAATAGCTTCATTTTACTTAAAGTATTTTATGGATAACTCCGCTAGGTATTAAGACAATCTATAAATCCATAGTACTTCTCTATTTGTTGAAATAAAATGTTTGTTTTTTTACATTAACCCTTTGACAGTTTCATTTATTTCCAGAATTCGTTTAAAAAATGTCACATTTTTTATTGAATTTTTTTGTTCATTTTACAATTTTAGGTAAAGATATGTTATTAAAATTGACATTTCTAATATTTTTAAGCATTTATTACAACTTTATTTCTTTCCATGAAAGCATCATAGAACTGAAGTTTACCTTTATTCTCATCGATATCCAAGTTAATTTTTGGAATTCCAGTGAGAGCAAATCTAGGAGGCGGATCCGAAGGATTATCACAATTAATTTAAAAAATTATCTTGTTTGACTGAGTCCATCTCTACTACTATCAGAGTCATTACTATCTAGGTCATCTAGTAAAATTTCGCTTCTATCATTTATAGATAATTCAGTTCCGATTCACAGTTCGAATCTCAAAAAATTAGCTCCATAAGTTCTGAATTATCCATTATTTAAAAGTAAAAATATATTATTCAACTTTTACATCAAAAACATTATTAGGCGGTTAGTAAAATATAACCAGTAAGCTATACACTGAAAGATAAAAATCCGTCTTCTGCCACAAAACAAACGGAAAAACCATCGCTTTTGAACCAATCAGATTAGGAAATACAATAAACTGCAAACTTCGTTTACTAGATAACTATCGCCAAGTATACTAATAATTTGTTACGAAAATGGAAAAAAATATACGGCCGAAACAGTGCAAGCGAAATAGAATTCAGATTGCCCGTACAGCTTACGGGCAAATCAGTAAAGGCTCGAAAGCTGTGCTCGTACGGCGTACGGACAAAACAGGGACGGGGAAAATCCCTGAGCAGCTGTAACTCAGTCGGCTGAGGCATCGGTCTTCTAACTGTTAAGGTTCGAGTTTGAGCCTGGAGCCGGAAAATAGATTAACTGTGTTCATTAATGCAAAATAGATTGATTGTAGCAATCTATTTTGCATTAATTGTCTAAGTTCCGAAACAACACATCTGGAGGTGGTAGGCCAAGCCTGGGGTTGCCTACATTGTCCTTGCTTTTAAATTACGTTGACACTCTATGACTGGTCTTAGGGAGTAATGTTAGCCACCTACGGTGTTTCCCTAATAAAATCAGTAAATCATATGTTTTGCTTGATAGTGGCGAGAATTATAAAAGTTTCTCTAACTTTGGAAATAATAATAAAACATCTGACGGTGTTTCCCTAATAAAATCAGTAAATCATATGTTTTGCTATATAGTGGCGAGAATTATATATATATAGTTTCTCTAACTTTGGAAATATATATATATAAAACATCTGAAATATAACATGTACCTATAGTTGATTCAATGCTTTCATATATATATATATATATATATATATATATATATATATATATATATATATATATATATATATATATATATATATATATATATATATATATATATATATATATATATATATATATATATATATATATATATATACGTAATGAGTCAGACTTCTCCGTAGGTGATTGCAGTCATGGCCATAAAAATGATACCGTTTCAGCTAAAGACCTTTCTTAAGAAAACTTTGGAGGACGGGTTCCCACTTCATCATAAAGACAGGATAAACTGAAAGGTCAGCTATTATGAAGTTTTATGTACAAGACACGTAACACCTGGGTCAACATCTGTGGGAAAATACCTTTAGAAATATCTGTCTCCGAGAGCTGGTATCTCCTTTTTATTTGGAAACTTCCTAAATTGTCCGCTAGCGCCATGTAGGATTATAATTGGTCAGGCCCATTCTCTGATTACGCAAACTGTAGCTCCAGCGATCAATTTAGGTTAGGGGTTAAAAAGGGGAATGCAAAATGACGAGTTAAATATTAGCCATTGATTTGAGTTTTGAAAACCCCTGAGAATTTTCTTTATATATATATATATATATATATATATATATATATATATATATATATATATATATATATATATATCTGTAACACCTACTCCATTGCATTTTTAGAAATTTCCTACTTAACATATAGTTACGTTTAACCTTTATGTCGTATAAGCATTCTGAAAACGAGAAAGTTCACTCATGGACTATTCAACATGTCAGCATGATGACACGGTGGTACAAACGGAAGATAACATGTGAGTTATAGAGGTTAAACAATTTTCTCTGAAATTGTTCATTAAATAGTTTATAGTCCTTTTTTCTTTATACATGTCTAAATGTAGCCGTTCATTCATTACAGTAAATGAAATCTAAACGTCTTTGTTTCTTTTAGTTTACAGAACAAAGGTCCACAAGTTGCTACAAGAGAGTTAATGAAACATACCTAATAAAATAAGATAACGAACGGCTTTTACAAACATCAGTGCTAAGAGCATCATTCAAATCCATAAATGCCGATACTTCAATTGTCCAACCATTTTACCATCGCTCAGGAGTACACACCCTTCCTCTCAACGAAATAGTGAATCTAATTTCGAACGTTTATGGAGAAAAGTGAGAGAAGGTAATGACCCATTTTACTAGTTTGGATCTGGTTTTAATATTTGGATGAATTGTTTTATTTAAAGCAGTAGGGTAATTTTTTATTAATCAAGTGCTGTTGTTGTGTTTTCTCGTGACACTTGTTCAAAACAAGGCTGCCATATGATATTCGTATTAAGGCAAAGGGGTAGGACTTTTATTATTAATGAACACCGTTAATGTGAAAGAAAGACTTTTTCTCAACTAGACCCTCCTGATTTTGAAGCAGGGGCCAAGCAATAGATCCATAGACTTGACCTGCCCCCCTGAGAGATACTGATTGAGAACATGGAGGATATTGTGACCAATAACCTATTTTACGCGAACCAGTTTTCTTTCATAAACAAAGCGGATGTTAGTTCCGAACCCGCAACCTCTCAGTTACGAGATTTTTACCCTTACCGACTGTGCTATTTCGTCTCATGCAAGTGCTAATTAGACTGAACACTGGTTGTACCAGTGTTCTAATGTGCATACAACCCATACACCAGTGTTCGTTACAAGGGGGAAACACAGAGTGAATATCATACTTTATATTGAGATTCATACATTTATTCTATACATTCATTTATAAATAGATCCTTGGTTATCATATATCATAATAAATCATATATCATAATATCATATATCATAATCCCGACTTCTACTCCTCTCCTTAACTTCGTTTCCAAACTCCTCACCTCGGTCCCAACGCCCCTTTTTTCTTCCTATCCAATAGCTTCTTTTCGGGAAATTTTCCCTCATCTGTATGTCCTTCGGGAGTGCAAGTGGGCTCATTAAAGTAGCCCCTTTTGTGCAAGCTGACATTAAGTTTTAGCCCCCGCTCCTATAACTCACGGTTACATCTCTGTGCGAGCTTGACCGTTACGCTACCATTCCTTGATCTATACCTTCTCTGCGGGGGTCCCTAAACTTGACGTGAACAATTGGAGTCCTAAATTCCTCTAGGAAAATCCTCCCACAGCTGTGCATGCACGTGCAGGTCACCGTGGGAAAGTACTTCGGTACAATCAGATTCCAAAGAGCTGGTAACATCCATGTCAACAGCGGTGTACTAACCCGTAGACAACAATACCAAATGCTAGACCCAGTACATTGTGATTGTCGTCTGAATATACTTTGAACTGTTCTCCAGCAAGTTTCTTTAGAAATTCTTGTGAATTAAGTTTTATCCTTAATGTCGAGTCATCACATTAATTTTAAGATTTAAAAAGCTAAATAAATATGTTACACATTATTTAACGAAAAAGTGGTATATTTGCTTAGACAATCAATATATTTTATCTAATAATATAATTAAGACTTAGATTATAAAATATTTAATCCTTTAGTATGTAAAATTACAAAAAGAAATTAGAAATAGAATCTGATAATCCCAAAAAATACAGGATTTTTAACAGCGCAATTCCAACAGTATTTTTAAACTAAAAAAAAGCTTGTTATAAATCTCTTGTTATAATGAAATCAGAAATTTTGTAAGATCTAAGCTACATAAATACTTTATAAATAAGAATTAAATATAAATATATGAGCCCATATTTACATATGTTCATTTAAGAAGAGTCCGTAAAAAGAGACCTTATACTTCAGTTTTTAAAATGACCTATAATGTTTTACTTTATTTTGTAATAAGTACATAAATTATATTTATGTAATACCAGTAAAATACTGTCATTCACACGTAAAGAAATTTCATTTAAATACAATATTTTTTCATAAAAATTGGCTAGTACAGCAACAAGTCTAAAATTTCTTTCTACTACCATTTTCTCAGTATGTGTTCAGTATTTGGATTGAAATAAATCTGTCTATCAAATTTCACAAATATTAATTAGATTTTTATAAATCATTCAACTTGTATAAGGCTTTTACAATTGTTTTCATTGTTTTATGATGTTAAAACACACTATAACTTTATGTTTTTAACAAAACTATTTCCCGCTTATAAAACCTACCAAGTTTTATTAGAGAAACAATAACAGCTAATGTCAACATAGTTTGGAAAATATTGTGATCGAAATAATTTCACAAAATAATTTTGAAGTGGTTAATTTTATACCAAAGCTTCAGGCATAAAAAATTTTACGTTTATGAGCTAGAACACGCAAAGAAGCATGATTTAGTAAATCATAATAAACATAGAGTTTGGAAAGTTTCATTAAACTACAAAGCGTATGCATAGCTTGACATTTTTAAGACTAAAGTACTTTTATATTTTTGGCAAATTTCTAGTATTTGAACGACCTGTGTCTCTTTAAGATATCATAGCATTCACTATGACCAGACAAAAATATTTTTTTATTCATTTGGATAGGAAGGAAATAAATAGAGTATATGCGGGTCGATTAAGTGATAGAATGGACAGCACAGGCTTTAGTATTGACAGTGATTATTTGGTGGTATATATGAATGATATCCAAAATGATAAATTTAATCTCCTACTCTTAACAGGGGAGATATGGCTAGAAATAATACCATTAAACGTTCAAAAAGTGGTGATGGGGTGGATTTCGAACTTGCTGTGAATTTTGCTAACCCTAAGTCATAAAAAATCCAATATGAATTCCTGTACCCATTCCAGGTACAACCGCTTCATAAATTCACGAACAGACAACTTAGGCTAGTATTATATAGGGGATAAGTACATAAATTATATTTATCTAATCCAAGTAAACCGCTGTCATCTACTCTTAAACAAATTTACTCTTAGAGAATTGGGTAGACCAACAAGTCTTAAAATTCCTACTGCTACAATTTTATTCAGTATGTGTTCAGTAATTTCATAGAAAAAAATCTTTCTATCAAATTTCACGAATGTTAAATATATTTTTATACGACATTCAACTTGTATATGGGTTTTACAGTTGTTTTCATTGTTTTATGGGTTTCAAACCTACTATAAACTTATGTTTTAAGAAAACTATTTCCCGTTTAAAAACCCTATTAAGTTTTATTGGAAACACAATAACAATTATTGTCAACATATTTTGGAGATACGGTGATCAAAATAATTTCAATGAATTTTGAAGCGGCTAATTGTATACCAAAGCATCAAGCATAAAATATTTTACGTTTATGAACTAGGATACGCAATAAAACAGGATTTAATAAACCATAATAAGTATCTTCTTTTTCAGCAGCGATACATCCTGGTACAGGGCAAGGCTTTCTCTGTCTGCTTCCTCCAAACGGCACGACTTTTTGCAAGCCTTCTCCATCTAATAATATCCAAGATCACCAAATCTTTCTCACACAATCCAACCACCTTGTTGCTGGTCTACCTCTTCTTCTTGTACCCTCAATCGTTGAAAAAGTTATTTTTTTAACTGGGTCCTAATCTGCTCGTTTGAAAACTTGTCCCAGCCATCTAATTCTGTTGGATTTAATAACTCTCAGGATGTTATGTTGTCTGTATTTAGTATATAATTCATGGTTATATAAACCTCTCCATGTACTATTTTCCTTTACTCCAAATATTGACGGAAGGATTTTTCTTTCAAAAATGAGTAGCCTATTTTCTTCTGTTTTGTTAATTGTCCAATATATATACATACATATACATATACAAATATATATATATATATATGTATATATATATATATATATATATATATATATATATATATATATATATATATATATATATATATATATATATATATATATATATATATACATACATATATATACATACATACATATATATATATATATATATATATATATATATATATATATATATATATATATATATATATACATATATATATAAATATATATATACATATATATACATACATACATACATATATATACATATATATACATGTATATTTATATATATACATATATATATATGATATATATATATATATATATACATATATATATATATATATATATATATATATATATATATATATATATATATATTATTTTCCTTTGCTGCTCAAATATTGACCGAAGAATTTTTCTTTCAAAAATGAGTAGTCTATTTTCTTCTGTTTTGTTAATTGCCCATGCCTAACTACCATATAAAATGATCGGTATAGATAATAAGTATAAAGTATGAAAACATTCATTAGATGAATGAAGCTAATGCATAGCTTGACATTTTAAAGACTAAAGTGTTTTTATATTTTTGGCTGATTTCTGGTATTTTGTTGAACAACCTGTGTCTCTTGAAGATGTCATAGCATTCAGTATCAGCAAACAAAATTATTTTAATCGTACTTTTCTATATAGAAACTCAGCTCGGCAAATGTTAGGGCTTTGCAACGAAGGTAAATATCGATTGTAAGCTCAACTCTCACGTAGGATAATAATCTCACGAAGGTACCGCATCGTATATATCAAGGGAATATCGCGATGTAAGGGAAGTGATGAGATTTGGCGAAATGATCCCGACAAATCTAAGAAGCACTTACCGTTCAATTCAGTTAAACGTAAGCATGCATCATTGTTTATAAAACACTACAGTTTATCTATGTATAGTGTAAACATCTAGTTTTATTTCTGTCGTCCCAATTTTATTGATATATCAGTAACAGATTACCTACCAATTTAAGAAGATTTACTTCTGAAGGTTTTACCTCTTAACATGTTTCATTTACTCTAAAATATTTCATTTCATTGTAATGCTTAAATGAGTTTTTACAGAACAGATATACAAAAAACATATTTGTGGAAGAATTGAATGATTATTGAGAGTAGTAACAAACGTAATTTTAACATTCATTACAAGAACAATTGTTAAAAATAAGATGTTTTGACACTGTTCTTATAAAGTAGGAAAAGAGCAAAGTTTAATCAGCCAAATCATTTCCGTTTTATTATGAATCATAAAAGAATAAGAGATAGTGATGAAAATTACGGTTAATTTAAACAGTAAATCTATTTTAAAGAATTCAAGCATTTATTCTTAGTAATGAAACGTATAAAGGTATTTTTTAATGCATTTTTATTTTTGTTTATCAGTTTATATTTGTACCAAATATTTTTTCATAATTTCAAAGCCATTGGAATTTTTATAGAACATAGATACAAAAGATATATTTGTGAAATTATTGAATCATAATTAATATTGAGAATAGCAACAAACATAATTTTTATATTCATTACAAAAACAACAGTTAGGAATTACGAAGTTTTGGCACTGAACTTATAATGTAGGATTCCCAATTTTCATGAATAACGAAACACGCTGAGGAAAATTATTATAAAAGTAAATTTATTTTAATGAATTCAAATATTATTTCTTAGGAACAAAAAGTATAAAGTTATTTTAATTCAATTTTTTCTTATTTTTTATCATTTTATATTTCTATCTAATATTTTTCCATAATTTCAAAGCCATTGGAATTTTTATAAAACGGAGATACAACAGATATATTTGTGAAATCATTGAATGATTAATATTGAGACTAGCAACAAGTATCATTTTTATATTCATTTCGAAAATAACAGTTAGAAATTACGAAGGTTTGGACCTGTGCTTTTAATGCAAGATTCCATTTTTTCATGAATCACGAAAGACGCTGATGAAAATTATTATAAAAGTAAAATTGTTTCAATGAATTCAAACATTAAATCTTAGGAATAAATAGTATAAAGGTATTTTAATGTATTTTTATTTTAGTTATTTTTCAGTTTATATTCGTACCAAATATTTTTCCATAACTTTATTAAAGCCTTTGGAATTTTTAGAGAACAGAGATACAAAAGATATATTTGTGACAGAATTAAATGATTAATATTCAGAATAGCAGCAAACATCCTCTTTATATTAATTACGAAAACAACAGTTAGAAATTACGAAATTTTGGCACTGTGCTTATAATGTAGGATTCCCAATTTTCATGAATAACGAAAGACGCTGAAGAAAATTATTATAAAAGTAAATTTGTTTTAATGAATTCAAATATTAATTCTTAGGAACAAAAAGTATAAAGGCATTTTAATGCATTTTTACTTTAGTTTTTATCAGTTTATATTTCTAAATAATATTTTTCCATAATTTCAAAGCCATTGGAATTTTTATAGAACAGAGATACAAATGATATATTTGTGAAATTATTGAATGATTAATATTGAGAATAGCAACAAATATCATTTTTATATTCATTCCGAAAACAACAGTTAGATATTACGATGTTTTGACACTGTGCTTATAATGTAGGATTCCGAATTTTCACGAATCACGAAACACGCTGAGGAAAATTATTCTAAAAGTAAATTATTTTAATGAATTCAAATATTAATTCTTAGAAACAAAAAGTATAAAGGCATTTTAGTTCAACTTTTTTTTTTAGTTTTTATCATTTTATATTTCTACCTAATATTTTTCTGTAATTTTAAAGCCATTTTAATTTTTAGAGAACAGAGATAAAAATAAAATATTTATTTTGTTTTTGAAAGTACACCATTTATTCAAAGAACAATATTCAGTATCAAAATTATTTACCAAAAAAACACAAGCGAGTTATTATTTTTTCGCCTTTGCAAAATGCCAAACGTACGCCAAACGCTGTGCGATATTCATCATCGCGCAAATAAAAACGCTTTAAAGTGAGCCCGATAATTCCGTCATAAATCGCGATTTAATCAGTACTGGTCCGGCACAGATTCCAAAATGGATTATGTTCTATATGGGAGGAGTATATCGGCTCCCAAGACACTTCTGCACCGGGCATAATTTCCAACCAGTATTATGATCATAAATCATGCCGCGTATGAAACACGGGCTACAGCGGGTGAATTATCGATGATTTTAAGTTATATGCTTTAAGTTACAGCCTGACTTAGAATAATGCTCCGCGGAACGTAAGGGTAATGTAATATCATGGCTGTCCTTGGTGGTTTATTATTGAGAGGAGGTAACATTGTATCTCAGTTATATTCGGAGGCTTTTTGCTTTTAATTTTTAAAATAGGTTGAAGTTAATTTAGAGGTAATATAATTGAAGAAAAAGTGAAAAGCATAACATTTTTATCACATTCAACTTGCTATACCATAGAGAATATAAGACTAAAAGAATTAAGCTATCTATTTCATCTATAAAGGGTAAAAGATATAATAAGCTTTTTTTAAAGTGATAATGAAGAATATATAATATCATACTTGTTCATGATTAACTATTACACAATGATATTAATAATATATCACAGTTGGATTCAAAGAATTTTTCTTGTAATTTTGAAAATATATTGAAGTTAATTTTGGGATTTAGAAGTTAAATAACTGCTTAAAAATTTAAGAATTAACTTGTTGTTTAAAAGATTATAAGACTAAAAGAATTAAATTATATATTTCTTCTAAAAAAAGTGTATAAGATTTAATATACATTTTTAATGATACCTATTTAAATAAGTGCTTAATAATTTAAGGATTAACTTGTTATATTATAGAGAGTATAAGACTATTATGAAAAATAAATTATGAAAAATATGCTTTGAATCCAATTGTGATAGAATATTAGTTTCACTGTTTAATAATTAATCATGAACAAGGATGATATTATATATTTCTCGGTATCATTTTAAAAAATATATATTAAATCTTATCGTTTTTTAGAAGAAATAGATACTTTAATTCGTTTAGTCTTATATTCTCTATAATATAACAAGTTAATCCTTAAATTTTTAAGCACTTATTTAACTTCTAATCCCCGAAACAAATTTTAATCTATTTTCAAAATTAGAAGAACAATTCTTTGAATCCAACTGTGGTATAAGATTAATTTCATTGTGCAATAATTAATAATGAACAAGTATGATATTATATATTCTTCGGTATCATTTAAAAAAATGTATACTGAAGTTACACTTTTTTTAGAAAAAATAGGTAACTTAGCTCTTTTAGTCTTATACTCTTTATAATATAACAAGCTAATCCTTAAATTTTTAAGTACTTATTTAACACGGTATCATTAAAAAAATATCCTTAATCTTATAATTTTTTTAAAAAAATAAAGAACTTAATTCATTTAGTCTTATACTCTCTATAATATAAGAATTTAATCCTTAAATTTTCAAGCATTTATTTAATTTCTATAAGCCAAAATTAATTTCAATCTATTTTCAAAATTATAAGAAATATGCTTTGAATCCAGTTGTGATAGAATATTACATCATTGTTTAATAATTAATCATGAACAAGGATGATATTATATATTTCTCGGTATCATTTTTAAAAATATATATTAAATCTTTTCGTTTTTTAGAAGAAATAGATACCTTAATTCGTTTAGTCTTATATTCTCTGTAATATAACAAGTTAATCCTTAAAATTTTAAGCACTAACTTAACTTTTAA
>CM063509.1:69001612-69039112 GCA_032207245.1 Pardosa pseudoannulata
CCTGTTCATGTGTGTGTAAGCATATTAAGGTAATTAAGCGAGTGGCAAGAGCTAGTCCAGCAATTGAATGTTACCCTCTAAGTAAAGAAAGGCAACCTTTTACAGGTCTGTATTAAGCTACGTTAGAGCGCTTGCTTCACCGTCAACCAAAGCTTGCTCTGAAATAAAGTCTAATTTTCTGTCCACTTACCACATTTTCCAGCTATCCTAGGTAAATATTTCACTTTACCACTAAGTCCCCAGGAACACTTCTTCTTTAGAAGTGTATGGGCTTCACGAACCCGGGTTGCCTGAGTGATCTTTCCCTCTACGTCTTCCCTGGTAGTCCAGAACTTGAGTCTGTAGTGCTTGTTCCTTAATGGGGTTGACCGTATTAATCTTGACCTACGCGAGGACACCATGGCGGAACTTGCGTAGGTCAACTGCAGCTCTATAGCTGTCGTGGTGACTGGTCTTCAGTTTGTCAGTTGCTGTATGGGCATACTAGCCTGGGTCAGCGTAAGGAATTCTCTTACCACTGATCTGACTATGAAATTCGCTGAATAAGCTGCTCTCTCTTGGAAATATTCTAAGCGTTTCTCGCTGTTGGGACCAACTCTGTAAGTGAAAGTGTTTTTATTGTATCATTCCTTATTCTGACCTCGCCAAAGAAAGATGTCTGTTACCTAGTCAATAAAAGTTCCAAGTTAGACTTGCTACTTCATTTTATGGAACGAAAGGACTGCATCATCATTAGGCCTATTAATTAGGCTACTCATTTCCCAGTAACAGTGAACAATTAAAAATAATAGGGGCTAATTTTGAGTGTAACCAGCCGATTACTTTCCCCGGTTTACATATATACTGAGCCGTGGTAACTTAGACGGTAAAGGCAAAGATCTCGTAACTCAGAGGCTGCAGGTTCGGAACCTGAGCCGTCCTAAGATTCGTTAAACATGTCTGGAGCCCGTAAAATAGGTTCGTGGTCATAATGTCCTCCAAGTTCTCAATCAATACCTCTGGGGGTGGCAGGCCAAGCCTATGGGTTTTCTACTTGGTCTCTGCTTCAAAATTACAAAGAATCAGTCGAGCATAAGTAGTACTTTCTATCTTGTGGTGCTTGTTATAAACGAAAGGCGCACCCGTTTGCCTTAAAACGAGAAGCCTCCGGTTCAATCGTGCGTGGTTTCATCAAGTGGCATAATTCAACAACAGCAAGATATATACTCAATACTCTTTTATTGTATCTTAAAATTAGTAATGTTTAATTAAACTGCTGATTTGTAATTACTAATAGACAAGCAGAGGAATATACCCAATTTCAAATGACTCTCGATAGTTCCGTTTACACGTGGCAGTAAAGTTACCTTTATTTTATCGGGTAAAAGGGATTTTACTTAGAGGGTCAGGAAAACTCGTTTACTTGAGCATTGATTTAAACCTTTCTGCAATAACTGTCGTCCTAAGTCATGTGATCATACGTAAGTGCAATCCTATCGTTCCTCGGGATATATCCTCGGGAGAATCTGGAATATTCTCGAAAGTAATAGGTACAAACGGTCGCCAAGAAAGTCCAAATTTAGCGATAAATCGCCAAACTTGGCAAAAAAAATTAGTCGCCAAAAACATCGCCAACGAGCCAATATCTCGCCAAATACATGATTTACCCATTATAATACACAGTATACGGCAAAAATACATGCCAACTTGCGAAATTCGTAACATTGCCCCCCCCCCTCTCAAGGACTGCACGTCCCGGGCAGTACAATTCCTACAACATGTGGCGTCATTCTCGCAAATAGATCGCATTGCAGAACATTGTGAGCACTATCAGTTTAATTATGGCCACCCGGTATATATATATATATATATATATATATATATATATATATATATATATATATATATATATATACATATATTTATATGCACACAAATACGCATGTAGAAAAACACATACATATGAGTGCGTATAAAATAAGGCTTTATATTCTGTTCATAAAAAGAAAAAATCAATTTCAGTTGAAGATAGACTAATTTTGTACCAATATTGCAAATTTGTAAACTACGTTCCGAGATATTTTGATTTTCTAGAAACTCACTAGCAAAACAATTTTCAGCAATTTAAACAATGACCGAAAAGAAAAAGAAAAACAAGCCTCTCGTTTCAAGGAAAGAACATACATTTGCCTACAGCCATTTATGTTTACCCTTTTTTACCCAAACACAGAAGATTTCGTCCGTTTACCAAGGTTCCTATATTTCATCCATCCAAGATCATTTTGTTGGAGAGAGAAAGAAAAAGGAGAAAAAAAGTGATTCTCATTTTGGGCTTAAAGCACAATGAATTTGCACGAAAGAGGCTGAAAATTGCATTCAAAATGGTGTTGGCGAAATTTCAAATACCCACTTTTCCGGAAATTTTGTATTGATACTTTCGAAAATGTGTTTCATTCGTGTTTTCTCTTATTGTATCGAATATTAATGTTTTCCCGTCTCGTCAGGCAAAACAAATTATCATTTCTTTGGAATGATTCTGATCAGAGCTCTTTTCTATTCAGCTATCCTTTGTTACGTACAGATTTCTCGGTTTTCCTCGTTCCTCGATGTGGCGGAACTATTGTTAGAGGAAAAAGAACGGATATCGTGCCAGTTTTTGCAGCTGAACAGAAAGAAAAACGATGGACCGTTTACAAGCAATTTGTGTTGTATGGGGATGAAATGAGGAATAGCAGATTCTATAATGCTGTATCATGTCCTGTAATGAAACCCTCGCTTGAGCACAAAATGTAACAAGTGGTTTAAGCATCAGTATAAAATTTTAATGTGCAAATAAGTTTTTTTATATTAATAGTTGAATATTTATTTCTCTCACTGTTACTATACATATTTATATCAATAAATAAATAAATAAATAAATAAATATATATATATATATATATATATATATATATATATATATATGTGTATATGTATATATATATATATATATATATATATATATATATATATATATATATATATGTATATATATATATGTATATATGTATATATATATATATGTATATATATATGTATATATATATATATATATATGTATATATATATATATATATATATATATATATATATATATATATATGTATATATATATATATATATATATATATATATATATATATATATATATATATATATATGTATGTATATGTATATATATATATATATATATATATATATATATATATATATATATATATATATATATATATATATATATATATATATATATATATATATATATATATATATATATAAATATATATATATATATATATATATATATATATATATATATATATATATATATAATATATATATATATATATATATATATATATATATATATATATATATATATATATATATACATATATACATACATACATATAAATATACATACATACATACATATATATATATATATATATATATATATATATATATATATATATATATATATATATATAAACACGTATATAGGAAACACATATATATTTGTGTGTTTAAAATAAGGATTTATATACGGGGTGTCTCATTAAGACGGGTATATTCTAGACCAGTAATTTTGAACTACTGTACTGCTGCACTTTTGTGTCCTGCTAAATTTTGAAATGTATATTTTTTTATTTTTATTTTCCTAAAACTGTTATTGACCATTTCACAATGTTAAAGGGGAGAATTATTCCCTATTTCTCCCAAATTTGGATATAACACAATTTAGCTGAGTTCGTAATCTATTTGTGATAACGAATACGTTTGTATATGAATTAACTTTGAACGATGACGTAGAATTAATTTCGCTTTTTAATAACTGAAAATTTTTAAATATTCGAAAGCATATAACAGTAGATGCGATTATCCCATGATAGTCACAAATGCTTTAAAAATATTATTACAATTTTCTACATCTTAATTAGTGAATTCGGATTTTCAGTATTAATCAACATAGTCAAAAATTCTTTAAAAATCTTATTACAATTTTCTATATCTTATTTATGTGAATTTGGATTTTCAGTATTAATCAACATAAAAACAAGAAAAAAACAAGAATGTTAAATGTAAAAGACTATATGAAAGAACCGTTATCATTTTTAGGACCAAAATATAAATGAAATTATCAAAAAATGAGAAGCTTAAATTTCTTATGAAATGTATTCTTATTATTTACTTGTAATCAATCCCTTATTAAACATACTGTTATTTATGTAGTACATATTTTATTTTTCATTCAAAATTATTATCATAAGCTATTTTACACAGTGTGTTATAAATAAGTAAACAAATTCTAAACATATATTGTCCTTTGTGCCGCTTAATTTTGAAATTGCTAGAAGTGTGAGGAGACAAAAAAAGGTTTTGAATCACTGCTCTGTAGGCAGATTTGCTGTTATTAATACATAAACATTTCAATAGAACTGTACTTCTATGACCCATAGTTTTCAAAAAATCTTTGAGATAATTTTCCTGACGTCATATTTGGTTTGGTGAAAAAAATTTATTTAAAAAGCTGGAGCTCGTGCATATGCAGGCATGCATGCACATGTTGTAGAATACTCGACTATATGCGTTCAATCTTCGTAGTGTCCATTAAAATACAAGAACTAGGAAGATGAGCAACTGAGTTTGTTTCTGAAGTACCTGCGTCTCGATAGAGGAATTCCTTTATAAAGCCTTACAGGAAGGGTTTAATCTAAAGGAGTTTCGTGATAAATGATCTTCATATTTCCAACCAAGGAGATTTTCGTATACTGGAGATGGCATTATGCATTTTCTCTCACTTGTTGCTCGGAAACTATGGGTCGTAAAGGTACAGTTCTTTTGGAATTTTTTACGTATTCCAAACTACAAATTTCGCTGAGGTGAGTTTATATTATGATGATGGGATACCCTGTATACTATGGGTGAAACTTTCTAATTTATATTGTGCTTGTACTTTCCACAGTTAGTCAGTATGGTTTTGTAATAGGAACTGTGGCAACAGCTACTGTTCATGTAACAAAAAAAGAACACTTTTCATTTTGAAATAAAAAATATGGGATTCTGAAATTATTTTCTCTCTTGAGTACAAATACGATGGGGTAAAGGGAACCCCCTGATGCAATGTCCCCTAGAATTTATAATTTCAAATACTTTAAAATTTTTTACATTCTTACTTATCTGTGCAATATTCTTAAACACCTAGCAAGTAAAAACCTGCTGCATTTTGACTGTGAAACTGATTACTCACTGTACCAACATAAAAGCAAAGAATAATGAAGAAAGATATGTAGGTGCAAGTATTGAAAGTTACAACATATTGCAACTTACATTTTTTAAGTATTCCAAATAACAAATTTCACTGTGACGAATTCAGTGTTTTCGAGTGAAGATTTAGCGTAAAGAAAGCGTCACAGTCCTTAATAAAATTGAAAATCACTTTTATTTCTCGAGTAAATAAGCCTATATACAAGGCGATTCTAAACTCCGAAAACGTGTCGAACTGCAAAGGATGGTTGCCTGCATAAATTCCTCACGATGATCACAGTCCAAAGGAAAAATATATTAACACTAGATTGCCCAAGGCAGTCATTTTGACTGTTTTTTAGTTTCAATTAGAAAAACAATTATGAAATATAATGACACAATTTCTTAGAATTTGGTGACTTTTTCTATAACATATAAATGGGTTTATGAATAATTGTAGTTACTTCCGCCCTCCTTTATTATATAATATTAAAAATTAATTTTAAACAAATTTCTTTACATATTTGTTATTTTTTCACAATGCAGTCATTTTGACTGTTTTTGGGCAATATAGGTATACAAGAAATCTCGGGCAATCTAGTGTTAAACACCTATCAAGTAAAAACCTGTTGTATTTTGACTGTGAAACTCATTACTCACTGTGCCAACATAAATGCAAAGAATAATGAAGAAAGAAGTGTAGGTGAAAGTATTGAAAGTTGCAACATATTACAACATACATTTTTTAAGTATTCCAAATAACAAATTTCACTGTGACGACTTCAGTGTTTTCGAGTGAAGAGGTAGCGTAAAGAATGGGTCACAGTCACGATAAAATTGAAAATCACTTTTATTTCTCGAGTAAATACGCCTATATACAAGGCGATTCTAAACTCCGAAAACGTGTCGAACTGCAAAGGATGGTTGCCTGCATAACTTCCTCACGACGATCACAGTCCAAAGAAAAAAAGAGATTAAATAATCTCTTACAAGTCGGGAGTTTTTTCCAGGGTGCAGTGCAAACCCAATTTATCCCCCGTTCGGTATCAGAGACTCTGCCACTCCCTATATTAGCGGGCTTTACGAATCTCCCGAACTAAAAAGCTGGCCTCCTATAACCCTCCGAGTGGAATACACCGATTAAAAAAAGTCTTCAAAAAATACGCTAAAGGTTTATTGTATCAATGGTCAAAGCGTTCTATGATTTTTTACTTCACCCTTTGTCGACTAGATTGGAATACGGGAAACCCACCCTCGTTATTGTCCCTTGACTGCCGGTTATAAATAGATATATAAATAGATATTATAGATTGTTAATTTTTAATACACATAAAGATCGTCAAGTCTCGAAGATCATTCCATAAGAAATAATGGATTCTAAAAGTACAAATAAAAATATTCTCTAAGAGAATTATTTATATTTTTTTTACGAAAGTCATTCGAGATATTTAATGGGTGCAAATAGAGATACATCTGTTACTGCAAACGAAATACTTCAAAATAGAGATTTACAAAGCCATACAAATCTATCACCGTCTTTGTGCCTCAGGAAGTAGGGGTGAACCCCTCAATAAATGTCAGTCAAAGAGGGATGCAGTTTCTAATCAATTAACCTGACCCTTCTATCTCAAACACAGGCAGAAATGTACATTACATCCATTTTCGGAACGTTTTAAGAGGTCGAAAATTGTACGTGACAACCGCTTTGAAGACATCATCGGTTTGGAGGAATTGTACGTGCGAACCGCTTAGAGGGTTAATGAATAAAATATTAATTATATCAGCTAATTATTAGAAAATGCATTTGGAACAAAACTTTTAAACGTATTTTTCTCAACACATTTTTCGTCCAAGCTGGCACGTTTTCTCTTAAACTATTGCAAGATTCTTATGCAATTTTTCAATACATAGCACAATATTAAAATTTTCAATACATAAAAGTCAAATTTACAACATTATTTAAGAGGTTTCTAAAATGCATGGTAAACAAAACTTTTAAACGTATTTTTCTCAACACATTTTTCGTCTAAGCTGGCACGTTTTCTCTTAAACTATTGCAAGATTCTTATGAAATTTTTCAATACATAACACAATATGAAATTTTTCAATACATAAAAGTCAAATTTACAACATTATTTAAGAGGTTTCTAAAATGCATGGTAAACAAAACTTTTAAACGTATTTTTCTCAACACATTTTTCGTCTAAACTGGCACGTTTTCTCTTAAACTATTGCAAGATTCTTATAAAATTTTTCAATACATAACACAATATGAAATTTTTCAATACATAAAAGTCAAATTTCCAACATTAATTAAGAGGTTTCCTTATACCTAAAAAACTACGAAATATCCATTTTTCAGCAAAAATAACTATAATTATTGGTTAGTTCTTAACAATAAAAATTATTCTTAAAAAATCCCTGTAACTTAATGAATAAACTGTTAATTATATCAGCTAATAATTAGAAAATGCATGGTAAACAAAAATTTTAAATGTATTTTTCTCAACACATTTTTCGTCTAAGCGGGCAAGTTTTCTCTTAAACTATTGCAAGATTTTTTATGAAATTTTTCAGTACATAATACAATGTAAAATTGTTCAATTCATGCACGTCAAATTTACAACGTTATTTAAGAGGTTTCCTTATACCTAAAAAACTACAAAATATCCATTTTTCAGCAACAATACCTATAACAATTATACGCTATTGTTGTACTATAAAAAAATCTTAAATTCCTGCAACTTAATGAATAAAATATTACTTATATCAGCTAATTATTAGAAAAGGCATGGTAAACCAAACTCTTAACCGTATATTTCTCAATTCCTTTTTCGTCTAAGCGTGCACGTTTTCTTTTAAACTATTACAAGATTCTTATAAAACTTTTCAATACATAAATTTATTTAATAACTTTAGTTTGAACTTAAATTTAGATTTTCGGTACCAAAGAACAATTTATTTTAGCTTCTGAAAGAATTCAAAAACTGTAATTTTTCTAACTATCTATATATTTTAAGCTATCTATTTTTGTAATATATCAGGTCGATTAAAATAATGTAAGTTCAAGCTGACATTGGTAATTTAGAAAGAATATCACACATGATATTTTGCATTCACAAATCAGAATAAATGTACACTCGGCTCACAATTACATATACTCAATTTCAACTCTAAAACTTATATGCAGTTTTCGTTTAATTTTGACAATATCTGATTAATTTTTCTTCTTTATCAGAATTATACAGGAGAAGAGAATTTTTTTACATTTAATAAAACATTTTATCTGCTCAATCTATTATTTTAATAGTATATAATAGTCCAAAAAGTATGAAAATGTTCTTTATCTCGTCGTTAAACTTTTAATATTTGCAATTAAAAACTACTTGGGATTTTATGAAATCATGTCATAAATGTAATTTAAGATACATGAAGAAAATTTACATTAATTTGTAAACAGAGGATTTGAGAGGGGGGAGTGTATTAAGTGATTCCCAGTGGCATTGGAGTAGAGCTTTGCGCTTGCACAACACAGGTTCGAGGTTCGACCTACCAACCGGACAAGCTTGACTCAGTTTTTCATCCCTTTAGTGGGTATATGAACTGAATAACAAGCGTGCTTGGGCACTAAACACTGGGTGATCCGCTTAAGATTGACCACCTAACCGGAACATATCTTTCGCACCCCAGGGCCCTTAATCTCTTAAATGGAGATTGACACCGTAGGCCTTGGCCCCCTAGTGCTGTTGCTCCGAGGCGTTTAGTTTAGTTTAGGGTATTATGTATGAAGCCATATGCATATAAATACCAGCATAAAAATCCTACTTTCTTAAAATTTATCCTATATTGGGAAAACAATGTATAACTCTCGTTAAAATGATATATTAACCCTCCGAGTGCAACACATCGAAGAAAAAAAGTCTCAATACACTAGAGGTTTACTGTGTCAGAAGTCAAAGCGTTCTATGATTTTTCCTTCACCCTTTGCGACTAGAACGGAATGCGGAAAACCCATTCTCCTTATTGTCTCTTTACTTCCGGTTATAAATAGATATATAAATAGATATTATGGATTGTTAAATTTTATTACACATAAAGCTCGCCAAGTCTCGAAGATCATCCCATAAGAAATAATGGATTCTAAAAATACAAATAAAAATGTTCTTTGAGAGACTTATTTATATTTTTTACTAAAGTCATTCAAGATATTCAAGTGGTGCAATTACAGATACATCTGTTATCGCAAACAAAATACTTCGAAATAGAGATTTTCAAAGCCATGAAAAGCTATCAGCGTGATTGTGCCTCAGGGGGTAGGGTGTACTCCTCAATAAATGTCAGTCAAAGAGGGGTGCATTTCCTAAACAATCGACCTGACCCGCAAAACGCCATTGGGGAAAGCACTGACAAAAATGTACATTACATCCGTTTTCGGAGCATTTTTGGAGGTCAAAAATTGTAGGTTTTGAAAACATCATCGGTGTAGTGGAATTGTACGTGCGAACCGCTTAGAAGGTTAAGAGAAAATGTGCCAGCTTAGACAAAAAATGTGTTGAGAAAAATATGTTTAAAAGTTTTGTTTACCATGCATTTTAGAAACATCTTAAATAATGTTGTACATTTGACTTTTATGTATTGAAAAATTTCATATTGTGTTATGTATTGAAAAATTTCATAAGAAACTTGTAATAGTTTAAGAGAAAACGTGCCAGCTTAGACGAAAAATGTGTTGAGAAAAATACGTTTAAAAGTTTTGTTTACCATGCATTTTCTAATAATTAGCTGATAAGTAATTTTTTATTCATTAAGTTACAGGAATTTTTTAAGAAAATTATTTTTATTGTGCAAAAATAACCAATAATTATAATGGATATTTTTGATGAAAAAAGTATATATTGCAGTATATAAGGTATAATGAAACCTCTTAAATAATGTAATAAATTTGACTTGTATGTACTGAATAATTTCATATTGTGAAATATATTGAAAAATTTCATTTGAATATTGCAATAGTTTAAGAGAAAACGTGCATGCTTAGATGAAAAATGTGTTGAGAAAAATACGTTTAAATGTATTGTTTACAATGCATTTTCTAATAATTAGTTGATATAATTAATATTTTATTCATTAAGTTACAGGATTTTTTAAAGAAGATTTAATTATTGTACAAAGTAACTAATAATTATTATAGGTATTTTTGCTGAAAATGGATATTTCGTAGTTTTTAAGGAATAAGGAAACTTGTTAAATAATGTAGTAAATTTGACTTGTATGTATTGAACAATTTCGTATTGTGCTATGTATTGAAAAATTTCATAAGAATCTTGCAATAGTTTTGGAGAAAACGTGACAGATTAGACGAAAAATGTGTTGAGAAAAATACGTTTAAAAGTTTTGTTTACCATGCATTTTCTAATAATTATCTGATATAAGTAAAATTTTATTCATTAAGCTACATGAATTTTTTAAGAAGATTATTTTTATTATACAAAAATAACCAACAATTATTAAAGGTATTTTTGCTGAAAAATGTATATTTTTTAGTTTTTTAGGTATAAGGAAACCTCTTAAATAATGCTGTAAATTTGACTTGTATGTATTGAAAATTTTCATATTGTTTTATGTATTCAAAAATTTCATAAGAATCTTGCAATAGTTTAAGAGAAACCTGCCAGCTTAGAGGAAAAATGTGTTGAGAAAAATAGGTTAAAAAATTTTGTTTACCATGCATTTTTTAATAATTAGCTGATATAATTAATATTTTATTCATTAAGTTAGAGGGAGTTTTTAAGAAGATTTTTTATTGTTCAAAAATAACCAATAATTATAGTTATTTTTGCTGAAAAACGGATATTTTGTAGTTTTTTAGGTATAAGGAAACATCTTAAATAATATTGTAAATTTGACGTGTATGTATTGAAAAATTTCATAAGAATCTTACAATAGTTTAAGAGAAAACGTGCCAGCTTAGACGAAAAATGTGTTGAGAAAAAAACGTTTAAAAATTTTGTTTACCATGCATTTTCTAATAATTAGGTGTTATAAGCAATATTTTATTCATCAAGTTACAAGAATTTTTAAGATTATTTTTATAGTACAAAAATAACCAACAATTATTACAGGTATTTTTGCTGAAAAATATATATTTTGCAGTTTTTAAGGAATAAGGAAACATCTTAAATAATTTTGTAAATTGACCGTGGGCTTTATTATTTTTAAGCAGTGTTAATGAGAAATTCCAGATAATTTACCGTATTTTTTATGTAAAATGGGCACTTTTACAATGTGAAATATATAAAAGAAACAAGACAGATTAATACGTTACACTTTAAGCTAAATCTTTACTTTTCCATGTTTATATAAAAGATAAAAATAACCCCCTCTTGCTTTTATGACAAATACTTCGAGAACAGAGCTATGAGAAAATCTGAAAGTGTTTATATCCATAAAAGATTTATAAGAAGTATTGGTCGGCGGCCTTTTTATTTCGTTTTCAAAAAAAATATCTAAAGAGGACTTCAACACAAGAAACTCAAAGTGGGTATTTTTTCATCCTCTTTCCGAAAAGGATAACGATGGAAACAACCTACGCAACAGCTTCGTGAAAAATAGATGGAAAATCGACGTTTCCAGACAAAAGTGCAGACAGCCTATGGAACTATTCTCTTTTTCTATGACGTGAATTATAAAATTTCAGTTTAGAAATAATAATTTATTTCTTTTATGAATATGTTATGATTTTCGGAGAAGCAATTTCAGCTTTTTTAAAGGTTTATTGCATATTTTGTCATGAGTAGATATTTAATAGCATATTGGGATGAGGTGATTTAGATCAGTAATATAATTGATTCATTTATACAAGAAGTAAAATGCTCGGGATCTAAATCTGACCTCATCACATCTTTTGTAAAGGACAGAGCACCATAAATTTATATTTAACGGATATTGTTGTCTGGTACGGTAGTCTCGGGCGGAGTTCTGATCCCAGTCCCAGATTAGAATCCCGTCTCCGTAATTGATATTAAATAAGAATGTACCTTTGTGGAGTTATTTATGAGTCCCTAAGGGACAGTGCCCAATTAGAAGGGAGAAGGTTTTCCACGTTGAAGGTCTGAAGGTGGGGTTTAAGCAGACCAATTAGATTCTTACAACTATCCCGATTGGACGATAAGAAGGAAGAGGGGACAAAGATGAAATTAATAAAATAAGAAAAATCTAAAAAAAGAGAAGGTGTTCGGGAGTCCAGACGAGGAGAGAGTTCGACGGAAGATGTTCGGTAGTCCATACGAGGAGAGAGTTCGACGGAAGATGTTCGGTAGTCCGTACGAGGAGAGAAGTCCGACGGAACGTGTTCTAGAGTCCAGTCAAGAAGGCAAGTCCGACAGGAAGTGTTCCTGTATCAAATATGGAGGCCCAAATACTCAGAAGGAAGCCCCTGACCAGACAGACGGAAGATCCATACATACCCAATCCTGATCAGCCATCAACCAGCAGTGCTCCGGGCACACCATATTAACTCACAAAGGTACCCCTTTTTACATACATTTTGAAATGCAGATCAGGTCCTCTCTCTTATATTTACATAATTACTTAAGTGATGAAAAACTGTTGTCAGAACTAATGTAGATTGTCACCTAATTTTGAAGGCGTTGATACAGTATATTTTATGAATATAGAATCAGTTTGTGAGTGCATAGATGTTTACATATCATTATAATAAATTTACTTTTTTTATTTTAAGCTCCTTTCAGATGATTTTAATTTAGCTTTTAGCTTATTTTCATATGTTATATCTGTAGTTTCTCAGAAACTGTGGTTAAATTTAGTACTAAAATTCCTTTACATAACTCAATCAAAATAAATACCACTATACATTTGATCACAGGTTAATACTCAAATATAAACGAGGACTACACGACACATATCGCTTCAGAAAAATGAAAACAATTTTAAATAGTTCCATGTATAACAGAAGACTGAAGAATTTGTCTGTTGTCTTTAATCTGGAAAAACAACAAAAAATGACCTCAACACAAGAAATTCAAAGTGGGTACTGTCCCCTCCCTCTCTCTTTAAAGGTGGCCAGGGAATGTAAAACAGATTCGTGGTCAGAATGTTCTCCTGTAAAAATAATAATGTTACGTTGACCTAATGTTTGAGAAAGAAATTAAAACTGAAAAAAAACATGAAAATTAGGTCTTGATTAAATTATTTAAGAAATTTAGATAAATGCCTAATAAATACAAATAGTTGAATCAACTTATCATTTGTAGATCGAAGACTGCTCTCGAGTCAAGAAAAAAATGGCTAAAATTCCTTATACTATTGTTCTCCTACTAAAACGTGGATGCCAGCCGTTCCTCTCTCATTCTTCTCGTAACAACCTTGTCCGCTCTAAAAAAAGTTTTTTACTGTCCGCGGAGACAAAAAAAGAGTCCACTCCAAAACGGCGGGGGGAGGGAGTCAAAATTCCCCAAACGGACACCTCTATTGGCTGGGAGAAGTCCGAAGTCGCTCTGCATTCAAACCGGTCCTGCCCCGGCATGTCCCCGAAGACCCACGGGGTGACCGAATGTAACTTATTGTTACATCTCCAAGTTTTACATCAAAAAATGGCTTTAGGGGTGTCAGGCCCAGTCTATGGGTCATCTGCTTGAAAATTAAGAGAACCCACTTAAGCATAAGTCATACTTTTACCCTTGAGGTGCTCGTCCAAAGGGCTCAATCGTGCTTGGTTTGAACAAGTGGCTTAAGAGAAAAAAAAATACAAACACTCAGGTTAACCTCAAGGAGTTTTCCAGATGTTATATTAAAAAAATCATATCCAACGAGACAGTGTACTCTGTGCTCGAGTACTTGAGTGAAGTCTTCCTTTTCTTTTAACGATGCTCATCAAAACGAAAGGCTCACCTCTGTACCTTAACCCTCTAAGCGGTTCGCACGTACAACTCCGCCAAACCTATGATGATTTCAAACCGGCTGTCACGTACAATTTTCAACCTCCAAAAATGTTCCGAAACTGGATGTAATGTACATTTCTGCCAGTGTTTGAGGTATTAGGGTCAGGTCGATTGTTTAGAAACTGCATCCCTCTTTGACTGACATTTATTGAGGGCTGCACCCCTACTCCCTGAGGCACAAAGACGATGGTACCTTTTCATGGTTTTGTAAATCTCTATTTCGAAGTATTTCGTTTGCGGTAACTGATGTATATCTAATTGCACCACTTAAATATCTTGGATAACTTTCGTAAAAAAAAAAATATAAATAATTCTCTTAAAGAATACTTTTGTGCTTTAGAATCCATTATTTCTTATGGGATGATCTTCGAAACTTGAAAAGCTTTATGTGTATTAAAAATTAACAATCTATAATATCTATTTATATATCTATTTATAACCGGAAGTAAAAGGACAATAACGAGGTTGGGTTTCCCGTATTTCATTCTAGTGGACAAAGGGTGTAGTAAAAAATTATAGAACGCTTTGGACATTGACAAAATAAACCTTTGCGCAATTTTGGAGACTTTTTTAAAAATTGTGTTCACTCAAGAAAAATAGTATGGCTTAGAGTTTGGTTTGTCCAACTGGCATCAGAAACAATAAACAATATAAAAAGAAATGAATCATCTCCTTTGCTACTGTTTGCTTAATCTGTGTTGTTCCACTCGGAGGGTTAATAAATAGCGTATGGCTCACCGAGTTTGGTTTGAAACTGGCATCAGAAACAATAACAACAATTTAAAAAGAAACTGAATCATCTCCCTTTGCTACTATTTGCTTAATCGGTGTGTTCCACTCGGAGGGTTAATAACTAGCGTATTGCTCAACCGAGTTTGGTTTGTCCAACTGGCATCAGAAACAACAACAACAATAAAAGAAATGAATTTCTACCTTTGCAACTATTTGCTTAATCGGTGTGTTCCACTCATTAATAACTAGCGTATGGCTCAACCGAGTTTGTATGTCCAACTATCAGAAACAAAAAAACAATTTAAAAAGAAACTGAATCATCTTTTGCTACTATTTGTTAATCGGTGTGTTTCACTAGTATAACTAGCGTATGGCTCAACCGAGTTTGGTTTGTCCAACTGGCATCAGAAAAAAAATAACAACAATTTAAAAAGAAAACTGAATCATCTCCCTTTGCTACTATTTGATTAATCGGTGTGTTCCACTCGGAGGGTTAATAACTAGCGTATGGCTCAACGATTTGTTTTTGTAACTGGCATCAGAAAAACATAACAACAAATTTAAAAAGAAACTGAATCATCTCCCTTTGCTACTATTTGCTTAATCGGTGTGTTCCACTCGGAGGGTTAATAACTAGCGTATTGCTCAACCGAGTTTGGTTTGCCCAACTGGCATCAGAAACAATAACAACAATTTAAAAAGAAACTGAATCATCTCCCTTTGCTACTATTTGCTTAATCGGTGTGTTCCACTCGGAGGGTTAATAACTAGCGTATTGCTCAACCGAGTTTGGTTTGCCCAACTGGCATCAGAAACAATAACAACAATTTAAAAAGAAACTGAATCATCTCCCTTTGCTACTATTTGCTTAATCGGTGTGTTCCACTCGGAGGGTTAATAACTAGCGTATTGCTCAACCGAGTTTGGTTTGCCCAACTGGCATCAGAAACAATAACAACAATTTAAAAAGAAACTGAATCATCTCCCTTTGCTACTACTTGCTTAATCGGTGTGTTCCACTTGGAAGGTTAATAACTAGCGTATGGCTCAACCGAGTTTGGTTTGTCCAACTGGCATCAGAAACAATAACAACAATTTAAAAAGAAACTGAATCATCTCCCTTTCTTTTATGAGAAACACTTCGACAACGAGGCTATAGCGAAATATATAAGTGCTAATTTCCATAAAGAGTTTCAAAAGAAGTATTGGTCTGTAGGGATTTTATTCCATTTAGAAAGACATCTTAGAAGGATCTCAACACAAGAAACTCAAAGTTGGTAATTTTGAAGACGAAGACATAAATACCCTAAATATAATCATCATCTTTACTGTCTTATATTTATAAAAAAAGAAAAAGGTCCAATCACTATCTTTTATAAAGTTTTACATTTTCATTAATATAAAAAAGAAAAAATATCCGAAGGTCCACTCACTTTCTTTGGTAAAGTTTTATATTTTCATTTATATAAAAAAAGAAGAAAAATCCTCTTGCTTTCTTTTATGACAAACAATTCGTGAAAGACATTACAGCAAAATTTAAAAGTGTTGATTCCCATAAAAGATTTAAATGCTATGGCATGGATGTCATTCGGAATCGGCTAAAGCAGAATTCTCATTTTTGTGCAAAACAGTAGATAGCGCAAACCAAACTCCCATAAAGATTTAAAAGAAGTATTGGTCTCTAGCGTTTCATCTGGAAAAACATCTAAAAATGACCTCTACACAAGCAATTTAAAATGGATATTTTTTCCTCCCTCTTCAAAAAATTAGAGATAAATAAACTAAATATAATCATCATCTATACTATCTCATGTTTATAAAAAAAGAAAAATATCTTACTTTCTTGTATGACAAACTATTCGCGAAGAAAGCTACAGCAAAATTTTAAAGTGTTGATTCCCATAGAACAATTTAAAAAAGTAATGGTCTGTGGCCTTTAGTCTGTAAAAACCTCAAAAAATGACCTCAGCACAAGAAATTCAAAGTGGGTACTTTTTCCTCACACTCCAAAAAAGGTAGCGAAAAATACCCTAAATATAATGATCATCCTTACTATCTCATATTTATAAAAAAGAAAAACGGTAAACTCACTTTCTTTTATAAAATTTTACATTTTTATTCATATAAAAAAATAAAATAATTATCATCTCACTTTCTTCTATGACAAATAATTCGTGAACGAAGGCTACAGAAGAATTTGAAAGTGTTGATTCCCTTAGAAGATTTAAAGGAAGTATTGGTCTGTGGCTTTTAGTCTAGAAAATCATCAAAAAATGACCTTAACACAAGAAATTCAAAGTGGGTACTTTTTCCTCACACTCCAAAAAAGGTAGCGAAAAATACCCTAAATATAATCATCATCTTTAATATCGCATGTTTATAAAAAAAGAAAAAGATCCACATACTTTCTTTTACAAAGTTTTACACTTTTATTCATATAAAAAAGAAAAAATATATATCCTCTCACTTTTTTTATGATAAACTATTCGCGAACGTAGCTACAGGAAAATTTGAAAGTGTTGATTCCCATAAAATACTTAGAAGATGTATTGGTTTGTGGTTTTTTGTCTCGAAAAAACATCTAAAAATGACCTCTAAACAAGAAATTAAAAGTGGGTACTTTTTTCTCCCTCTCCAAAAAGAATAGGGATAAATACCCTACATATAATCATCATCTTTACTATCTCATGTTCAAAAAAAAGGAAAAGAATCCACTCACTTTCTTTTATAAAGTTTTACATTTTTATTCATATAAAAAAGAAAAAAATAGCTTCTCAATATTTTATGACAAACAATTCGTGAACTAAAATACAGCAAAATTTGAAAGTGTTCATTTTTATAAAAGATTTCAAAGAAGAATTGGTCTGTGGTATTTAGTCTGGAAAAACATCTAAAAATGACCTCTAAACAAGAAATTAAAAGTGGGTACTTTTTTCTCCCTCTCCAAAAAGAATAGGGATAAATACCCTACATATAATCATCATCTTTACTATCTACTGTCCCAAAAGAAAAAAAATATACTCACTTTCTTTTAAAAAAGAAAAAAATATCATTTCACTTTCTTTTATGACAAATAATTCGTGGACGAAGCTACAGCAAAATTTGAAAGTGTTGATTCCCATAGAAGATTTAAAAGAAGTATTGCCTGGGGCTTTTCGTTTGGAAAAACATCTAAAATGACCTCTAAACAAGAAATTCAAAGTGGGTACTTTTTCCTCCCTCTCCAAAAAAGATGGCGATAAATACCCTAAATATAATCACCATCTTTACTATCTCATGTTCAAAAAAAGAAAACGATCCACTCACTTTCTTTTATAAAGTTTTACATTCTTCTTCATATAAAACGGAAAAAATATCTGCTTACTTTTTATGACAAACAATGTATGAACGGAGCTACATCAAAATTGGAAAGCGTTGATTACCGTTAGAAGATTTTAAAGAAGTATTGGTCTGTGGTCTTTAGTCTTTAAAAACATCTAAAAGTGACCTCAACACAATAAATTCAAAGTGAGTACTTTTTTCTCCCTCTCCAAAAAAGATAGCGATAACTATCCATATATAATCACTATCTTTACTATCTCATTTTCATAAAAAGAAAAAGATCCACTCACTTTCTTTTATAATGTTTTACATTATTATTCATATATGTGTAAAAAAATATCTTCTCACTTTTTTATGACAAACAGTTCGTAAACAAAGCTATAGCAAAATTTGCAAGTGTTGATTCCCATAGAAGATTTAAAAAAGCATTGGTATGTGACCTTTAGTCCTGAAAACATCTAATAATGACCTCTACACAAAAAATTCAAAGTGGGTACTTTTTCCTCCCTCTCCCAAAAAGATAGCGATAAATACCCTAAATATAATCAATATCTTTACTATCTCATGTTCAAAAAAAGAAAAAAGATTTTTTTTTGTAACTTCTTTTATAAAGTTTTACATATTTATTCATGTAAAACAGAAAAAAATAAACTCTCACTTTCTTTTGTGGCAAACAATTTGCGAAAAGAGCTACAATAAAATTTGAACGTGTTGATTCCCATAGAAGGTTTAGAAGAAGAATTGGTCTGTGGCTTTTCGTCTGGAAAAACATCAAAAAATGACCTCCACGCAAGAAATTCAAAGTGGGTACTTTTCCCTCCCTCTTCAAAAAATAAATAGCGATAAATACCCTAATTATATTCATTATCTTTACTATCTCATGTTCAAAAAAAGAAAAAAGATCCACTCACTTTCTTTTATAAAGTTTTACATTCTTATTCACATAAAAAGGAAAAAATATTGTCTCACTATTTTATGACAAACAATTCGTCAACGAAGCTACAGCAAAATTTGAAAGTGTTTATTCCCATAGAAGATTTCAAAGAAGTATTGGTCTGTGGCCTTTAGTCTGGAAAAACAACAAAAATTGACCTCAACACAAGAAACTCAAAATGGGTACTGTTTCCTCTCTCTCCAAAAAAGATAGCGATAAATACCCTAAATATAATCATCATCTATACTATCTTATGTTCAAAATAAAAAAAGATCCACTCACTTTCTTTTATAAAGTTTTACATTCTTCTTCATATAAAAAGGAAAAAATATCTGCTCACTTTTTTATGACAAAAAATTCGTGAACGAAGCTACAGTAAAATTTGAAAATGTTGATTAATATAGAAAATTTTATATAAGTATTGTCCTGTAACCTTTAGTCTGGAAAAACATCTAAAAATGTCCTCAACACAAGAAATTCAATGTGGGTACATTTTCCTTCCTCTCCCAAATAGATAGCGATAAATATCCTAAATATAATCACCATCTTTACTATCTCATGTTTAAAAAAAGAAAACGATCCACTCACTTTCTTTTATAAAGTTTTACATTCTTCTTCATAGAAAAGGGAAAAAAATAACTTCTCAATATTTTATGACAAACAATTCGTGAACGAAGCAACAGAAAAATTTGAAAGTGTTGATTCCCATAAAAGTTTTAAAAGACGTATTGGTCTGTGCTTTTCGTCTGGAAAAGCATCCAAAAAAGACCTCTACACAAGAAATTCAAAGTTGGTACTTTTTCCTCCAACTCCAAAAAAGATAGCGATAAATATTCTAAATATAATCACCATCTTTACTATCTTATTTTCAAAAAAAGAAACAAAGATCCACTCACTTTCTTTTATAAAGTTTTACATTTTTATTCATATAAAAAAGAAAAAAATATCATCTCCCTTTCTTTTATGACACACAGTTCGTAAACAAACCTACAGCAAAATTTGAAACTGTTGATTCCCATAGAAGATTTAAAAGAAGTATTGGTATGTGGCCTTTAGTCTGGAAAAACATCTAAAAGTGACCTTAACACAAGAAATTCAAAGTGAGTAACTTTTTTTCCCTCTCCAAAAAAGATAGCGATAAATATCCTAAATATAATCACCATTTTTACTATCTCATTTTCTAAAAAATAATAAAAGATCCACTCACTTTCTTTTAGAAAGTTTTACATTTTTATTCATATAAAAAAGAAAAAAAATATTTATCATCTCCCTTTCTTTTATGACACACAGTTCGTAAACAAAGCTACAGCAAAATTTGAAACTGTTGATTCCCATAGAAGATTTAAAAGAAGTTCTGGTCTGTGGCCTTTAGTCTGGAAAAAAAATCTAAAAATGACCTCAACACAAGAAATTCAAAGTGGGTACTGTTTCCTCCTTCTCCGAAAAAGATAGCGATAAATACTCTAAATATATTATACAAATGACCTTAACACAAGAAATTCAAAGTGGGTATTTTCCCTCTCTCTCCAAAAAAGATAAGGCTACAAACAACCTACGCAACAGCGTAGTAAAATATAGATAAGAAATCCACTTGTGTAGGAAATCTGTAGCTGACCTTTGAAACGATCTGAAGTGAAATATAATATTTAACTAAAAAAAATCTTCTTTTATGCATATATTGCAATTTTAATGACGTAATTTGATCAGTTCTAAAAAAGATTTAAATTGAGAAGGGATATTTATTTGTATGAACAATAAAGATAATGGTTGAGAACTTTTTTTTCAGAATAAATTTATGCAATCTTCACGATTTAGTAGATTTTTATTTCCAGTAACATATTTAATTACATTTTACTGCAGAATGAATATAATAATTGGAAATAATTTTAACATTTACGAAAATTTCTTTTTTATCATTATTTCGTAAGTGTTAAATTACCATTACACCCCAAATCTCTTATTCGTCTTTTTACAATTTAAATTTTATGATTTTGCTAAAACTTTGCTTGCTAACAGTGTAACAAAAATAAATGATATTAAAGATTTTAAATAAAGTTAAAAGAAAAAAATATTTAAAACATAAATTCAAGGTTTTATCCAATATGCCTAGTGTTTTACTTTCATTATCCTACAAAAATTCAAAGAAATAGAACACGAATCTCTGCTTACTATTTATTTATATAAAAATAATTTATCATCTACGAGGGTTATACAGCAAATATAGATTTCTAGTAAACACAGTACAGTATATATTTTATAACTATTAATATTTATATTTTAACTTTAATTATTTAAAAATATTTTTACCGATTCCATGGAACTCGGTCAAAAATTTCCATAAACTCGTGCCTGGCTACTTTAAAAGTAGAAGCCACTTTTCAAATCAACAGTAAGAGCACGGTGAAGTAGCTCCTTCCATCTTTCTACGTACAATTTGACAACAACGATAATCAACGATTTTCAACAATGCCTTTCCAATATTAGTTCCATACTATATTTTTATTAACTGTTATAAAAGAGAAATAGCTGAAAATTGTTAAGTTAATACATTTTTTAACAAATCTTATATTTGAAGCTGATTTAAGCATATTAGCATTTACAGAAGAATACTTTCTGTTTGTTTTTCTAGTTCTCATCATTTTTTTCTAAAAAAAAAAAGATTAATAAATTAATATTTTGACATGTTAAATCAATTAAAAATTAGGCATAAAATATTAATTATTTTACTTGAATTGATATTCGTTTACACTTTTTAAAATGTCCCAAGGTGCCCCATCTATGTGTGTCCCAACCTGCCCCATTTTACATAGCATCTTTTGGTAACTACTATACAGTTAGGCTTAACAATACAATTTATTTATTAGCATAGAAATAATAATAAATGAATTTTCTCTCATAACAATACGCTTTTTCTAAATATTCTAATTTTTTTCAAAGAAATTACTTTTTAAAATGCTAATTGATGTAATTCTGGGTTATTCAAAACAAATAAAATGAAATTGTTCCTTACCTATAAGCACTATTTTCATCAAAATTCTTTGAGAAGTGAAGAGGAAGGCCATCTATCAATACACATGAGAACTAATTCCTGGATGCAAATTAAAGCCTGAAAATAAAGGTGTCCCAAGGTGGGCTATGTCCCAAGGAGCCCCACTCTACGATAGTATATATTTTTATAATTGTTAATATTTATATCATAACTTTTATTATATAAAAATATTTATACCAATTCCAAGACCAACGGGCAAAAATTTGCATACGTTTGTGCCTGGCTGCTATAAAAGTAAAAACAAGTATTCTACTCGGCATTAAGTACATAGTGGAGTAGTTCTTTTCAGTACCAATCTCTTTTTACCTGTAAACCAGAGGTGGGCAAAAGGCGGCCCGCGGGCCGGATCCGACGATTTTGCTAACTTTATCTGGCTCTTTCAAACCTCCTGCATGCAGTTTTTTTAATCTCTAATGCTCGAATTTTCTGATTGTCCCCTTAATCCCAATCCACTATAAAATTATATTTGAGTATAGTTATTTTGATAATTTTTACTTATATTTCCTTATCTTAAATTTTAAAGAATCGGAAAGATCCACCACGTATTGTAAAGTTTTAAAGAATGAAATTTAAAGTCACTTGTACCCTTAATCCCAGTCTATTATAAAATTCTATTTTACTATAATTATTATTTTGCTAATTTTGACTTATATTTCATTATCTTAAATTTGAAAGAATCGGAAAGATCCACAGCGTATTGAAAATTTTAAAGAACGAAATTTAAAGTCCCTTGTCCACTGAATCCCAACTGAATCCACTGAATGCTATTTAAGTATAATTATTATTTTGATAATTTTAATTGCTATCTTTCCTTATCTTAACCTTAAAATAGTCGGAGAGATACACCGCCTATTGTAAAAATATAAGAATGAAATTTAAAGTCTCCTGTCCCCTTAATCCCAGTCTACTAAAAATTATATTTGAGTATAATTATTTTTTTGATATTTTTTACTTATATTTCCTTTCTCTTTATATCTTTAATTTAAAAGAATCGGAGAGATCCACCACGTATTGAAAATTTAAAAGAATGAAATTTAAATTCACTTTTACCCTTAATCCCAGTCTATTATAAAATTCTATTTTTCTATAATTATTATTTTGATGATTTTTACTTACATTTCCTTATCTTAAATTTAAAAGAATCGGAAAGATCCACCAAGTATTAAAAATTTTAAAGAATAAAATTTAAATTCCCTTGTCCCCATAATCCCAGACTACTATAAAATTCTAATTGAGTATAATTAATATTTTGATATTTTTTACCTATCTTTTCATCTCTTAAATTTGAAATAGGAGATGAAAAGGGGTTGTTCTTTACTTTTCCGCCATTAATTTTGAACATATCTCCAGAATCCCGTCTTCGTATCTGAAAGCGAAATTCACCTATTTACGTGTCTCCCCCTCTAAGCGAGCTTCTAATGCGTGTTCGATAGATTATTTAAGCTTTATAGGTAGAGAGTTTGAAACCGAAATATCTCATTAAGCTACTGAGATCGTCCCATCCGATAACAATGATCACTCACTCTCATCGATTTTATACGGTTACTACGGTTTTACACGGGCCGGCATCAATAAACCGGAAAGTGGACATAGCGTAAAAGGAAATGGAGACTTGTACTGTATACGAAATACCATCCACTTCTATTTGAAGTGTTATATATAACATGCAGTGTAACACTTTGAATACTGTATAGGCATTTTTAATGAACCGTTAAAGCAATTTCGTAAGAAAAAATAAATAGCCTTTCCGTACAAAATGTTTTTTAATTTTTAGTGTTTATAAATTATTTACATGCGGTAATTTCATACATTTAAGTTAGTGTGTATTTTACATTATAAACTCTTTTTCTAATATTTTTATAAAACATCGCATTAGTAGACTGATTTTACGAATTATAAAGCATCAAATAATTTATTAGATATCAGATTTTTAAATTAATTTTTTTAGGAATTTTTTTTATTTTGTAGTTTGATTTACTTAAAAAAGTTTATGCAAGATTTTAATCAAAAAAGCTGTAAAAATACATTATTGTCAGTGATACTTCTATAGACTTTTCATTGCCGATTTACATTTTTTTTGAAAAGTTCTTTATTTATTTTATAGCCTGATTTACATATAAATGGTTTATGCAAGATTTTAATCAATAAAGCTGAAAGATTTTAATAATAAAGGTGTAAAAATAGAATGATACATGTATACATTTTATATTGATGATTTAAATTTTTTTTATCCTATTTTTTTATTTTGCAGCCTGATTTACATAAAAAATATGCAAGGTTTTAATCATTGACTATGTAAAAATACATTATTGTCAACGATACTTGTATTGACTTAACATTGCAATTTAAACTTTTTTATTGAATTTTTTTTATTTTGTAGACTGATTTACAAATAAAAAGTTTATGCAAGATTTTAATCAATAAACCTGTAAGAATACATTATTGTCAGTGATACTTCTATAGACTTTACATTACCAATTTAAACGTTTTATTGAAAAGTTTTTTTTTATTTTAAAACCTGATTTAGATATAAATAGTTTATGAAAGATTTTAATAATAAAGGTGTAAAAACACAATGATACATGTATACACTTTACATTACCGATTTAAACGTTTTTCTATTGAAAAGTTATTTTTTTTTATTTTGTAGCCTCATTTACACATAAAAAGTTTATGCAAGATTTTAATCAATAAAGCTGTAAAAATACATTATTGTCAGTGATACTTCTATAGACTTTACATTGCCGATTTACACTTTTTTATTGAAAAGTTCTTATTTTATTTTGTAGCCTGATTTACATATAAATAGCTTATGAAAGATTTTAATAATAAAGCTGTAAAAATACAATGATACATATATGCACTTTACATTACCAATTTAAACTTTGTTATTGAAAAGTTTTCTTTTTATTTTGTAGCCTGATTTACATATAAATGTTTTATGCAAGAATTTAATCAATAAAGCTATAAAAATATATTATTGTTAAAGATATTTGTATAGACTTTACATTGCCGATTTAAACTTTTTTTATTGCAAAGTTTTTTTTTTCGAATTTGTAGCCTGATTTACATTTAAAATATTTAGGCAACATTTTAATCAATAAAGTTTTAAAAATACATTATCGTCAATGATATTTGTATAGACTTTACATTCTATAGACTGTATAGACTTTACATATATATAGACCTTGTGTACGTTATTACATATATATACATATTACATATGTATACGTTATAGTTTGTATAGACTTTACATTGTCGATTTAATCTTTCTTATTGAATTTTTTTTATTTTGTAGCCTGATTTACATTAAAAAGTTTATGCAAGATTTTAAACAATAAAGCTGTAAATATGCATTATTGTCAATGATACTTGTATAAAATTTACATTGCAATTGAAATTTTTTATTGAATTTTTTTTATTCTGTAGCTTGATTTACAAATAAAAAGGTTTATGCAATAGTTTAATCAATAGAGCTGTAAAAATACATTATTGTCAATGATACTTGTATACACATTACATTGCTGATTTAAACTTTTTTATTGAAAAGTTTTGTTTATTTTGTAGCCTGATTTGCATATAAAAATTTATGCAAGATTGTAATCAATAAAGCTAAAAGATATATTATTGCTAACGATAGTTGTATTGACTTTACACTGCCGATTTAAACTTTTTTTGGAAGGTTTTTTTGTTTTGTAGCCTGATTTACAAATAAAAAGTTTATGAAAGATTGCAATGAATAAAGCTAAAAAACACATTATTGTTAATGATTCTTGTATTTACATTTCATTGTCGATTTAAACTTTTTTATTGAAAAGTTTTTTTTTTGTAGCCTGATATACACATAACAGGTTTATGGAAGATTTTAATCTATAAATCTATAAAAATATATTTTATTAATGATACTTGTTTAGACTTTATATTTCCGATTTAAACTTCTTTACTGAAAAGTCTTTTTTCTTATTTTGTAGCCTGATATACCTATAAAAAGTTTATGCAAGATTTTAATCAGTAAAGGTGTAAAAGTACATTATTGTCAGTGATACTTGTGTAGATTTACATTACCGATTTAAAATTTTTTAGAGAAATGTTTTATTTGGTAGCATGATTTACATATAAATAGTTTATGCAAGATTTTAATCAATAAAGCTGTAAAGGTACATTATTGTCAATGATACTTGTATAGACTTTACATTTCCGATTTAAACTATTTTCTGACATTTTGCATTTAATTTTTCCACTCTGAAAAAAGATAAAAAATAATGATAAATAAGAAGGTAAATATACTTGCAAGATTTTAAATGATGCAGGCTGTAATGATAAATACCTTATCGTCAATGATACTTATCATAGACTTTAGTGTCAAGATTAAATATTTTATCATACTTTGTATACAATTATTAATATCTGAGATAGAGGATAAAAAAATAATTTCATACATTTAAGTTAGTGTTTTTGTAACATTATAAACACTTTTTCTAATATTTTTATGAAACATCAAATAAGTAGACATAGTGTACGACTTATAAAGATCCAAATAATTTATGAACTATCAGATTTTTAAATTAAATATTTTATGGAATTATTTTATTTATAGCCTGATTTACATATAAAAAGTTCATGTAAGATTTTAAACAAAGAAGATATAAAAATAGTTTATGGTCAATGATACTCGCATAGACTTTACATTGCCGATTTAAACTTTATTTCTGACAATTTGTATTTAATTTTTTCCCTCTGAAACAAAAGATAAAAATATAATGATAAATATGAAGTAAAGATACTGGAAGGATTTTAAATGATGCATGCTGTAAATATAGATACATTATTGTCAATAATGCTTATCATAGACTTTAGTGTCAACGTAAAATATTTTATGAGACTTTGTATACAAGTTTTACTTTCCGAGTTTGGTTTGGTTTTGGTTTGGAGCTTTATGGTCCACTTTTTGCAACACAAGGGTTAAAGAGTCCGAGACCTACTGTTTAAAGCCTATTCTTAACGGCTATGACCATCTATGCCACAGTTGGATTCGAACCCACTAACGGTTCCGAAGCATAGCACCCTAACCATTCCGACATCGATATTCTTTTACTTTCTGATAGAGAAAATAAATAAAAATTAATAATAAATATGTTATAAATGCCTCAGGTCTCCACTTAGTAGATTCTTCTTAGTAGGTATGGAATCTAGAAAATTTAATTTCCTATCGATAAAAATACCAAGATACTTTCTTGAATTTTCAAATTTGTTTGTTTTGCCATTTAATATTATTAATTCTTATTATCTAATACAGAGGGTACTTAAAACACTATAAAATAATTTTTGCATTAGCATTACTATATTTCTCTGATCCCTTAAAGAATGGCAACACCGTTCTCCAGAAAGTGCTGAAACAGGTTTCACGATATCTCCGAGAGTGGACAATATCGATTAGCCTAATGGAGTAGACGCAGGTATAAATTTGGAAATAACGGTAAAAATGAGCTTCCGGATCTAGTCACACGTCATAAAAGGACATTCGGAATTTTATGGAGTCGGATATACACTCGTTTAACCGATCACGTCTAAAACACAATTTAAAGGATTCATAATGAAACCTGAGAGTTCATTTAACCACCTGAGAGTTCGTAAATAAAAGACATACTTGTAACTTAAATGAAAGAGAATACATGCTAATGCACTTGTTTTTATTTTTCTAAGTTTTCTGTAACGCATAAAAGTAAACTGTGTATGGGATCAAAGATAAGATTTATGAGTAAATTTTATGTGAAGAGACGTTCTTGTCGACTGATTATTTTACTGTTCCCTCATTTCCTTAATTTTTTAAAAATTAAATTATATTGTTAAAATATCTCATATATGACTTACTTTTATACGGTTATATTACTTATATAGCTAGTTCATATATTATTTTGATTTATTAGAGGGGTTTTTAAGCAAATGAAAACTTAGATTTTTTTTAAGTTCATGCGAAAATGATGTTGCATAAAAAAAGTGTAAATGGTTTAATTAATTGCTTATAATAACAATAATTGCTAAATATAATAATTCAGTAGATAAGTGTAAAATGTAATCATTACATGACGTTATTTGTATTGCTAAGAGAAAATGTAATTATATGAAAACATTATAAGAAAAATTTAAATTTCATTTGATATACAATATTAAATGCAATTTCAAATGCAGTATCAAATACTTTAAAATGTTGCTAATATTAGTAATTTCCAAAATTTAATTAATGGAATTTGAGACATACAAAATATAAAATGTACTTAAAAAACATTAAAAATTTACTTAAAAATAATGTTGCATAAAATGAATGTAAATCGCTCTAATTAGATAGGGAATTTTTTTTCATGTAAATCAGTATGTGTAAGCTGCTTTAAGACACTGGAATATATACGTCACAGAATGAAATTTGATGTTCTTTTTATAAGTTTTACCTTTAAAAAATACCGTTCATATTTCAAAAGAAAAATTCCGTTATATACGAATAAATAATAAAAAATATATGAATTCTGTAGAAATTTCAATAACCAGAAAATTTAAAAAGTTGCTAATATTAGTAATTTCCTAAATTTAATTAATGAGATTTGAGACATACAAAATATAAAAAGTTCTTAAAAAATATTAACAATTTACTTACAAATAATGTTGCATAAAATGAATGTAAATCGCTCTAATTAGAATGTAAATCGCTCTAATTTTTTCATGTAAATCAGTATGTAAAAGTGTAAGCTGCCTTAAAACACTGGAATATCAAAGAATGAAATTTGATGTGTTTTTTATAAGTATTATCTTTAAAAAACACCGTTCATATTTCAAAAGAAAAATTCCGTAATATATAAATTCTGCAGAAATTTTAATAGCCAGAAACTTTAAACAGTTTTCTAATATAAGTAATTTCCTAAATTTAATTAAGGGGATTTGTGACATAAAAAACATTAAAATTGACATAAAAATAATGTTGCATAACATGAATGTAAATTGCTCTAATTCTATAGGATTTTTTTTAAAATGTAAATCAGTGTATGACAGATTAGAGTATGGTTGCAATATACTTCTACAAAATGTGTCATAAAAATTCTTTAAAAAAACAGAAACACACTAATAAGAGCTTTATTTTAGGTAGTGCGAAACCCATGCGTGTTTTAGGTGTTATGAAAATATTTTTTTTAAGAAAAAGTAGAAATATTGAGAAATATTTCGAACTTGAAGCATACTATTTTGATACGACACTTGACTTTTTTCAAGAACATTTTAAATTTCTCGCGGTAAGCCCTACTTATATGGCAACGCAGATACATTTGACAATGTTCGTACTGCAGAAAATTTCGGTTGAATTTTTTTTCTTTGTGTTTGAAAGTATATCGGACCACTTTGTTACATGTAAAAATCATTAGCTTGATTGAAAATTTAAGAATGTTTGTTTTTTATTTCCCAATGAATCTTAATTGGTTGTCGTCTAGGTAACAAGCAAACAATTTGAGCTTGTGCCGTGTAAGAATTTTAATGTATTGATTTGAGATAGGGATCCAAATAATTTATGAACTATCAGATTTTTAAATTAAATATTTTATGGAATTATTTTATTTATAGCCTGATTTACATATAAAAAGTTCATGTAAGATTTTAAACAAAGAAGATATAAAAATAGTTTATGGTCAATGATACTCGCATAGACTTTACATTGCCGATTTAAACTTTATTTCTGACAATTTGTATTTAATTTTTTCCCTCTGAAACAAAAGATAAAAATATAATGATAAATATGAAGTAAAGATACTGGAAGGATTTTAAAATGATGCATGCTGTAAATATAGATACATTATTGTCAATAATGCTTATCATAGACTTTAGTGTCAACGTAAAATATTTTATGAGACTTTGTATACAAGTTTTACTTTCCGAGTTTGGTTTGGTTTTGGTTTGGAGCTTTATGGTCCACTTTTTGCAACACAAGGGTTAAAGAGTCCGAGACCTACTGTTTAAAGCCTATTCTTAACGGCTATGACCATCTATGCCACAGTTGGATTCGAACCCACTAACGGTTCCGAAGCATAGCACCCTAACCATTCCGACATCGATATTCTTTTACTTTCTGATAGAGAAAATAAATAAAAATTAATAATAAATATGTTATAAATGCCTGGGGGTTTCCACTTAGTAGGTTCTTCTTAGTAGGTATGGAATCTAGAAAATTTAATTTCCTATCGATAAAAATACCAAGATACTTTCTTGAATTTTCAAATTTGTTTGTTTTGCCATTTAATATTATTAATTCTTATTATCTAATACAGAGGGTACTTAAAACACTATAAAATAATTTTTGCATTAGCATTACTATATTTCTCTGATCCCTTAAAGAATGGCAACACCGTTCTCCAGAAAGTGCTGAAATACTTTTCAAGGTATCTCCGAGAGTGGACGATGTCGATTAGCCTAATGGAGTTGACGCAATTATAAATTTGGAAATAACGGTAAAAATGAGCTACTGGATCCAGTCACACGTCATAAATGGACATTCGGAATTTTATGGAGTCGTATATACACTCGTTTAACCGATCACGTCTAAATCACAATTTAACGGATTCGCAGTGAAACCTGAGAGTTCTCGTAAATAAAAGACATCCTTGTTACTGAAATGAAAGAGAATACATGCTAATGCACTAATTTTTATTTCTGTAAGTTTTCTATAGCTTATAAAAGAAAACTGTGTTTGGGGTCAACGATAAGATTTATTAGCAAATTTTATATCAAGAGACGTTCTTGACTGATTATTTTACTGTTCTCTCATTTCCTTAATTTTTTAAAAATTAAATTCGATGCTTATAATATCTCATATATGCTTTAGTTTTATACGGTAATATTACTTTCATAGATAGTTCATATATTATTCTGATTTAATAGGGGGTTTTTAAGCAAATGAAAACTTAAATTTTTCTTAAGTTCATGCGAAAATGATATTGCATAAAAAAAGTGTAAATGGTTTAATTAATTGCTTATAATAAAAATAATTGCTAAATATAATAATTTAGTAGATAAGTGTAAAATACAATCTTTACGTCACATTATTTGTATTGCTAAGAGAAAATGTAATTATATAAAAATATTATGATAAGAAAAAATTTAAATTTCTTTGGATATACAATATTAAATGCAATATCAAATGCAGTATCAAATACTTTAAAATGTTGCTAATATTAGTAATTTCCTAAATTTAATTAATGAGATTTGAGACACACAAAATATAAAAAATACTTAAAAAACATTAAAAATTTACTTAAAATTAATGTTGCATAAAATGAATGTAAATCGCTCTAATTAGATACGGAAATTTTTTCATGTAAATCAGTATGTAAAATCGTAAGCTGATTTAAGACACTGGAATATATACGTCCCATAATAAAATTTGAAGTGTTTTTTATAAGTTTTACCTTTAAAAAATACCGTTTATATTTCAAAAGAAAAATTCCTTAATATATGAATAAATAATAAAATATATATGAATTCTGTAGAAATTTCAATAACCAGAAAATTTAAAAAGTTGCTAATATTAGTAATTTCCTAAATTTAATTAATGAGATTTGAGACATACAAAATATAAAAAATAATTAAATAACAATAAAAATTTACTTAAAAATAATGTTGCATAAAATTAATGTAAATCGCTCTAATTAGATAAGGAATTTTTTTTCATGTAAATCAGTATGTTGTAAGCTACTTTAAGACACTGGAATATTTGCTTCACAGAATGAAATTTTATGTGTTTTTTATAAGTATTATCTTTAAAAAACACCGTTCATATTTCAAAAGAAAAATTCCGTAATATATGAATTCTGTAGAAATTTCAATAACCAGAAACTTTAAACAATTTCTAAAATTAGTAATTTCCTAAATTTAATTAATATGATTTGTGACTTAAAAAACATTAAAAATTGACATAAAATAATATTGCATAAAGTGAATGTAAATTGCTCTAATTCTGTAAGTTTTTTTTATGTAAATCAGTATGTAAAAGTGTAAGCTGCCTTAAAACACTAGAACATCTACGTCACAGAATGAAATTTGATGTTCTTTTATAAGGTTTACCTTTAAAAAATACTGTTCATATATCAAAAGAAAAATTCCTTAATATATGAATAAATAATAATATATATATATGAATTCTGTAGAAATTTTCATAACCGGAAACTTTAAAAAGTTGCTAATATTAGTAACTTCCCAAATTTAATTAATGAGATTTGTGACATAAAAAAATAAACAGTACTTAAAAAACATTAAAAATTTACTTAAAAATATTGTTGCATAAAATGAATGTAAATCGCTCTAATTAGATACGGAATTTTTTTCATGTAAATCAGTATGTAAAAGTGTAAGTTGCCTTAAAACAATGGAATATCTAAGTCACAGAATGAAATTTGATGTTTGTTTTATAAATATTACCTTTAAAAAATACCGTTCCTATTTCAAAAGAAAAATTCCGTAATATATGAATAAATAATAAGACATATGTGAATTCTGTAGAAATTTCAATAACCAGAAACTTTAATAAGTTTTTAATATTAGTAATTTCCTAAATTTAATTAATGGGATATGTGACATAAAAAATAAAATGTACATAAAAAACATTAAAAACTTACTTAAAAATAATGTTGCATAAAATGAGTGTAAATTGCTCTAATTAGATAGAGAATTTTTTTTCATGTAAATTAGAATGTGTAAGCTGCTTTAAGACACTGGAATATCTACGTCACAGAAGGAAATTTGATGCGTTCTTTATAAGTTTTACCTTAAAAAATACCGTTCATAACTCAAAAGAAAAATTTCTTAATATACGAATAAATAATAAAAAATATATGAATTCTGTAGAAATTTCAATAACCAGAAACTTTAAAAAGTTGATAATATTAGTAATTTACTAAATTTAATTAATGGGATTTGTGACATAAAAAGTACTTAAAAAACGATAAAAATTTACTTAATAATGTTGCATAAAATGAATGTAAATTGCTCAAATTAGATAGGAAATTTTTTCTCATTTAAATCAGTATGTGTAAGCTGCTTTAAGACACTGGAATATATACGTCACATAACAAAATTTGATGTCCTTTTTATAAGTTTTACCTTTAAAAAATACCGTTCATATTTCAAAAGAAAAATTCCACAATATACGAATAAATAATAAAAAATATATGAATTCTGTAGAAATTTCAATAACCAGAAGCTTTAAAAATTTGTTAATATTAGTAATTTCCTAAATTGGATTAATGGGATTTGTGACATAAAAACAAAAAAAGTACTTAAAAGTTTAAAAATTTTAATTAAAATAATGTTGCACAAAATGGTTGTAAATTGCTCTAATTTGATAGGGAATTTTTTTTTTCATGTAAATCAGTATGTGTAAGCTGCTTTAAGACACTGGAATATATATGTCACAGAATGAAATTTGATGGTCTTTTTTTACAAGTTTTACCTTTAGAAAATACCGTTCATATTTCAAAAGAAAAATTCCGTAATATATGAAAAAATAATAAAACATATATGAGTTCTGTAGAAATTTCAATAACCAGAAACTTTGAAAATTTGCTAATATTAGTAATTTTCTAAATTTAATTAATGGGATTTGTGACTTAAAAAACATAAAAAGTACTTAAAAAACATTAAAAATTTACTTAAAAATAATGTTGCATAAAATGAATGTAAATCGCTCTAATTAGATAGGGAAATTTTTTTCATGTAAATCAGTATGTAAAAGTGTAAGCTGCCTTAAAACACTGGGACATCTACGTCACAGAATGAAATTTGATGTTCTTTTTACAAGTTTTACCTTTAAAAAATACCGTTCATATTTCAAAAGAAAAATTCCGTAAATCTTTACTGATAAGAAAATATTTTTTTAAATAATATACTGGTACTTTTGATATAAAAAAGAAACTGAAAATACAACTTATGAGAAGGAAATAAACATTTTCAAAAACTTTTTCTTCGTGTTTCCATCCTGAGTTTAAGTTTCCAAAATCCGTACTCTATACAGAAGAAAATATTTTACTAGAATATTCGTATGACAGATTAGAGTATGGTTGCAGTATACTTCTACAAAATGTGTCATAAAAATTCTTTTAAAAAAAAACAGAAACACACTAATAAGAGCTTTATTTTAGGTAGTGCGAAACCCATGCGTGTTTTAGGTGTTATGAAAATATTTTTTTTAAGAAAAACTTGAAGCATACTATTTTGATGCGACACTTGACTTTTTTCAAGAACATTTTAAATTTCTCGCGGTAAGCCCTACTTATATATATGGCAACGCAGATACATTTGACAATGTTCGTACTGCAGAAAATTTCGGTTGAATTTTTTTTCTTTGTGTTTGAAAGTATATCGGACCACTTTGTTACATGTAAAAATCATTAGCTTGATTGAAAATTTAAGAATGTTTGTTTTTTATTTCCCAATGAATCTTAATTGGTTGTCGTCTAGGTAACAAGCAAACAATTTGAGCTTGTGCCGTGTAAGAATTTTAATGTATTGATTTGAGATAGGTTCTGCAATGTCTATATGAATATGTTTACAAATATTACATACATTTTTAAAAGTATACTTATATATATATATATATATATATATATATATATATATATATATATATATATATATATATATATATATATATATATATATATATATATATATATGTATATATATATATATATATATATATATATATATATATATAATATATATATATATGTATATATATATATATATATATATATATATATATATATATATATATATATCTGTATATATATATGTATATGTATATATATATATATATATATATTATATATATATATATATATATATATATATATGTATATATGTATGTATATATATATATATATATATATATATGTATATATATATATATATATATATATATATATATATATATATATATATATATATATATTTATATATATATATATATATATATATATATATATATTTATATATATATATATATATGTATACATATATATATATATATATACATATATATATATATATATATATATATATATATATATGTATACATATATATATATATATATATATATATATATATATATATATATATATATATATATATATATATATATATATATTTATATATATATATATATACATATATATATATATATATATATATATATATATATATATATATATATATATATATATATATATGTATATGTATATATATATATATATATTTATTTATTAATCTAAAAATATTTAAAGATAGAATCAGTGTGTTTCGATTAATTTCGTGTATAACTATAAGAGTATAATTACTTATGTATAACTATTGAGTATAAATTATAATACATACATCCATTGTAATCAGATTGATTTTTCACTGCAAATGTTGTTCCTAAACATACACTTCCTATTACAAAAATATTTAAAATAAGATAAGCATACCTTTTATGGTATTTTCAAATTTTCAAATTTTATTTTATGAAAATTTTAAAATTTAAAATTTTATATGTCCTCCTATTTTATATAATTTTCAGATTTGCTGCAGGAGAATTGTAATTAATATTACTTGACAAAAACAAAAATATTTCAGATATGATAAGACTACTTTTTATGGTATATTTAAATTTAAAAATTTAATTTCAGAAAAATTTGTAAATCTAAACTTTTATATGTTTTCCTATTTTATATATTTTAAAATTAAAAAAATTAATTTTATGAAAATTTTAAAATAAAAATGTTTATATGTCTCCCTATTTTATATCATTTTTAAATTTCTTGAAGGAGATTTGCAATTAAAATAACTTGACAAATCAAAAATATTACTAATAAGATATGCCTAATCTTATGCCGAACGCTGGCCGATTGGTTAGGGCGCTGATCGTCGGTACCGGAGTTCGTGGGTTCGAATCCCACTATGGCATGGATGTTCGTAGCCGTTCGGAATCGGCTTTAAGCAGTAGGCCCCGGTCTCATTAGCCCTCGTGTGCAAAACAGTAGACCGTAGCGCTCCAAACCAAACCAAGCCTAATCTTATGGTATTTAAAAATTTAATTTTACGAAAATTTTAAAAATTAATTTTTATATGTTTTCCTATTTTATATTATTTATAGATTTGTTGAAGGAGATTTATAATTAAAATTACTTGACAAAAACAGAAATATGTTAAATAAGAAAAACCTACCTTTTATGGTATTCTTAAATTTAAAAATTTTATTCTACGAAAATTTTACTTTCCAAATTTATATATGTTCCCCTATTTTATATCATTTTCAAATTTGTTGAAATAGATTTGTAATTAAAATTACTTGACAAACACAAAAATATTTCAGATAACTTAAAACTATCTTTGATGGTATTTTTGAATTTAAAAATTTAATTTTTGGAAAATTTTAAAATAAAAAGTTTTTTATGTTCCCCTATTTTTTATTTCACTTTTAAATTTGATGAAGGAGATTTGTAATTAAAATTAATTAACAAAAACAAAAATATTTCAAATAAGATAATCCTACCTTTTATGGTATATTTAAATTAAAAAATTTAATTTTCGAAAATTTCAAAATCTTTTATATTTTTTCCTTTTTTATATCATCTTCAGATTTGTTGAAGGAGATTTGTAATTAAAATTACTTGACAGAAAAAAATCATATTTCAAATTCTAAAATTTAATTTCCGGAAAATTTAAAAATCTAAACTTTTATATATTTTCCTATTTTATATAGTTTAAAATTTAAAAATTTAATTTCTTGAAAATTTTAAAATAAAAATTTATATGTTCCCCTATTTTATTTCACTTTTAAATTTGTTAAAGGAGATTTGTAATTAAAATTAATTAACAAAAACAAAAATATTTCAAATAAGATAATCCTACCTTTTATGGTATATTTAAATTTAAAAGTTTAATTTTAGAAAATTTTAAAATCTAAATTTTTATATTTTTTCCTTTTTTACATCACTTTCAGATTTGTTGAAGGAGATTTGTAATTAAAATTACTTGACAGAAAAAAAACATATTTCAAATAAGATAAGCCTACCTTTGTAGTATTTTTAAATTCTAAAATTTAATTTCCGGAAATTTTAAAAATCTAAACTTTTATATATTCCCCTATTTTACATCAATTTTAGATTTATTGAAGGAGCATTTTACTTCAAATTACTTAAAACATAAAAAACTTTATGTATAAACAATG
>CM063509.1:69044112-69061612 GCA_032207245.1 Pardosa pseudoannulata
ACGTATTGGGAAATATAAGTTTAGTGCACATGTAATATCAATAAGTAAATTAAAAAATATAATAGTACAAATAAATTTGAATGCTACAATTATCCAGTGTTATACGTAATAGTTATTTCCAAAATGTAATCAAAAGGGTTATTTAAATATTCCGAAGAAAAGAAATATTTCATACTGATATATAAACCTATTCTATTTCTTCTTAACTTCTATCTTTCGAACCTTCCAATTTTTCTAATTTTGAAACAAACTGCCAGCAGACCCCCTTTTTTCCCTCCACAGAACACAAGTTTGACTCTAAAGAAAAATTCGATACTTCGAAGATAGGATCGAATACTCACGCTACAAAATCCCTTTATAGTCCTCCGAGACAGAATTGATCTTGGACCGAAGCAGGGCTTTAGTAAAAAATGACAGTGGGGGGTCGAAAAAAGGGAGTCAAGGTCCGAAGCATATTCAAGTGGGTAAAAGACGAGGAGTAACTCTCCAGTTTTCATCCGAGGAGAAATTTTTCTCTACTCCCCTCTCACTTATTCTTCTATAATATTCTTTATCCTTTCCATTTTAATATTTTATAACTCGGCAAGGCTTGAAATCTTTTCTGTGTATTCTTTTTGTAATAATAAAATTTCCCCCACAAAATGACCTCGACGATGAAGATCGAAAATAATCGTATTTCTTTTATGATCTTACAAATTAAAGTTTATATAAATCATATGTATGTCTGTACCTATAACTGTCGATGTACTGTCAGTGATAGTAAAGGCTGTTGGAGAATGGATACCACTCCCTGTTTGAGATCTCTCGTTCACATATAGTCATCAAAATTGTAGAGACTTAAATCGCAGGACAGATGAGGCTTCTTTTTCATCTACGTTTAATTTGTTTCTTTTGATGTTAGCTACAAATGGATCTATTATCCACATATTTTTATGCCTGGGATCTTCTCCATTTGTATAACAAACATAAAAAATATCTGTCGGGTACAGTAAATGCTGTTGAAGAATGGATACCACTGCCTGTTTGAGATCTCTCGTTCACATATAGTCATCAAAATTGTAGAGACTTAAATCGCAGGACAGATGAGGCTTCTTTTTCATCTACGTTTAATTTGTTTCTTTTGATGTTAGCTACAAATGGATCTCTTATCTACATAGTTTTATGCCTGGGATCTTCTCCATTTGTATAATAAACATAAAAAAATATCTATCGGTGACAGTAAACGATGTTGAAGAATGGATACCACAGCTTATTTGAGATCTTTCGTTCTCCTATAGTCATCAAAATTGTAGAGACTTAAATCGTAGGATAGATGAGGCTTCTTTTTCATCTACGTTTAATTTGTTTCTTTTGATGTTAGCTACAAATGGATTTATAATCCACATATTTTTATGCCTGGGATCTTCTCCATTTATATAATAAACATAAAAATATCTGTCGGTGACAGTAAATGCTGTTGAAGAATGGATACCACTGCCTGTTTGAGATCTTTCGTTCTCATATAGTCATTGAAATTGTAGAGGCTTAAATCGCAGGATATATGAGGCTTCTTTTTCATCTACGTTTAATTTGTTTCTTTTGATGTTAGCTACAAATGGGTCTATTATCCACATATTTTTTATGCCTGGGATCTTCTCCATTTGTATAATAAACATAAAAAAATATCTATCGGTGACAGTAAACGATGTTGAAGAATGGATACCACTGCTTATTTGAGATCTTTCGTTCTCATATAGTCATTGAAATTGTAGAGGCTTAAATCGCAGGATATATGAGGCTTCTTTTTCATCTACGTTTAATTTGTTTCTTTTGATGTTAGCTACAAATGGGTCTATTATCCACATATTTTTTATGCCTGGGATCTTCTCCATTTGTATAATAAACATAAAAAATATCTGTCGGGTACAGTAAATGCTGTTGAAGAATGGATACCACTGCCTGTTTGAGATCTTTCGTTCTCATATAGTCATTGAAATTGTAGAGGCTTAAATCGCAGGATATATGAGGCTTCTTTTTCATCTACGTTTAATTTGTTTCTTTTGATGTTAGCTACAAATGGGTCTATTATCCACATATTTTTATGCCTGGGATCTTCTCCATTTGTATAATAAACATAAAAAATATCTGTCGGTGACAGTAAATGCTGTTGAAGAATGGATACCACTGCCTGTTTGAGATCTTTCGTTCTCATATAGTCATCAAAATTGTAGAGACTTAAATCGCAAGATAGATGAGGCTTCTTTTTCATCTACGTTTAATTTGTTTCTTTTGATGTTAGCTACAAATGGATCTATTATCCACATATTTTTATGCCTGGGATCTTCTCCATTTGTATAATAAACATAAAAATATCTGTCGGGTACAGTAAATGCTGTTGAAGAATGGATACCACTGCCTGTTTGAGATCTTTCGTTCTCATATAGTCATCAAAATTGTAGAGACTTAAATCGCAAGATAGATGAGGCTTCTTTTTCATCTACGTTTAATTTGTTTCTTTTGATGTTAGCTACAAATGGATCTATTATCCACATATTTTTATGCCTGGGATCTTCTCCATTTGTATAATAAACATAAAAAATATCTGTCGGGTACAGTAAATGCTGTTGAAGAATGGATACCACTGCCTGTTTGAGATCTTTCGTTCTCATATAGTCATCAAAATTGTAGAGACTTAAATCGCAAGATAGATGAGGCTTCTTTTTCATCTACGTTTAATTTGTTTCTTTTGATGTTAGCTACAAATGGATTTATTATCCACATATTTTTATGCCTGGGATCTTCTCCATTTGTATAATAAACATAAAAAATATCTGTCAATGACAGTAAATGCTGTTGAAGAATGGATACCACTGCCTGTTTGAGATCTTTCGTTCTCATATAGTCATCAAAATTGTAGAGACTTAAATCGCAGGATAGATGAGGCTTCTTTTTCATCTACGTTTAATTTGTTTCTTTTGATGTTAGCTACAAATGGATCTATTATTCACATATTTTTATGCCTGGGATCTTCTCCATTTGTATAATAAGCATAAAAAATATCTGTCGATGACAGTAAATGCTGTTGAAGAATGGATACCACTGCCTGTTTGAGATCTTTCGTTCTCATATAGTCATGAAAATTGTAGAGGCTTAAATCGCAGGATATATGAGGCTTCTTTTTCATCTACGTTTAATTTGTTTCTTTTGATGTTAGCTACAAATGGGTCTATTATCCACATATTTTTTATGCCTGGGATCTTCTCCATTTATATAATAAACATAAAAATATCTGTCAATGACAGTAAATGCTGTTGAAGAATGGATACCACTGCCTGTTTGAGATCTTTCGTTCTCATATAGTCATCAAAATTGTAGAGGCTTAAATCGCAGGATAGATGAGGCTTCTTTTTCATCTACGTTTAATTTGTTTCTTTTGATGTTAGCTACAAATGGATTTATAATCCACATATTTTTATGCCTGGGATCTTCTCCATTTGTATAATAAACATAAAAAATATCTGTCGGGTACAGTAAATGCTGTTGAAGAATGGATACCACTGCCTGTTTGAGATCTTTCGTTCTCATATAGTCATTGAAATTGTAGAGGCTTAAATCGCAGGATATATGAGGCTTCTTTTTCATCTACGTTTAATTTGTTTCTTTTGATGTTAGCTACAAATGGATCTATTATCCACATATTTTTATGCCTGGGATCTTCTCCATTTGTATAATAAACATAAAAAATATCTGTCGGTGACAGTAAATGCTGTTGAAGAATGGATACCACTGCCTGTTTGAGATCTTTCGTTCTCATATAGTCATGAAAATTGTAGAGGCTTAAATCGCAGGATATATGAGGCTTCTTTTTCATCTACGTTTAATTTGTTTCTTTTGATGTTAGCTACAAATGGGTCTATTATCCACATATTTTTATGCCTGGGATCTTCTCCATTTGTATAATAAACATAAAAAATATCTGTCAATGACAGTAAATGCTGTTGAAGAATGGATACCACTGCCTGTTTGAGATCTTTCGTTCTCATATAGTCATGAAAATTGTAGAGGCTTAAATCGCAGGATAGATGCGGCTTCTTTTTCATCTACGTTTAATTTGTTTCTTTTGATGTTAGCTACAAATGGGTCTATTATCCACATATTTTTATGCCTGGGATCTTCTCCATTTGTATAATAAACATAAAAAATATCTGTCGGTGACAGTAAATGCTGTTGAAGAATGGATACCACTGCCTGTTTGAGATCTTTCGTTCTCATATAGTCATCAAAATTGTAGAGACTTAAATCGCAGGATAGATGCGGCTTCTTTTTCATCTACGTTTAATTTGTTTCTTTTGATGTTAGCTACAAATGGGTCTATTATCCACATATTTTTATGCCTGGGATCTTCTCCATTTGTATAATAAGCATAAAAAATATCTGTCGGTGACAGTAAATGCTGTTGAAGAATGGATACCACTACCTGTTTGAGATCTTTCGTTCTCATATAGTCATCAAAATTGTAGAGACTTAAATCGTAGGATAGATGAGGCTTCTTTTTCATCAACGTTTAATTTGTTTCTTTTGATGATAGCTACAAATGGATCTATTATCCACATATTTTTATGCCTGGGATGTTCTCCATTTGTATAATAAACTTAAAAAATATCTGTCGGTGACAGTAAATGCTGTTGAAGAATGGATACCACTGCCTGTTTGAGATCTTTCTTTCTCATATGGTCATCAAAATTTTAGATCTCCGTGTTTGCCATAGTGATATTTTCTTTTGAAACCCATTTATTTTACATTTTACTGTAAACATATTCTTCATTTCTCGTTGCAAAAAAATATTTTTAGATCATTTAACAGAGAAAAAACACCTGCCAGATATGCAACTTTAGCTAACCCTCATCCGTTAGAGAAGAGTTGGTAAAATTTTCGATTATTTTCTTGCTAATAAAACAATTTAAATTCTTCAAGCAGGAAAACAGTCAGGTAAGTATTTTGTCCCAAGAAACAGCCTTAAATTAGCAGGAAGAAGATGAGTGTACTAGGAATATGTCTGCACATGATTCTTCAAGTCTTGTGTCGAATATCCTTTATGGTTTAAATAACATATTATAATACTTCGTGTAATTCTACTTTTTTTTCTGTAAACCATCAAATATTTTTCACGGACGACTGGTTGTCCGAGGACCAGCATTTGGTGACTATTGGTCCAAAGGACTAATATTGATCTTTTGATGCGAAACCTATCCTTAGTATCCATAATTCACAATATCTAATGTAAACATTAATCATTTTTAAAAGAAATATTATTTTTAAATTTAATGAACTTAACTTTAAACAATAACAAAATAAGTCTACAGAATTCGAAAGTGTTTAATGTGTTAAAAGTCTAACGTTCTAAAGAAGTCATCATGAGCTGATTATTATAAGTATTTTGCCTCGTATTGAGTTACGAGGAAGATCCATTCTCACCATGATGTCTGCATACTTTAACATTGACTTGCAAGCACTGGTATACATAGATATGTGCTACTTCTTCAGTGTAATTGGTGAAGGATATATTTATCGGTTACATACATATTGTGATGATCAGTTTATTATAAATAAATACCCAATGTAGTAGAAAAAATGATAACTTCATAAAACTCATCCCTTTAACTGGCTATTATAAATTGGTAACACTGATATCTTACTAAACATGATTTTCTATTCAAATTTAAATCTAGAATGTTACGATGAAATAAATATAAGATTAATTTTTTTTGCTTATATCCTTGAGATATATGTTAGTGGAAAATCATAAAATAACTAACAAAAACAGCTATAATATAAAATATTTTACAAGCTAGTAGAAATATAAAATATTAAAACTGCCGAAGTTAATAGTAGAGAATAAGCAAAAGGTAAATAATGGGAGATTTAAAAAGAACTTGGATAAAAACACGAATGTTACTGCTTACCTTTCATCCAGTTGAATATTCTTCAGTCCTCCCCTTTCTTTCTTTCTTTCACTCCTGTATTTTTTACTCTGCTCCTGTCCAAGATCAATTCTGTCTCGGAGGACTATAAAAGGATTTTGTACAGGTCGTGAGTTTGTGTATGTGATCCTTTCATGGAAGTATTGAATATTTCTTTAGAGAAAAACTTGTGATCTGTATAAAGAAGGTAGAGTGTGGGGAGAACTACTGTCATTTTGCTTCAATAGTAGAGGTATAGGAATGTTTGTGAGTGTAGAAATTATCAAAGATAAAGGATATAACAAATTTTTATATTGTAAGTATCAATCATTCGAAAGTATTGGAGATTTTGAGTAAGTCTTTTATCTTGATTTCGGGAAAGACAACAAAAAGAAAAACCTCTATCTAAGTAATATTTGAATTCATTTGAAATTGCTATACTTAAAAGAATATCGATTCATCATTTCTTTACCTGCAGAAATGAGGAAGCTGGATTCAGACATCTGAAAATTCATAAAAATTGCTCGTTCTTGCTGAAGACGAAAATATTGTCTTGACAGCTCTTTGGACATTACGTAAAAGTAAATATATTCTGCTTCTAGGTAAGATTGTGAGACATAAGATCATCATTCGATGGATCGCCTCATTACTTTGGAGATTTAGAATAAGTCTTTTATATTGATTTCGGGAATAAGTACAAAACGAAAAGCCCCCAATGTATGTAATATTTGAATTCATTTTTAATAGCTATACATTAATTAGCATTGATTGATCATTTCCATACATGCAGAAATAGGGTAACTGTGACTCAGAAATATGCACCACCATAAAAATCGAATGACACTGCTAAAGCCGAAAATATTTTGTTATAAATGTGTTCTGCTTTTAGATAAGGTTGTGTGAAGTAAGATACTTATGTTAAGGAAATATTTTAGAAGCTAGTAGAAATATAAAATATTAAAATTCCCAATGGGAATAGTAGAGAATAAGCAAAAGGTAAATAATGGGAGAGGTAAAAAGAACGTGGATAAAAACTCGACTGCTACTGCTTACCTTTCCTCCATTTGAACATTCTTCGGTCCTTGCCTTTCTTTCATTCACTCCTGTATATATTACTCTGCTCCTGTCCAAGATCAATTATATATCGGAGAACTATAAAAGGATTTTGTAGAGGTCGTGAGTTTTTGTATGTGATCCTTTCATATAAGTATTGAATATTTTTTTAGAGCAAAACTTGTAATCTGTATAAAGAAGGTAGAGTGTAGGAAAACTACTGTCATTTTGCTTCAATTGTAGAGGTATAGGAATGTCTGAGAGTGTAGAAATTATCAAAAAAAAAAGGATATACCAAATTTTTATGTTGTAGGTATCAATCATTCGCCAGTATTGGAGATTTTGAATAAGTCTTTTATCTTGATTTCTGGAAAGACAACAAAAAGAAAATCCTCTATCTATGTAATATTTGAATTCATTTGAAACTGCTATACTTAAAAGAATATTGATTAATCATTTCTTTACCTGAAGAAATGAGACGAAAATATTGTTTTGCCAGCACTTTTGACATTACGTAAAAGTAAATATATTCTGCTTCTAGGTTAGATTTTGAGACATAAGATCATCATCCGATAGATCGTCTCATTATATTGGAGATTTAGAATAAGTCTTTCATCTTGCTTTCGGGGATAATTACAAAAAGAATATCCTCAATGTCTGTAATATTTGATTTCATTTTAAACAGTTATACTTAAAAGAGCATTGATTGATCATTTCTATACATGCAGAAATAGGTTAACCCTTTAGCGGACAGTGGTTTCGTAGCGAAACCTCCTATTAAACATCTTTGTTTTAAACTTTACTTTTTGGAGTACTTTACTTTATCTTTGCATAATTATTTACAGCTCCAGTCTCATACATCTGTGAGGTATGGAAGCCAATGATGTAGAATTAAGAGCTTCTGCAATTAAAAAAAACTTTTTAGAGACATGAATGATTTTTCGATTTTTTTTTATGTTTTTGACATTTTAAATTTATAACAGATGATAGCTCTACATTTAATTTATTTTTTCTTTTGAAATACATGTATTTAAACTTGCTGTACCTGAGAAGTCAGTAATTCAATTTATACTTCTTATGACCCCAAATAAAAGTATCTATAGAAACCCAACTTATAAATTGCTAAGCTATTTATTTATTATATCTTTTTAAGGATTAATATTTATTGTTCTTCTAGTATAATTAAACTTTTAAAAAGTATAATGTTCAAGCTATACAAGGGGAGAGGTTAGTCAGTTAAACAACTCTTCATATCTTCCTGGCCTAACTATGGTCGATTGGTTAGGGTGCTGGCCTTCGGGACCAGAGTTCGTGGGTTTGAATCCCACTGGGGCATGGATGTTATTAACCGTCCGGAATCGGTTTTAAGCATTTGGTCCCGGTCTCATTAGACCTAGTGTTGCAAAATAGTAGATCGTAGTACTCCAAACAAAACCCTTCTTAGTTATTCTCTAAGGCAAACCCTCCTGAGGAAGGTAAAAAAAACTTATTCTATATTTCACATTTACAATGTTCGTAGATAACATATTTAAATTATTTACACTAAATTCCAATGAATTTATTTTGGTGACTTTTAAAGGGTTAACTATGACTCAGAAATATGCATCAACCATAAAAGTTGAATGACATTGCTAAAGCCGAAATTATTTTGTTATAAATGTGTTCTACTTCAAGATAGGGTTTTGTGACATAAGATACTTATGCTAAGGATTGCCTCACTGCATCGGAGAATTTGAATAAGTCTTTTATTTTCATTTCGGAAATGATTACAAAATGATAATCCTAAACGAGTGGAATATTTAAATTTATTTTTAAAATGATATACTTAAAAGACTATTGGTTAATCATTTCTATTGATTGATAATTTTAAATTTTAAATTTGGTAAACATTCAAAACTACAGGAAGATTTAGTCGGTGGATAAAGGTAGAGTGGGGCACAACAACCATGTAGATATATATTTAAAACTATGTTAATGTTAGAGATATTTCTCCTGGTGTATTTTTCTTATACTAGGCCTGTTAACTTTTAGTTTTCGGCTGGTACAGCAGTTGTACCATAAATATTTAGTAGTGTTGAAGCATAATAAAAAGCCGCAGATCGCAAACACATTTTATTGCAACACCAAAATGAAAAATACAAGAAATAAGAGGTACATTGGGCTTTTATAGTTTTGAGAGGATTCTGAGCTCAGCCAATAAAATTTCTGACACTAACAAATTAAACACAGACAATCAAAACACAACAGGATCAACTAAAGAAAACATCGAACGTACAAGAAAGCTATTACTTAAATACAACAATAATCGGCCAAGTTGTTAAGTTTGAGTGTGATTATATATTTCAACAAGTAGAAACCCAAAAGTCAGCTAGGGTATAACAGTTGTACCGGAGATATTTCTCCCCTTTTGCAGGTACGGGGTCATTACTCACTTGTCATTTGGCCAGTCCCTCCCTGTTGTTGAAGTTTTTCTGAGTGCATCAGTACCGGGAAGGAAGAATGTGATTTTGTCTGGCGACATGTGGAACAACTGGCGCTTTTTTGTCCATGTCCAGCAGTTGTTTGTAAAGTATTCATTCTATCATGTGAACCAAATCCGTTTGGAAGCAAGTCAAAGTTTCTTTCCTTCGTCGTTTATTTTTTTTATTTAATCTGATCATGGCAATAAAATTTAACGGTCTTTCTCAAAGTGAGGTGTCAAATAACAACTTTCAGACTGGTTTTAGAGCAACACTGCATTGTAAAGTCCTCCACTCCCAGAGAGTGACAATAGGATAAAACATTTTTCCCTCTTGAAAAAGTGGAAGGAGGGGGGGGATTTTTCGAAAAGGCTGCCGATTTGTAGTACAAACACAAGCCAGCGGTCAGCCGAAGCTGAAAGTTTAAGATAACACAAAGAATAAGACAGATACAAACGAGCGAAAAGTTACCCTTTTGCAGAATCTTTATTTTCAGTAGGGGAGAGTGGGGCACCTTGGGACATAGCCCACTTTGGGACACCTTTATTTTCAGGCTTTAATTTGCAACCAGGAAATAGTTCTCATATGACATTACTCTTCACTTCTCAAAGAATTTTGATGAAGATAGTGCTTATAGGTAAGGAACAATTTCATTTTCTTTGTTTTGAATAACCCAAAATTACATCAATGTGCATTTTAAAAAGTAATTTTTTTTGAAAAAAAAAAATTAAAATATTTTTAAAAAAGTGCATTGTTATGAAAGAAAATTCATTTATTATTATTTCTATGCTAATAAATAAATTGTGTTGTTAAGCTTAACTGTATAGTAGTAACCAAAAGATACTATAAAAAATGGGGCAGGTTGGGACACACATAGATGGGGCACCTTGGGACATTTTAAAAAGTGTAAGCAAATATCGATTCAAACAAAATAATTAATATTTTGGTGCCTAATTCTAAATTGATTTAACATAACAAAATATTAATTTATTAATCTTTGTTTTTCATAAAAAAAATGGTGAGAACAAGAAAAACAAACAGAAAGTATTCTGCTGTAAATGCTAATATGCTTGAATAAGCTGCAAATATACGATTTGTTAAAAAATGTATTAACTTGAACAATTTTCAGATATTTCTCTTTTATAACAGTTAATAAAAATAATTTGAACAGTATTTTGTATTTGTTGTTTAGTGTCCCAACCTACTCCATACAGTGGGGCAGGTTGGGACATTGGAAAGATATTTTATTTCTTTTATTACTCTTTAACTAAATGAGATATTAAGTAGGTTTAATATTTATAAGAAGCAGATATGAGGACAATATATGCACGCATATTTATGTTTTTCAATTAGCTTTAAAAAAATTCATAAAAATGTTTAACTGAAATGTGTCCCAAGGTGCCCCGGTCTCCCCTACTATTTTTTATGATGAACAATTCTCATGTACCCAATGTGGCGTTTCAATCTGATATGGAAAATGGGGAAGCAAATAAAACAATTTTCATGCAGTCACTATGACGCCTCAATATGATAAGGAAAATGGTAGAGCAAATCCCTGCCTCGGTGATTCTATGCTGTTCACTCCATCTTCGCTTGTTCTCTTTCTGAAAGAGCCTCCAAATCTACTGAACAAATCCGATGACCAATATTGCCAGGGCCAAAGACGACTGACCCGCGTTAGCAGCCCCTCTTGTCCAATGGGGTCGTAGGAAGGTCACTGACATCACATTCGCCCATCGGTCAGTTGAGATGAAGTATTAGCTCCCATCAAGAATGATCGATTTCGTCGCACATCTTCTGCCAGAAACCATGAAACATCAATGAAAAAGGCAGAATAACTGAAGCAATCAGAGAAACAACAAGCATTTCTCGTATCAGTTTTTCAAATTGTTCCATATTATTCTCATCTGTTTTGCTGGTAGTTGTCCTGAATGGTTGTCACCTTTATATGCATGACGACTCTTCGTGAAATGTAAGTGAAACTTAACTGTTGTTTAATTTAAAGCTTCCTCTCCAAAAGCAAATACAAAGTATTTCAATATTTTTAGTTGCATATTTAGTGATCTTCACTAAATATTTGATACTGTGCACAAAAAATTCAGTTTTCCAGCCATTGCTAAGCTGAAAATGTTCTAAAATATGTAGTGCAAACACAATTACGTGCTCACAACTTTATATCCAAGATTGAAATAAGTAATTGAAGGGTATAGTATTTGTATATTTACATTTTTTTATTTCACTTTCGCTGGACAGTTGCAGTAATACTAATCCGGCTTTACCGATGTACTTTCCCACGATGGTTAGAACTTGCATACACAGATGTGAACTAAATTTCCAAGACGAATTTAGGTGCAGCTGTTGACTTCGAGTTTCAGTGGGGACCCCTGAGGAGAAGTTATAGATCACGAAGTGGCATACGTGTAACGGTCAAGACCAGAGAGGGATTGTGGCTGTGAGATATGGGGACAGGGGCTAAGTAATGTCAACGTTCACAAAAAGGACCATTTTAATGAACACACCTGCACACCCGAAGGGGATGCAGATGGGGGAAAATTTCACCAATAGATGATTGAGAGAAAGAAAAAATAGGGTGTTGAACTGAGTTGAAAAGGTGGAAAAGAAAGATGGGAAAGGCGTCTAAGTCAGGATTTAAGAGTTGCTGGACATCGAAATCAATTGACCGCATGCCCGCACCGACATCGAGCCTGTTGACAGCCCCAGCCTGCTCCCCTTTAATTACTTGAGGTAAACTTAATAATATTCATAATTATTACCTTGGGTCTCAGAATATTTTGATTAAGGAATAGCGTATAAAGAAAGAAAATTGTAATGAATTGTTGGACATTGAAGAATGTCGAGTAATGAATGTTATATATATATTAATCCAGATGGTTGGTTAGTTGGCTGGTTTGGGTTTATTGGCGAAAGATCCAAGTTAGGATATGCTGCGCCAAACAAAAGAGCACATAATCAAACAAAGTTGAACAATTTAAAAGTAGGGGAAATTAATACTAAAATTCTAAGAAAAAATATAGCAAAAACGAGGTAAAGATTCACATTAAAAAATTTAAAAAATTTAGATGGGATTTAAAACATCACTGCGAAAGAGAATGTAAGTATCGCGTCCGTCTCTGTCTAGGATCAAGAAATGTGTCGGCTAAAGCGAACTTTTGATTCATTGTAAGGCGCTGCACAATTAGAAAACGGCAGTAATGATCTTTTTGACGCACGGACGATAAGTGTCAAATCTGCCGTTTTGTCAAAGCACCGGCAGAAAGAAGAAATTGTTCTTTGTGTTACCGTTTCGTCTACTCCAAGGACGAAGGTCAACTGGGGGGTCGATCTCCCCTAAAACCGAGGTTTCCTGTTTGAAAAAGGAAAAACGGGAGGGGACTCCCGGCGGAACTTTCAGATGAGCAGGTTGCTTAGAATGATCTCCTCTCTCGACGACTTTACAGAGAAATTCAAATAATTTGGGATGAGGAGTCTCTCCCAAAAGTTCATTCAGATTAGGATGAAAAGTTTTTAAAAATATATTATAAAAAAGTTTTAAAGCAGTACATGAAGTTAGAATATGATGAATAGTGAGTTGAGAATGGCAAGTTGAACATTGCGGAGTGGGTTCAGCACATAGTAATTGTTTATGAGTGAGTCAGCAATGGCTAACAGGAAGACGTGTTAACCCATATTGGACAGCTGTCCTATAAACAGGACAGCAAATAAAATTCCATTTAATAATAAAGTTATAAATATTTTCTGAGTGGATTTTATTTTAACACCTTTAAAATAGACAACTTAGCATAGTAACAAATAAAACCGAGAAATCAAATTATATCGTATTGTAAATTTTATTTTCAGCAACCTCTTAAAATTGTCATTTTTTAATCTTTAGTTTTATATTTATTATTATTTTTTAACATTGTGAAGGTTTTTTAGTTTAAAAACAGAGCTAATAGTGTAGCTGAAAGTTTTTATTGAAAAATATATATTTTACACGTGTATTTTGTAAGTATAAAAAAAGTTGCCCTAAATTTAAGACGACGGTCCAATCCAGATTATTTTCTCACGAATTTGATAATTCATTGATAGCGCACATTCTTTTCTTATCTTTCAATGAAAACAAGTTCAAACCCCTGTTCACACATCTGGACACAACAAGGGTTAAATAGGTGTCTATAGTATTCAGAAAAACTGGACATTGAAAGATAAACTTACTCTCTTACTGCCAGTTCAATAACTGCAAGAGAAAACATACAATAGTATGCTTAAAATATAATGTTGGACTTTGTTTTGACTGTTTTCCCAAATTTCATCTATGAATCAGCCTAATGCAATGTAAGTGATATATGTTAAATTTTAGTAGTGTATTGGACCGTTGTCCTATTTATAAAACAGCCAATTACATAAAAAATTACAAATATTTTTTCAAAATTTTGGTTTTATACACTTAGTTACACCATATTAAGGATATGGATTAAGTTTCAATAACTTACAGAAATATTTAGCTGGTGTGGTACAATATGGGTTAAAATGACGTCCATTTGTCGATTTCTGAGAGGTGACCAAAAAGAGAGGGATGACCTAATAGAGTGAAGTTTATTTTGAGTTTATTAATCCAGAAATAATATCTGTAAATGATTAGTGTACATAATAAATGTTTTAGTTCAAATATAAGGTATTATTTTTTTACTGTGTTTCCTCTTTGTAAATGAACACTGGTGTTAGTGTTGTACATTGCAACACCAGGAATTTTACAATATTACTCCATATCATTGATTCGTACATTATATTGTCAATTTACATATGTAGTACTGCAAAACCATTAAGTTCTAGATTATATATTCAAACTGCACATTTTTTATTAAAAAATTTTTAAACGAATACTTCTAAAACTCTAAATATACTTCTAAAGAATTACTTAAGTACATTACAACACCGGGAATTTTACAATATGACTCGGTATCATTGATTTGTACATTATTTTGCCAATTTATATATGAGTACTGATTCGGACATTGTTCAGATATTATTAGAGAAAGAAATTATATGTATTGCTTAAAATTGTGCTATAAATACAATATAACCCAAAAATTATTTGTAAGATATTTAGGATTTTGAAGTAAAAATGCAAAAAAATGTTGCATAAATACATATCAGCACAAATTTTAAAGATTCTTTCCCTTAATAATGGGATTTTTAACAGATTAATTAGTTTAAAAAAATTTCTTAAAATTTTTTTATAAGTGATAGGTTTTTTGTTTACTCTTATAAAATGTAAATTCTTACTACGTAAGAGTACATATTGCACCTAATGAAATAAAATTAATATTGTTATATAATTATAAAATTTTGCTATAAATACAATATATCCCAAAAGTTATTTGTAAGATATTCAGGATTTTGAAGTAAAAATGCAGAAAAATGTCGCATAAATACATATCAGCACAAATTTTAAATATTCTTTCAATTAATAATGGGAATTTTAGTAGATTAATTAGTTAAAATACTGCTTAAATTTTTTTATAAGTGATAGGATTTTTGTTTACTCTTATAAAATGTAAAGTCTTACTACGTAAGAGTACATATTCCATATAATGAAATAAAATTAATATTAAAAAGTTTAGTGATTCAAGTGTAAAGGCACACATTTAGAGAAGAGATGTATTTAAAATTAATAAAAATTCATCGAATCCAGTGACAAAACAATGTTAGCCCTAAACATGTATAAATAAATAAATAAATAAATAAATAAATAAATAAATTCATAAAATCTAATTTCTTCTTTTTTATTTCAATTTAGAATATCACCATTAAGTTCAAGAATAACCATTAAGTTCAAGACTATATATTTAAATTGCACATTTTTTATATACAATTTTTTTTATAAAGAAATACTTCTAAAACTCTAAATATACTTCTAAAGGATTACTTTTCATTCACTCTTTGAAAGTAATATTCTTTTCTTTTAAACTATAGTAGCAATGTCTGTAATATTAGGCTTTATTTTAATGAAGTCAAACATAATTTCGCGTTTGTAAATAAAAATGTTTTATTGCTTTAAATTAAAGAAATAATTTAAGTAGATCTCACTCTTAGAGAAATAAAAAGAGTACAGATGTCGAATCAGTTTTTATTTTTATTTTAATCAGATATCTAAACACCCCAGAAGAATTTTTGTAAGTTATTATTAAAAAAAACGGATAAAACCTTTTATTTTTATCCAAAGTTGCTTTTTCCAAATGTTTCTAATAAACGGTGAGGAAAATATTTCTTAATTTCAGGACCCCAAGAAATTTATTTGCTTTAAAAATAATAACCATATCCTATTCTAAATTGAAATAAAAACAAAAGAAATTGGATTTTATAAGTTTATTTATTTATTTATATATTTTTAGGGCTAACATTGTTTTGTCACTGTATTCGATGAATTTTTACTAATTAAATACATGTGTTCTCTTTTTTGTCTCTAAATTTGAGTCTTTACTACTCTTGAATCTCTAAACTCTTTAATATTAATTTTATTTCTTACGTAGGAGCAATATGTACTCTTACGTAGTAAGACTTTATATATCAAAAGAGTAAACAAAAAACATATCACTTATAAAAAAATTTAAGTAAGTTTTTAACTATTTAATTTACTAAAAATTTCATTATTAAGAGGAAGAATCTTAAAAATGTGTGCTGATATGTATTTATGCTACGATTTATTTATTTTTAAGATTTTTTATAAGATATTCTGCATTTTTACTACAAAATCCTTATATCTTTAAAAAAACTTTTGGGTTATATTGTATTTAGAGGAAAATTTTAAGAAATACATACAATTTCTTTCTCTAATAATATCTGAACAATAGCCGAATGTGTAGGAAGCTGCTATTCTATACCAGTGTTTCTGGGTTTAGGTTCTGTCTACAGTATAAATGACCATAGCCTTTCGGTAATTCTTGAGAACTATTAAAATTATCTTCATCGATTATTGTAGTTTTCAAACTTTCATCTTCATCATTTTTATCGTTTAATCTCGATTCTAATAGTAAATTTTTATTAATTCTTTATTTATCAAGATTTGCAGAGCGTTTCCTTTTCATGCAAGCCTGTTTTGACCAAATTTAAATTTAAAATGTGGTAAATGTAAAATTCTGCTAAAACTCCATTACTAAATTTATGTTGTATTTATAGCCAAATTTAAATTTAAAATGGGGTAAATGTAAAATTCTGCTAAAACTCCATTACTAAATTTATGTTGTATTTATAGCCAAATTTAAATTTAAAATGTGGTAAATGTAAAATTCTGCTGAAACTCCATTACTAAATTTATGTTGTATTTATAGCCAAATTTAACTTTAAAATGTGGTAAATGTAAAATTCTGTTAAAATTCCATTACTAAATTTATGTTGTATTTATAGCCAAATTTAAATTTAAAATGTGGTAAATGTAAAATTCTGCTAAAACTCCACTACTAAATTTATGTTGTATTTATAGCCAAATTTAAATTTAAAATGTGGTAAATGTAAAATTCTGCTAAAACTCCACTACTAAATTTATGTTGTATTTATAGCCAAATTTAAATTTAAAATGTGGTAAATGTAAAATTCTGTTAAAATTCCATTACTAAATTTATGTTCTATTTATAGCCAAATTTAAATTTAAAATGTGGTAAATGTAAAATTCTGCTAAAACTCCATACTAAATTTATGTTGTATTTATAGCAAAATTTTAAGAAATACATGTAATATCTTTCTCTAATAATAGCCGAACAATGTACGAATGCCTACGTCGCTGCTCTTCCATACCAGTGCTCTTGGGTTAGAGTGCTGCTGACATTATAAATGTCCATAGCCTTTCGGTAACGTACTCGAGAATTATTAAAACTATTTTCATTCGTTTTGAGGTTTTCAATCATTCCTTTTCTGTATTATCTTTTAATCTCCATCCCAATAGTAACTTTTTTTATTCTTTATTTATGAAGATTTGCAGAGCGTTTCCTCTTCGTAATATGTGACTTTGTTAGCAAAATTTAACTTTAAAATGGCCGAACAATGGCCGAA
>CM063509.1:69066612-69069112 GCA_032207245.1 Pardosa pseudoannulata
TATATATATATATATATATATATATATATATATATATATATATATGAACACCATAAAACTGATCCTAACTCATAAATAAATCTTCATGATTGTTAATTTATCATGAATTTGTCATTTACTTTCCTTAGTATATTAAAGGAAATTTGTTACTACTCCACAGCTTACTTTTTCTTCTGTAAACATATATCATGCAAAATAATTTAAATACTATTATGTGTTGTAATGAAAGGAATAAAAATGTGTGTTTATATTAATAATTTTTCTTATAAACATATTATATGAAGCTAATACTGTTCATTTCTTGGTCCGTTCACTGTATATAATTCTTTGAAGGAAAAAAGTAGCGAATACTCTTGATTTTAAATAAAAAACAATATTCTTCGGAGTTAAATGGTACGTAAATTTTACGAGTTAGCATATGCTGGACCAAAAAAATACAAAAATAGAGAGAGAAAGAAGAGATATTCCATTGAAAAACTGCAGGCTGTCCTTATCGACAGTCAGGCACTTTTCGAGTGAAGACTAGTAAAGAGTAGTTGATCTTTCATTGATTCCAGAAAGGTAACGAAAAAGAGGAGAGCCTGCATATATTTATAGATCAAAGTGACAGAATATTTGAACTCCTTCCGGTCTCGAGTTTCTGCAACAGTTCCTTCTGGATTTCTTTTTGTCATATGAAATGTTCTTAGGGCTGAAAATATAAAAAAAGATGTATCGACTATGCGTTGAGAAAGTATTTCACTTGGAGAAAAAGGGATTTAATGTCATGACTTAAAATACATATTTTCTGGGGTTTTTTAATAAAACCATTTTTTAATAAAAGTGACTGGGATTTATTTATTATATAACCAGGTTTTTCTCAAAAGGATATAGAAAATTTAAAGGAGAAATTAGTAAAATTAAAGTACATAATTGATCTGAACTTCTGTTATGGAAATCTTTTAAATGATTAGGTTTATATTTTCATTTTACAATTTAAAATTCTTACCACTTCATTTTTCAACTTTTTAATAAATTGACAAAAATTACATTATCCTGAATATATATATATATATATATATATATATATATATATATATATATATATATATATATATATATATATATGAAAGGAAATTTAGTTCTTTAAATTTAAAATAAATCGCTTAAAAAATTTACTATTTTTAAATCAGGACTTCAATGTTTTGACATGAAATACATATTTTCAGGGGATTTTTTTTAATAAAACATATATATTTTTATATATAATATACATATAGACTATATATATAATATATATATATATAGTATTATATATATTATATATATATATATAAATATTATATATATATATATATATATATATATATATATATATATATATATATATATATATATATATATATATATATATATTAATATATATTATATATATATATATATATATATATATATATATATATATATATATATGAACTCCATAAAACTGATCCTAACTCATAAATAAATCTTCATGATTGTTAATTTAACATGACATTGTAATTTACTTTCCTTAGTATATTAAAGGAAATTTGTTAAATACTCCACAGCTTACTTTTTCTTCTGTAAACATATATCATGCAAAATAATTTAAATATTATTATATATTGTAATGAAAGGAATAAAAATGTATGTTTATATTAATATTTTTTTCTTATAAACATATTATATGAAGCTAATACTGTTCATTTCTTGGTCCGTTCACTATATATAATTCTTTGAAGGAAAAAGGTAGCGAATACTCTTGATTTTAAATAAAAAACAATATTCTTCGGAGTTAAATGGTACGTAAATTTTACGAGTTAGCATATGCTGGACCAAAAAAATACAAAAATAGAGAGAGAAAGAAGAGATATTCCATTGAAAAACTGCAGGCTGTCCTTATCGACAGTCAGGCACTTTTCGAGTGAAGACTAGTAAAGAGTAGTTGATCTTTCATTGATTCCAGAAAGGTAACGAAAAAGAGGAGAGCCTGCATATATTTATAGATCAAAGTGACAGAATATTTGAACTCCTTCCGGTCTCGAGTTTCTGCAACAGTTCCTTCTGGATTTCTTTTTGTCATATGAAATGTTCTTAGGGCTGAAAATATAAAAAAAGATGTATCGACTATGCGTTGAGAAAGTATTTCACTTGGAGAAAAAGGGATTTAATGTCATGACTTAAAATACATATTTTCTGGGGTTTTTTAATAAAACCATTTTTTAATAAAAGTGACTGGGATTTATTTATTATATAACCAGGTTTTTCTCAAAAGGATATAGAAAATTTAAAGGAGAAATTAGTAAAATTAAAGTACATAATTGATCTGAACTTCATTTATGGAAATCTTTTAAATGATTAAGTTTATATTTTCATTTTACAATTTAAAATTCTTACCACTTCATTTTTCAACTTTTTGTTAAATTGACAAAAATTACATTATCCTGAATATATATATATATATATATATATATATATATATATATATATATATATATAT
>CM063509.1:69074112-69099112 GCA_032207245.1 Pardosa pseudoannulata
TGCAAGATATATGCAAAAACACCTTATTTGATATGGATTAATCTAACAAGGGACTAAGCCTTAATTATTTGGATTTGCACTTGGTTAATTTGCTAAGATGAATAGTTGCCTGTCATACTTATTTGGTTGGTTGGTTGTCATATTTATTTGGTTTAGAAGTCACATGATATCTCATGGCGTAACAAAGAGTTACATTTCAACGCCATTACTGTTAGTACGAAGAGACTGACTGAGGAGCAGAAATGATTCCAGTGACCTTCACCCTCGACCTTCTTGGACAGGTAGCTTTTGCTACCTTTTTTCCCAATGGAAGAAAAAATAGACGGGATGTTTTGGACCCCTCACAGTTAGAAGTCGAGCAACTCAGAGAAATGAGGAGTATGAAAGAATAATCTACAGTTTTGAATGCTTTTCACTTTGTTTTACGTCCCATTCTTACCATATTGTCTGACACACCTCCGTAATTCAACACACACCTGAGTTTGAAACTTCAAAATAAATGAAATGTCAATTTTAAAATGAAGTGTTTAAACTAAAGAACCGACATATGGTAAGTAATTGTTCATTTATATATTGTGTCTAATTTTCTTTTGTTTCTCAACAAACTTTGCTCTAAGATTCTCATGTGTTATGTTGTGTGATTTCGTTTTATTCTCCCTATTTTACCTCTTACAACAGTGCATAAGCCATAGAAAGATGGTTGTCATTACCCTGAGAGGTAGGACTACTAACAGTGGATCCTCGTAATTTTAGGATCAAGTTAGAATACACCCAAACCTGGCCTACCATCTCTAGACTATAGTTTCCGAACTTGATGGATATGGCGAGCATGAACATATTTTACTGTCCACAAGCCTGCTTTAGTATGGGACCCTGCCTTTTGCCGGACGGACTGCATCATACTGTCTAACGGCTTAATGTTATGGGAACAATCACTAAAACAAGTTCTTTAGTGAATTGTTTCTTCATATAAACAGGAGAACACTCTGTATTGTTTTGTCTTTTTTTCAATATTATATTGGTAAAATGTTTATATATAGCTTTCAAATGTGTGTGTCATAGTAATATACAAAATAGAATATATATATAATATATATATACACATTCCACGACTTATATATAATATAATGATATAATATATATATAAATATATATATATTATATATATATATATATATATATATATATATATATAATATATATATATATATATATATATATTATATATAATATATATATATATATATATTCATTCATATATCTTTGATACTTTAAGTTAGGTCAAGTACCACTGGGTTACACACAATGTATATAGTAGCTGGTTGTCAATAAAACAACAACTTCTGGCTAGAAGTTGAGTCTATATAAAGTTTGTCAATTTCCTGAGTCATGCCGTCTTGAGTCCTGAGTATTCAGCGATATGCAAAATGATCTATGTATCCCAGAAGTATCATTGAGCAATTAAAGTTACAATTGAGATACGTAATGTAGCCTTTGATTTGGGGATCTTATAATGTTCATAAAGTTGTTAGTATATGTAAAAACATTTGAACATTCTTAATAATAGTTTACAATTTTTATGTAAAGGGTCTCTTATAAGAACAATGTGCATACCTTGTAAGTAAAAGGTTTTATAAGAACGATGTATAATTCGAATACAATAAACCCTTAGAGCATCAATCGAAACGATTTATGTCATAAGGCATCACTGTGCAAGAAGAGTACACATAGCACACTACTACAGTCAGGAAATCCTTTTCTAGATATCTGAGGAAATTTAATAGGTAAATAAAACACCTAAATTTCACATTATGCAACATACACATAATGTTATTTGTGGATTCTTCTTGCCCTTAGTGCAGCTCCCTTGTGAGCTGATGTTTAGGACAGTTTGAATGTCCCTAGAGTAACACAGCTGGCTCTACGGACTATGTGTAAATTGCTGAATAACGCGAACCTTATTTTACAAACTTTACAAAACTAAACATTTATTCAAATAAAACAAGAAAAAATTGTTGAAGCATAACCGCCTTCGAAGGACAAATATCTCTCTTGTAAAGTTTGCCTCAGTTAGGCTGTAAAGAAAGAGAAACAATTTAATGCACTTTAGCCTCTTGGACTTTTCTGATTACCACCATTTTTTCTTCTAATAAAACTCTTTCCAAGGGGTTGCATCTCGATCAGCCAGGACATTCACCAGTTTTGAAATCTTCCTGCACCTGGATTCTGACATCGAACAATCTTCTTTTTCATGTTTCTAAAAAATTGATACAATGTTTCCCGCCTCATTAATCGTTGCCTTTTATACTTAAAAGTACGAATCTCACTGGATATTGTTAACAGGAAAAGTTATGCCATATACATCCACCCATAGAATGATCTAAGTATTGTTTGCTCGAAACGCCCCTTTCTCTTCCATGCCCATTTGTCAACTCGTACCTTTATAATATACACAATCTGTATCTGGATATTTTAATCATTCTCGGCTTTGACAGTTCGAAGTTGGGAAGGCAGAATTGCCCAACAATATCGAAGCTGATCTAAATGCACGATTTGGTATAGAGAGGCAACATTTTGAAATTACATGAAAAAGCCTCATTAATAATAGTGAGTTGTTGTATCAATAAGTTACATTCGGTTAAGCTCTTTTTACCTCTTCCCGTGAAGTGTCCGTTGGTTTGTGGGATTTTGACCCTCCGCCGTTCTGGAGTGAATGATCTGAAGTTTGGGACAATTTAAATATGTTTGGGGTAACATAGTTGGCTCTACGGTCTATGTTTTAATTACAGGATAACGTGAACTTTTTTTACAAACTTTACAAAACTTAACATTTATTCAAATAAAACAATAAAATAATCGTTTAAGCATAGTAACGAAAGTTTACTAGATGACCTGGGTAGTAGTGACTCTGATAGTAGTACAGATGGAATCAGTCAAGAAAGATAATTTTTGAAATTAATTGAGATAATCCTTCGGATCCGTCTCCTAGATTTACTTTCACTGGAATTCCAAAAATTAACTTGGATATCGATGAGACTAAAGGTAAACTTCAGTTCTATGATGCTCTCATAGAAAGAAAAAAGTTCTAATATTTTTAAGCATTTATTACAAATGTTAATTTTAATGACATATCTTTAGTTAAAAATATAAAATGAACAAAAAAATGCCTTAAAAAATGTGACACTTTTTTGACCGAATTCTGGAAAAAAAATTAAATTGTCAAAGGGTTAATGAGATGAGATTTCTTCTTTCTCAACCTACGTAATATTATTTTCACCATTGTTAATATTTAATTAGTATTTCAATATTTAATTTCATTTTATTTAAGAAAATATTTTCTTCTTCTTTGGTTTCTATGATCTCAGTATTAAATTCTCATAAACAAAAATGAATACAAGACATCGAGCCAACAAATTGTCTAAAAAAATAAATTTACTCTTAAAAATACAAGTATCTGAATAGTGTTTTTACTAATTTTCTACTCACTGTTCTGTGTAAACGAAGATGTATTGACACAGTAAATTTAAAACAATTTTCCATGCAAAAAAAAACAAAGTATTTATAAATTCTTTTTAAAAAATCTTTCCCTTTTTCTCTCGAATGTTTATGAATTATCTCTTTATTAGAAATAATAAAGAAAAAAATGTACATATCTAAAAATACGCAATTTGTTTAGTCATTAAAATAATTAATGTTTACTTGCAAAAAATAAGATATTTCGCTGATTATGAAAATAAATTCTAAATTATATAAAGAAGTTCAGTAATGCAAAAGAAAATAATGCAACATTAGAGATAAAAAAAATAAATGACCATAATTAATAAAAGTTTTCCGGATTCAGTGACAAAACACTAGACTTTTTTTAAAAAAAGTGATTTCATGAAAGGCAAATTTAGAGTTTTCTTTTCCAATATAGAATTGCATGCGGTTACAATTATTCGAGGTTTATAGGTTAGGGGGGCAATAAATCTTCCAGCCGAAATATATTTTTTGATATTTTTTTACAAACGTTTCGGGAAGTAAAAGCATTTCGGTATAAAATAAATATTTTTATTGAATATTAAAAAATACTTCTTTCTTTAGAACTCTAATTAAAGAAGAGTCCTATGCAAAGTCTTATGAGTCTTAGTAAAGAGAAGGGAAAACTGAGTAGACATCAATATTGTTTCATATTTTTTTACAAATGTTTCGGGAAGTAAAAGCATTTCGGTATAAAATATATATTTTTTTATTGAATATTAAAAATACTCAGTTCTTTAGAACTCTAATTAAAGAAGAGTCTTATGTAAAGTCTTATGAGTCTTAAGTCTTAAGAAAGAGAAGGAAAAACTGAGTAGACATCAAAATTATTTCAGATTTTTTTACAAACGTTTCGTTAAGTAAAAGCATTTTGGTATAAAATAATTTTTAGGAGTATTAAAAAATACTCAGTTCTTTAGAACTCTTATTAAAGAAGAGTTTTATGTAAAGTCTTATGAGTCTTAAGTCTTATGAAAGTGAAGGGAAAACTGAGTCGACATCAATATTGTTGCAGATTTTTTTTACAAACGTTTCGGAAAGTAAAAGCATTTTGGTATAAAACATATATTTTTTATTGAATATTAAAAAATACTCAGTTCTTTAGAACTCTAATTAAAGAAGAGTTTTATGCAAAGTCTTATGAATCTTAAGTCTTAGGAAAGAGAAGGTAAAACTGAGTCGACATCAATATCGTTTCAGATTTTTTTACAAACGTTTCGGGAAATAAAAGCATTTCAGTATAAATAAATATTTTTTATTGAATATTAAAAAATACTCAGTTCTTTAGAACTCTAATTAAAGAAGAGTCTTATGTAAAGTCTTATGAGTCTTAAGTCATATTAAAGAAAAGGTAAAACTGAGTCAACATCAATATTGTTTCAGATATTTTTACAAACGTTTCGGGAAGTAAAAGCTTTTCGGTGTAAAACAAATATTTTTTATTGAATATTAAAAAATACTCAGTTCTTTAGAACTCTAATTAAAGAAGAGTCTTATTTAAAGTCTTATGAGTCTTAAATCTTAGGAAACAGAAAGGAAATCTAAGTCGACAACAATATTGTTTCAGTTTTTTTACAAACGTTTCGGGAAGTAAAAGCATTTCGATATAAAATAAATGCTTTTTATTGAATATTAAAAAATACTCAGTTCTTTAGAACTCTAATTAAAGAAGAGTTTTATGCAAAGTCTTATGAGTCTTAAATCTTAGGAAACAGAAAGGAAACTGAATAATATCAATATTGTTCAGATTTTTTTACAAAATCTTAAGTAAAGCATTTCTATAAAATAATGCTTTTATTAATATTAAAAAATACTCAGTTCTTTAGGACTCCAATTAACGAAGAGTCTTATGAAAAGTCTTAGGAAAGAGAAGGGAAAACTGAGTAGACATCAATATCGTTTCAGATTTTTTTACAAACGTTTCTTCAGGAAAGTTGATAAAATAAATTATTAAAAGAATTCACAGATACTCAGTATTAAAAAATATGAAATAACAAAAAATATGGCTAGAACCAGATAATTCTAGAAAAACAAACCATATTTTACCTGCGTCAGTAGGGTCATTATAATCAGGAATATTCATAATTTTACTCGTCATATGCGGGAATATGATAAGAAAATATAGAGAGATACATTCACACACACGCCTTTATGTTTATATAAAATTATAAAATATAAATATATAAATATATTTATAATATATATTTTTTTTATAAATATTAAATGATATATTTAATATATATTCAATAAATATTTTATATAAATATTATATATATTTTATATATATAAAAATATAAATATATATATATATAAATATATAGATATTTATATAAATATATATATAAATATATATATCTAATATATATATATATTATATATATATATATTATATATATATATATATGTATAAATATATATATATATATATATATATATATATATATATATGTACATATAATGTATATATAACGTATATATATACATATATATATATTTAATATTTATATATATATATATATATATATATTATATAATATATATATATATAATATATATATATTATATATATAATATATATATATATATATTATATTATATAAATATATCTATATATATTATATATATATATATATATATATATATATATATATATATAAATATATTATATATATATATATTAATTATATATATTATAAAACAGATAAAAGTATATTTACATATATTTAAATATAATAATATTTTACATTATTGTATATATATTTATTGTGGTATACTTTATTTATTGTGAATAAAACCAAATATTACTTTATTTTAATTGCAATCTTTCTGTAAAAGCATTTCTAAAAAAATGATTTTTTTTTTACATTTTTTAAGTTTCTTTACCTTCACCCATAAAAAAGGAAATTTTTTTGTTACAAGCTGTTGTATCATCGACTAAAAAAATTAGCTTTCTCTTTTAGAATTGAAGTCAAATATAATTTTATATATACAAATAAAACCCCTCTTGTTGCTCGAAATTAAAGAAATATCTTGTACCTTCTACATTTTTTTCAAAAGTTCCCGATGTCGAATCAACTTCCAGTTCTGTTTTAATCAGAATTCTAAACACCTCACCAGATATTTTTTTATGATAGTCACATATAACTCCGAAAAAAAACCTTTTAAAGGCTTTTATTTTTTGCATGAAAATAATTTTACTTCTCCAAATGTTTGTAATAAACGCTCAAAGAAAATGAGTCTTAATAAAAAATCGGGGCCCAACGAAAGTTATTTGCTCCGAAAAATAGCAACCGCATGCAATTCTAAATTAGAAAAGAAGACGCTGAATTTGGATTTTATGACCTTACATTTTTTTAATAACGTCTAACATTGTTTTGTCACAGAATCCGGTGATTCTTTATTAATTAAAGTCATGTTCCCTTTTTCTGTAACTGTGGATCATTTGCTTTTGAATTGCTAAACCTTTTTATATTAATTTCCTCTTCTTATAATTAGGTGCAATATGTTCATATACAGAGTAAAACTTTAGATTTTTTTTATGATTAAACAACACCGTTTCAAGAATTTTTATGTGCGCAGTTATTTTTGATTATTTTTTTGTTGTCATAGATCTCATTAATATGCGAAATAAAATTATCAGAAATTGTAATGGTATGTATTTAAATACATTTTATTTTCTTGGAGAGACATATTGTGCTTTTTTATTATGCATCTTAAATTACGATGGCAATATTTATTTGATTATATTATATATCTTGTGAATGATTTAAATAACAGTGGGAAATAAATTTCAATTAAATTTCAGTTTCTGTATAGCTATCTGATGGTTAGTAGAGGTGCGTAGGCATATTTTTTTTTATAAAAGTGCTTTTAATAAAAATCTCTGTTCAAATGTTTCTTTTTTAATTAATTAAAATTATTGACTTCTTTTGGTTTTACTAAGTTGATGAGCCTAGACTTAAACTATCTAGTCGGTTTTTGTATCGATGTGTGTCAATCACTTAACACATTATTCTTTCCCATTAGTGAGAAAATTGAGAGTTGTACAATTTTCCTCATATATTTCAGTTTATATGCACACCTCGTTTTTTACTGCAAAAGGATGATACTAGAACTGAACTATCTAGCGGCCTAAATTCATGTGTGTCAATCACTCTATTATGTTTTATCCCATTAGTGAAAAAAATGACAGTTACACAATTTTCTTTAAATATAACAGTTCTTCTTCCCACACTGATCCTTTTACTGCAAAATGATAAGCTTAGAAATAAACTATCTAGTCGGATTTTGTATCCATGTGTGTCAATCACTTAACACACTATTTTGTTTTATCCTATTAGTGGGAAAATTGACAGTTGCTCAACGTTTCTCAGATATCTTGGTTTATCTGCCTACACTGGTTCTTTTTCTGCAAAATAATGAGCTTAGAAATACACTATCTGGTCGGCATTTGTATCCATGTGTGTCAATAATTTAACGCACTGTCTTGTTATATCCCGTTTGTGACAAAATTAACAGTTGCACAAATTTCCTCAAATATCTCAGTTCATTTGAACACACTGGTTCTTTTACTGCAAAATGATGGGAATACAATTCAACTATCTAGTCGGTTTTTGTATCCATGTGTGTCAATCACTTAACGCACTATTTTCTTTTATCCCATTAGTGATATATATATATATATATATATATATATATATATATATATATATATATATATATATATATGCAGATATGGAAGTATATTTATAAAACAGATATTGTAATAGTTATCAACAAATTTAAAACTAGTGGTATACATTTACATTTATTATGAATGAAAACATGCAAATAATTTACTTATTTTAATTGCAATCTTTCTGTAAAAGCATTTCTTAAAAAATGATTTTTTTTACCTTTTTTAAGGTTCTTTACCTTCACCCATAAAAAAAGGAAATTTTTTTGTTACAAGCTGTTGTATCATTGACTAAAAAAATTAGCTTTCACTTTTAGAATTGAAGTCAAATATAATTTTATATATACAAATAAAACCCCTCTTGTTGCTCGAAATTAAAGAAACAACTTGTGTATCTTCTACTTTTTTTTTCAAAACGAGAAAGTTCCAGACGTCGAATCAACTTCCAGTTCTATTTTAATCAGAATTCTAAACACCTCACCAGATATTTTTTTATGATAGTCACATATAACTCCGAAAAAAAACCTTTTAAAGGCTTTTATTTTTTGCATGAAAATAATTTTACTTCTCCAAATGTTTGTAATAAACGCTCAAAGAAAATGAGTCTTAATAAAAAATCGGGGCCCCACGAAAGTTATTTGCTCCGAAAAATAGCAACCGCATGCAATTATAAATTAGAAAAGAAGACGCTGAATTTGGATTTTATGACCTTACATATTTTTTATAACATCTAACATTGTTTTGTCACAGAATCCGGTGATTCTTTATTAATTAAAGTCATGTTCCCTTTTTCTGTAACTGTGGATCATTTGCTTTTGAATTGCTAAACCTTTTTATATTAATTTCCTCTTCTTATAATTAGGTGCAATATGTTCGTATACAGAGTAAAACTTTAGATTTTTTTATGATTAAACAACACCATTTCAAGAATTTTTATGTGCGCAGTTATTTTTGATTATTTTTTTTGTGATAGATCTCATTAATATGCGAAATAAAATTATCAGAAATTGTAGTGTTATGTATTTAAACACATTTTATTTTCTTTGAGAGACATATTGTGCTTTTTTATTATGCATCTTAAATTACGATGGCAACATTTATTTGGTTATATTATATATCTTGTGAATGATTTAAATACCACTCGGCAATAAATTTCAATTAAATTTCAGTTTCTGTATAGGTATCTCATGGTTGGTAGAGGTTCGTAGGCTTATTGTTTTTTATAAAAGTGCTTTTTATGAAATTTTCTGTTCGAATGTTAAAATTATCGACTTTTTTTAGTTTTCTTCAGTTGATGAGCCTAGACTTAAACTATCTAGTCGGTTTTTGTATAGATGTGTGTAAATCACTTAACACATTATTATTTCCCATTAGGGAGAAAATTGACAGTTGCACAATTTTCCTCATATATTTCTGTTTATATGCACACCCTCGTCTTTTACTGCAAAAGGGTGATACTAGAACTGAACTATCTAGTCGGACTAAATTCATGTGTGTCAATCACTTAACGCTCTATTTTTTCCCCATAAGGGAGAAAATTGACAGTTGCACAATTTTCCTCAAATATATCAGTTCACCTGAACACACTGGTTCTTTTACTGTAAAATGATGAGCCTAGATTTAAAGTGTCTATCCGGCCTTTGTATCGATGTGTGTCAATCACTTAACACACTACTTTGTTTTTTCCCATTAGTGACAAAATTGACAATTGCACAATTTTCCTTAAATATCCAAGATCATCTGCAAACACTGGTACTTTTATTGCAAAATGATGAGCCTAGATTTAAACTATCTAGTCGACCTTTGTATCCATGTGAGTCAATCACTTAACACAATACTTTGTTTTATCCTATTAGTGAGAAAATTGACAGTTACACAATTTTTCTCTAATATCTAAGCTCATCTGCACACACTGGTTCTTTTACTACAAAATGATAAGCCTAGATGTAAATTATCTTCTATCCAGATGTTAATCACTTAACGCACTATTTTGTTATATCCCGTTAGTGAGAAGTTTGATAGTTTCACAATTTTCCCTAAATATCTCAGTTTATCTACTTACACTGGTTCTTTTGTTGCAAAATAATGAGCCTAGACTTAAGCTATCTAGATGTCCTTTGTATCCATGTTTGTCAATCAATTAAAGCACTTTTTAAATTTGTGAGAAAATTGACATCTCACAATTTTCCTCATATATCTCAGTTTATTTTCAAACACTCGTTCTTTTGCTGCAGAATGGTGAGCCTAGAATTAAACCATCTAGTTGGCCTTTGTAGCCATGTGTGCCAATCACTTAACGCAATATTTTTTTTTATATCCTTTTAGTGAGAAAGTTGACAGTTGCACAATTTTTCTCAAATATCTCAGTTTATCTGCACACACTGGTTCTTTTACTACATAATGATGAGCCTAGAATTAAACTATCTAGTCGGCCTTTGTATCCACGTGCGTCAATCACTTAACGCACTATTTGGTTTTATCCCATTAGTGAGAAAATGGAGAGTTGCACAATTTTCAGAAAATATCTCAAATCATTTGCATACACTGGTTCTTATACTACAAAATTATTAGCCTAGAATTAAACTATTTAATCGGCCTTTGTATCCATGTGTGTCAATCACTTAACGCACAATTTTGTTTTGTTCTATTAGAGAGAAAATTGCGAGTCTCACAATTTTCCTCAAATATCTAAGTTTATTTCAGCACATTAGTTCTTTTGCTGCAAAACGATGAGCCTAGATATAAACTATCTAATCGGCTTTTGTATCCATGTGTGTCAATCACTTAACGTACTTTTTTGTTTTATCCCATTAGTGAGAAAAATGACAGTTGCAAGATTTTCCTCAAATATCTCAGTTCATCTGCACACACTGGTTCTTTTACTGCAAAATACTTAACTAGTTAATCGTAGCACATACTGCACGAAATACCTCAATATTTTTCTTATGTACAGTGCAAATTGTTATGCACTAAAGCACAACTAGATATTATAACAGAAGGAAACACAAAATTTCAACAAACTGCTTGTTGAATTCTGTTTGGGAATGTTCATATCACTTTTACTGAGCTTTTTCATTAGATAGAATTCTAACTGCATTCAGAGTGAAAGAATTACTCAACTAGATGTTACAACAGTTCTATATACTAAATGTTAAAATTCTTGTACTATATGCTTTTGGGTTATGCAAAGTACGTGAATATGTATATATTCATAACGAAACTAGTCAATATTCATTAAGGAATAGTTAAAATTGTTATTTTCGTTGAAATCGGAAAATAACTCTGTGCAAATTAGACGGTTATTTTACTGGAGATATACGCTAAGAAATAAATTTCATTCAAAAAAATTATCCAAGAAAAAAAAATCTTGAAATTTTATCAGCTACTTTACTGCTATTTAGGGATTAATAAGATCCTTGAAAATGTATAGGGATGTTTTATATGATAGGTATTTACCTTAGTCATCGAGGAACATTCGTTCCAAGAAAAAATTAAAATCATACACATTATTTTTACTGCATACAAACAGTAAACCTAGTTATTAATTGATTGATTGTAATTACTGTTGATACTAAATTTTTTTTTGTTTGCACCTTTTAAAAACTGAATGAATGTTTTTAGAGTGAAAGTCACGCTTACAAATTAGATTCCTCCAATTATGAATCCTCTCAATTTTTTGACTCACTGCTACCACGAAAACGAAACGTTGAACGCACTAACACTGAAAAAAAAAATCCATTTAATATTACAAGATATATGTTTGAGCAATTAATGGGAGTCATTGTGCTTTGGAAGATATAATTATACATACATATCCCCCTGCTTAGAATTTTGAGCTGGTTTTTATGTCTCGTCTTCCGACGCCACGCGAAAAAGCGTTGGTTTAATGAAACTGCCTTTATCTGAGGAGCTGGCCTATAAAAAAGGCCGTTTTAAAAGGATTCCAGACGTTACGGCAGTGGAGAGATATTTGTTTTTAATTGGTCCATCAAGGCTTGGGGAACGCTTACTCCAGAATTATGAGTCATAAACTTTCCGGAAAAACCGAAGAAGGGTAGAAATGGGGAAATATTTTAAAGAAAATAGAAATAAAAGGTTTTTTTTTGTGTTTTTCCATCTGGGAGAATTATCGAAGAGAAACGCGTCTTTAAATTATCTTAAAGTAAGTTATGTCCAATTCTACAAGCAGAGTTATATTTTATGTCATTAATAATTTCTGCGGTTTTCCCATCACTGCAAATTTTAATCTAATTATTGCTTTACTGACGATGAGAAGTGACCTTAATAGAAATATATGTTTAGATACGACTGTGTCTGGCACAATCCATAAATCTAGCAGGAGTTTTGCCATAAGTTATAGTACAGCTCAGTCGTTAAAATGGAAAAACAAGTGTTTGTTTCTTGGTATAATTTTTTAATAGCACGTGGCATCAGCTAATACAAGACCTCAGATATTTTTGAACATTTTATTATTGATGTACCTTATAAGTGGACAACTCTACTCTCTAGTGCAACACAGAGTGAGTACACGTAATTCAGAATTAGGGACACCCAGTCTTGGCATGTCACCTATAGAAGTATAGGAGATCTTAGAGAACATTCCGACCTTGAATCTATTTTATGTGCCCCAGCCACTTTTAATGAACGCGGTGGATCTTTTGACAGTTCGAAATTCGCAACCCTACAAATGAAGTATTTTACTATCATCTATTTATTATTTTAAAGAATAAAAGGCAATATTCATTAGTTAATATTTATGTTCTTATAAAAAAATTTAATGTAGATTTATTTGTTCTTCACATAAGAGAATTTTTGAACTACAAAGAATATATTGGACTGCACTATAGATATGAAAAATACAATCTAGAGAGATAATAATTTGAATAACTCCTTGGTTAATTTTAAAATTATGTTTGGAATGGACATATAGGACAATAAAAACATTTAAAAAACTGCATATAAAAATTATAAAATATTTAAAAATAAAATATTTAATAAAATAATAAAATATGCAAAAGTTTTCTGTGCAGTATTATAAAATCCACATGTGTAGTAAAATGAAACATTCTATTATCCTCTATTTAATTTTTTATTATTAAAGAATAAAGGGCAATATTTAATAGTTATGATTCTTGTTCTCATAAAAAAAAAATTAATGTATCTCTTATTGTTTATTCATATAATAAAACTGTTGAATATATTGGACTGCACTGTAGATATAAAAAATACAATCTAGAGATATAATCATTTGAATAACTCCTTCGTTAATTTTAATATTATGTTTCGAATAAACATATCAAAACAATTAAAACGTTTAAAAAATTTCATAATTTTATATTCATAGTAAATGTCATCCTCAACATCACATATAACGTATATGAAACATTTCATGGAGATATGACCGTTACTTAAAGTTACCATTTCAGTTGTGCATGGTCATACGAAAAGAAATCGTTTTCTTTATAACGAACATTGATTGTTTTACTTTAAAACTACTCCCGGTTAATCAGATCTTAACTTTAAAATTAATAAATGTGCGGATAAAACATAAACTGTTTATTATAAATAAAACGATAATTTTTCAAATAAACTAGTGATTTGTTTTCATTTTTATTAGACTATAAAAGGAATGAGGTACCTTAAATCAAGAAATTAGGAGAAAGTTTGTAATTATTAAAGTGATCATCTGAACCCTATCTGGTTTATCAAAAAAACTTTCTCAAAAATTTTTCAAAAAGTAAACTTAAAGTTTTATTTTATACCCACTTCTGGTTTATCGGTTAATTTAAAAACAGTTATAAAAATATATCTAATTAATAGACTAAAAAAACTGTTTTGGATAGCTAAAAGACAAATCTTAGATATAAAAGAATATTTTTTTTTTTCATTTTTGGTTGGCTATAAACGTAATATTATATCTTAAACTAAGAAAATATCAGAAAGTTAGTAGTTAGCAAAGTTGTCATCTGGACTGGTTAATCAAAAAAATATTGAAATCTTCAAATATTTCATTTAAAGTGTTATTTTAATGCTATTTCTAGATTTTGAGCTAATGAAAAATAGGCCTATCTATGATACTTATAAATGGTAAAACAGAACATAAATTGTTATGTATGGTTAAAAGGTTAATCTTTCAAATAAACTCAAATAAACCTATACACAAATTTTCATTTTTGGTTTCTTTTAAATCGTTCCTTGTTTATTAGATGTCAGTCATAATATTATTCTAATAAGTATGCTGACAAAACGTAATCTGTTTTACACAGTTGAAATATTAAAATTTCAGGTGATACAATATATTTTATATTACTTAATTTTATATTATTAATATATATATTATTTTATTTTATTTTATGTTATTTTATATTATATTATTTTTTTATTTTATAGTCTACATTTCTTATTTTATATTCAATATTTTATATTTTATATTTTATGGTTTTTACTTTATATTTTATAGACTATATGTTACAGTTTATATTTTATATTTTATATTTTTTACTTTATATTTTACAGACTATATATTACAGTTTATATTTTATATTTTTTACTTTATATTTTATAGACTATATGTTACAGTTTATATTTTATATTTTATATTTTTTACTTTATATTTTATAGACTATATGTTACAGTTTATATTTTATATTTTACAGTTTTTATTTTATATTTTATATTTTATATTTTTTACTTTATATTTTATAGACTATATGTTGCAGTTTATATTTTATATTTTACAGTTTATATTTTATATTTTATATTTTTTACTTTATATTTTATAGACTATATGTTACAGTTTACAATTTATATTTTACAGTTTATATTTTATATTTTATATTTTATATTTTATATTTTATATTTTACATTTTATATTTTATATTTTATATTTTATATATTTAATTTTTAATTTTTAATTTTTTCTTAAGATTGCATATAAATATAATTAGATAGTTTAGCAAAAAATAATGCAGAAAATTAATAATTAACGAATGTGATCCGTAAATGAGCATTGAAAAAAATCTGATTCATCTAAAGTACATTTAAAGTTATGTTTTAAACTCATTTCTGGTTTATTTGCTAATATACAAATAGCTATAACTATGTTATAATAAATATGCAAATAAAACAATAGCTGTTTTATATACGTAAAATATAAATCTTTTAATTGAATGAAAAGGATTTTTTAAAATTTCTCATCCAAATTGTGTATGATCGTAGACGGATAGCAGAACCTTAGAAATTAGACAACGTAGGTTACACATTTCTGTCAGAAAAAGAAATCAATAGTGTTTTTTTCAATTCATTAAAAAAGAGCAAACCTTTCTATTCTACAAGTTCCCACTATGAAAAAGCCACATAAATCAATCCTCGCTACAGCTTTTATCTATGAGAACAATGGTCACTTTCCGATTCTACAGAATATTTCGCTCCTCTTCCGACGGTTGCAGCAGGGTGATAAGGTGAGAGGCTATACATCTCATGACCTGAAACAAGATTCCGAAGCTTGCATGTTCACATTTATAACACGAACTCTCCCCCGATGCTGTTGTGAGAAGCAGACAGTCTGTTACGTACCCAGGCCATATCCATATATATTCTCGGCTATTTGTTTCGCGAGCGTTTCCACACTTTACAGCTAGCCACCATGTTCTTTTTTTTTCATTCATTCTCTCTTCTATATGGCCATCATTTATAATAAAACTTGTTTTCTCCTAAAAGAAAATGTTACCGTTTTACTTGAATTTGTTTCACTGCAGTTTACAGTTTTCGGTAGTCTTTGTTACTTACGTAACATTTTATTAAATACTAAATCTACCCGAAGTTGTCTGATATTTATGCAGAATAAAGAGGCTCCATTTAGTAGGTTAGAGGTGTTTTAGAAATTTCAGGTAGACTGTTATTATTCTGTTCAGTCTATTTTAGTTTTAATATTTTAATAATTCATATTAGTTGTTTCATTTCTATTTTTATTGTCTGTGGTTTCTATTCTAACTGTTTGTATTTCAACAGATGGCATCACTATGTAATGGTTTTTATTTATTTTCTTTTTAGTTGTCAATGTCAGAAAAAAATGGCTGTTAACTTGTTATTCGTTTTGTGTGTAATGTTATTCATTTTTGACGTCTAATTCATTTATGCTTAATGTTCAACATTTATTATAAAACGTAATTCTAAATTCTAAATTAATTATCCTGTTCAGTCTAAATAAAAGACTTACGATTTTAATTTTAATTTTTTAATACTTCATAATAGTTGTTTCATTTTTATTCTTTATGGTCTGTGGTTTCTGTTCTAACTGTTTGTATTTCAACTGATGGCATCACCATGTAACGGTTTTTATTTTTTTATTTTTTGTATTCAAGGTCAGAAAAAGATGGCTATTAGCTTGGTATTCGTTATGTGTGTAATTCTATTAATTTTTGTCGTGTAATCCATTTATATAAAGTGTTCAACATGTGTTTTAAAACCTAATTCTAAATTCTAAATTATTTATCCTGTTCAATAGTTGTTTCATTTTAATTCTTTATTGTCTATGGTTTCTGTTCTAACTGTTTGTATTTCAACAAATGGCATCACCATGTAACGGTTTTTATTTATATATTTATTTTAGTATTCAAGGTCAGAAAAAGATGGCTGTTAGCTTGATATTCGGTGTTTGTGTAATTCTATTCATTTTTGTCATGTTATCCATTCATATTCAATGTTCAACATGTGTTTTAAAACCTAATTCTAAATTTGAAATTATTTATCCTGTTCAATAGTTGTTTCATTTTTATTCTTTACTGTCTGTGGTTTGTGTTCTAACTCTTTGTATTTCAACAAATGGCATCACCATGTAAAGATTTTTCTTTATTTATTTTTAGTATTCAAGGCCAAAAAAAGATGGCTGCTAGCTTGTTATTCGTTTTGTGTGTAATTCTATTCATTTTTGTCGTGAAATTCATTTATATTTAGTGTTCAACATTTATTTTAAAACCTAATTATAAATTCTAAATTAATTATCCTATTCAGTCCTCATAAAAGACTTACTATTTTAATTTTAACTTTTTATTAATTCATAATAGTTGTTTCATTTTTATTCTTTACTGTCTGTGGTTTGTGTTCTAACTCTTTCTATTTCAAGAGATGGCATCAACATGTAATGGTTTTTATTTATTTATTTTATTTTCAGTAATCAAGGTCAGAAAAAAAAGACTGTTAGCTTGTTATTCCTTGTGGGTAATTCTATTCATTTTTGCCGTGTAATCCATTCATATTCAGTTTTCAACATCTGTTTTAAAACCTAATTCTAAATTTTAAATTAATTTTATGTAACTTCAATTCTTTGTGATATGTTTCATCATTAAAGATAGTTTTATTCAACAACATACTTCTATTTTGGCTCATCCTTTCGGTTTTTTTTTTTTTTTTTTTTTTTTTTTTTTTTTTTTTTTTTTTTTTTTTTACAGATTCTTTAAATGAAATTCAAAGGAGTACAAAATAACTCATAATAGTTGTTTCATTTTTATTCTTTGTAGTCTGTGGTTTCTGTTCTAACTGTTTGTATTCCAAAATATGACATCACCATGTAACGATTTTTATTTTTTAATTTTTATTTAATTTTTTTTTTTGTATTCAAGGCCAGAAAAAGATGGCTGTTGGCTTGTTATTCGGTGTTTGTGTAATTCTATTCAGTTTGTCGTGTAATCCATTCATATTCAGAGTTCAACATGTGTTTTAAAACCTAATTCTAAATTCTAAATTATTTATCCTGTTCAATAGTTGTTTCATTTTTATTCTTTATTATCTGTGGTTTCTGTTCTAACTCTTTGTATTTCAACAGATGGCATCACCATGTAACGGTTTTTATTTATATATTTATTTTAGTATTCAAGGTCAGAAAAAGATGGCTGTTAGCTTGATATTCGGTGTTTGTGTAATTCTATTCATTTTTGTCATGTTATCCATTCATATTTCAGCGTTAAACGTATGTTTTTAAAACACAATTCTAAATTCTAAATTATTTATCTTGTTCATTAGTTGTTTTATTTTTATTCTTTATTGTCTGTGGTTTCTGTTTTAACTGTTTGTATTTCAACAGTGGCATCACAATGTAACGGTTATTATTTCTTTTTTATCTTTAGTATTAAAGGTCAGAAAAAAATAGCTGCTAGCTTGGTATTCGTTGTGTGTGTAATTCTATTCATTTTTGTCGTGTAATCCATTCATATTCAGTGTTCAACATGTGTTTTAAAACCTAATTCTAAATTCTAAATTAATTATCCTGTTCAGTCTAAATAAAAGACTTACGATTTTAATTTTAATTTTTTAATAATTCTTAATAGTTGTTTCATTTTAATTCTTTATTGTCTATGGTTTCTGTTCTAACTGTTTGTATTTCAACAAATGGCATCACCATGTAACGGTTTTTATTTATTAATTTATTTTAGTATTCAAGGTTAGAGAAAGATGACTTTTTCTTGGTATTCGGTGTTCGTGTAATTCTATTCATTTTTGTAGTGTAATCCATTCATATTTAGTGTTCAACATGTGTTTTAAAACATATTTCAAAATTCTAAATTATTTATCCTGTTCAATAGTTGTTTCATTTTTATTCTTTATTATCTGTGGTTTCTGTTATAACTGTTTGTATTTCAACAGATGGCATCATCATGTAATAGTTTTTATCTATTTTTTATTTGGCAAGGTCAGTAAAAAAATGGCTGTTAACTTGTTATTCATTGTGTGTGTAATTCTATTCATTTTTGTCATGAAATTCATTCATATTTAATGTTCAACATGTGTCTTAAAACCTAATTCTAAATTCTAAATTAAATTATTATCCTGTTCAGTCTTCATAAAAGACTTACTATTTTAATTTTAATTTTAATTTTTTAATAATTCATAATATTTCTTTCATTTTTATCCTTTATTGTCTGTAGTTTTTGTTCTAACTGTTTGTATTTCAACAGATGACATCACCATGTCACGGTTTTTACTTAATTTTTTTTAGTTGTCAAGGTAAAAAAAATGGCTGTTAACATGTTATTCGTTATGTGTGTAATTCTTTTCATTTTTGTCATGAAATTGATTCATATTTAGTGTTCAACATGTTTTATAAAACTTAATTCTAAATTCTAAATTAATTATCCTGTTCAGTCTAAATATAACACTTACTATTTTAATTTTTTAATAATTCATAATAGTTGTTTCATTTCTATTCTTTATTTCCTTTGGTTTCTGTTCTAACTGTTTGTATTTTAACAGATGGAATCACCATGTAACGGTTTTTATTTATTTATCTTTTTAGTTGTCAAGGTCAGAAAAAAATGGCTGTTAACTTGGTATTCGGTGTGTGTAATTCTGTTCATTTTTTTCGAGTAATCCATTCGTATTTAGAGTTCAACATGTGTTTTAAAACCTAATTCTAAATTCTAAATTAATTATTCTGTTCAGTTTAAATAAAATACTTACTATTTTAATTTTAATTTTTTAATAATTCATATTAGTTGTTTCATTTCCATTCTTTATTGTCTGTGGTTTCTGTTCTAACTGTTTGTATTTCAACAGATGGCATCATCATGTAACGGTTTTTATTTATTTTCTTTTTAGTTGTCAAGGTCAGAAAAAATGGCTGTTAACTTGTTATTCGTTTTATGTGTAATTCTATTCATTTTTGTAGTCTAATTCATTTATATTTAGTGTTCAACATTTATTTTAAAATCTAATTCTAAATTCTAAATTAATTATCCTGTTCAGTCTAAATAAAAGACTTACGATTTTAATTTTAATATTTTAATAATTCATAATAGTTGTTTCATTTTTATTCTTTATGGTCTGTGGTTTCTGTTCTAACCGTTTGTTTTTCCACAGATGGCATCACCATGTAACGGTTTTAATTTATTTATTTTTGTTTTTAGTATTGAAGATCAGAAAAAGATGGCTGTTAGATAGTTATTTGGTATGTGTGTGTAATTCTATTCTTTTTTCTCGTATAATCCATTTATATTCAGTATTCAACATGTGGTTTTAAAACCTAATTCTAAATTCTAAATTAATTAATCATCCTATTCAGTCTTCAAAAAAGACTTACTATTTTAATTTTAACTTTTTATTAATTCATAATAGTTGTTTCATTTTTATTCTTTATTATCTGTGGTTTCTGTTCTAACTCTTTGTATTTCAACAGATGACATCACCATGTAACGGTTTTTATTTATTTATTTATATATTTATTTTTAGTATTCAAGGTCAGAAAAAAATGGTTGTTAGCTTGGTATTCGATATGTGTGTAATCCTATTCATTTTGTCGTGTAATCCATTCATATTCAGCTTTCAACATGTGTTTTAATACCTAATTCTAAATTCTAAATTAATTTTATGTAACTTCAATTCGTTGTGATGTGTTTCATCATTAAAGACTGTTTCATTAAACAATAGACTTCTGTTTTGGCTCATCATTTCGTTTTTTACAGATTCTTTAAATCAAATTCAAAGGAGTACAAAATAATTCATAATAGTTGCTTCATTTTTATTCTTTATTGTCTGTGCTTTCTGTTCTAACTGTTTGTATTTCAACAGATGACATCACCATGTAACGGTTTTTATTTATTTATTTATTTATTTATTTTTAGTATTCAAGGTCAGAAAAAATGGCTGTTAAATTGGTATTCGTTGTGTGTGTAATTCTATTCATTTTGTCTTGTAATCAATTCATATTCAGTGTTCAACATGTGTTTTAAAACCTAATTCTAAATTCTAAATTAATTTTATGTAACTTCAATTCTTCGTGATGTGTTTTATCGTTAAAGACAGTTTCTTTCAACAATATACTCCTGTTTCGTTTTCTAATTCCAAAAACAGATATCAAATTGTAAGAGTAAATATCTCTTACCTGAAATTTTCCAGGTTCATACGGGATCTCTATCTTGCCGTGGTAATTCCAAAAGACTCGTCTCTAAACAGGACTTTGAAATCAAACTTGGGAATGTCTTTTAAAATATTTATTCTTTAGACAGCACAAATTCAATATAAAACAATAAAGATAAAAGAACAATATCATCAACTTTCGGGCAAACTAAGCCCATTTTCATAAGCTACATAGACATCACAAGATACCCCCTTTTTCTAAACACTGCCATCAAAAAAACTTACAGAACGAGAACTGGCTTGTTGCCACAACGTACGAAATAAATATACACATCATAATAAATATCGTTTTCAAAATCGTTCAGTTCACGGTGGACAAAATAAATTTAAATAATTGTTTTACATATAAACAGAGATTTATAAAGTGGATCTCACACTCCCTGTTTTTGGCTCATTATTTCGGTTTTTAACAGATTCTTCAAATAAAATTCAAAGGAGTAAAAAATAAAGGTAAGTATTTACCTCATTCAACACTTGATTACCATTACTGCTGAACTTTTATGCTAATTAATTGACTTAAAAGAAAACCAAAATTCAACATTCATGTTTATTCAAAGTAAACCATTCCTGCCGAACTTTTATACTAAATAAATGACTTAAAAGAAAACCAAAATTCAAGATTCTGTTATTCAAAGTAAACATTATGCGGGATATTTTATACTAAATAAATGACTTAAAAGAAAACCAAAATTCAAGATTCATGGTTATTCTAAGCAAACCATTATTGCCGAACTTTTAAACTAATTAATTAACTTTAAAGAAACCAAAATTCAAGTTTCGTGGTTATTCAAAGTAAAATTCTTTCTATTCAATACATATCCTTTTATTTATGTTCGAGAGGAATTTTTGCAAAATTTCTGATAGCTTGAATAAAACAGTAATATTATATACAATGAAAAAAATATTGTAGATTTGCAAATATTTTTAAATTTGGGCACTTTTTTCTGCATATATATTCAATGAGCCTATTAATCCATCTCAACAATATTCGCTTTCAAGTGGGTGCAGTCTTACAGCCTGACAGACAACCCGTAATGTTTAGCATCACGGCTACAGAGTTGCGGGTGCAAAAGACGTGTACATGACGTTATATAGGAGGGGGGAGGAGCGAGACAATCAGTGGAGTAATTGTTAGTCATTTCTTGCACCAATCCAGATCCATATGACCGTGAGGAGTTCCAGGCTTTTCCCGGCGATGGTCGGTAGATCGAAGGTATCAGGCCACCCCACTCGGCAGATCTTCCTCAAAGTACCCGGGGGGCACACATGGCGTCGCAGCAACTGTCAGTACAGGAGGGTTTAGACAGAATAAATATGGAAGCAGGCATTAGAAGAGTCGAAAATAAATATAAATAATGTTTATTCAGTATTAAAAAAGCTTCATACAAAAAATAAAGGTAAGTAAAGCCAGACTAAACTTAAAAAAATATGCCGGGCGGCGAACCAAAAGTACGATCATCGCCTTCCCTCGAAAGAAGTCTGAATACCCCGTTCAGAGCCACTCGAAAGCAATAGCACCGACTTATTTATTCCGATGGGTAACGCTCACTAATCACGTGACGTGCGTATACCATTTGCATACGCACGTTGTCTTCTTAATTGGAAAAAAAAAACGCAGTTAAATGTGACCGTATTTCGGTTAACACATTTAACCGGAGATTAGACATTAACCGAGTAAGTGATGAGAACAAAAATTAGGCTAACAGCAGCCAGTCGCAAGCGAGCGCAGTAGAGTGGAGGTCGTGGAAGGAGTTTGGAGGAAAACTGGATGCTCTAGCGAACAAGAATGTGATAACGGAAAGGGAACTAGTTATAGAAAGGAAACTAGTTATAGAAAGTGTTTTTTAGCAGCGCTGAGTCAAGCAGAAATTAATTTTGGTGTATCCTTTATAATTCGCCAGTTTTCTACCCTGCTATGGCTCGACGATGATGAAAAGTAGTATCCGCATTCATCACCACATAGGCATTCATACACATTCCACCACATATTCATCACCATCCTCAGAAGGGATTTGTCTTGGTGCAAGTTAAAATAACACAAAATAACTTCAAGAGTACGCATTTATTTAAGATTATATAAAACAATAAACAAACATCAGCACCTCGATGCAACCGAGCCTTCGTGCTACTGGCACGCTGACTCATTATGTAGTCAGGCAGCATACAGATAATTTGTATATTTACAATGGTGTGCTGCCACAAATAAAGCTACAATATTAAAATTTTACAAATATGAATAAAGTTCATTTATATTTACGAAACGTCAGGAACATTTCATTACAAAATACTTTGGTAAAGACTAAAAAGATACAAAACATTGAGATACGACATATGACGTCAATCATCGCCAAAACTGAGTAATCACCACAAACAAAAGGCTTTCTCCAAAGATTGCAATTTAAGGCTAAAATAGGGTAAATAGGTCAGGTAATTGAAGATAGATGTGGTAAATCCATACCGTTCCATGACTTTCTCGTCAAGAATGTGATAGGAGAAAAGTGCATACAAGATATATGACTTCAGTCCAATGTTCCAATTTTCTAATAATGTTCAGTCCAATGTTGATCGAGTGGGGAATCCTTTTTGAAATCTTATATAGACACAGACCTTCCTTTTTCTATGAAATCCTAAAACTTAACCCCTTTCCTGTTTTGCCAGTAAGTCCGTACGGGCACAGATTTCTGTTTCGCTTGCATTGTTTCAGCCGGTCTTATTTTTTTCCAATTTTATTAACAAATTATTCCATAGTTGTCCAGTAAATGATAGTTTGCAAATTGTTATATTTTCTACTCTGATTGGTTCAAAAGCGCGAGTTTTTTCGCATGTTTTGTATCAGAAGACGAATTGTTATCTTTCAGTGTATAGCTTTCTGGTTATAATTTACTAACCGCCTGATAATTTTATTGATGTAAGAGTTGAACAATATATTTTTACTTTTAAATAATGGATAATTCAGATCGTACGGAGCTAATTTCTTGTGATTCGAACTGTGACTCGGAATCAGAAACTGAATTATCTGTAAATGATAGTAGCGAAAGTTTACTAGATGACCTGGATAGTAGTGACTCTGATAGTAGTACAGATGGAATCATTCAAGCAAGACAATATTTTGAAATTAATTGTGATAATCCTTCGGATCCGCCTCTTCGGATCCGACTTGCTTTCACTTTAATTCCAAAAATTAACTTAGATATCGATGAGACTAAAGGTAAATTTCAGTTCTATGATATTTTCATAGAAAGAAAAAAAGTTGTAATAAATGCTTAAAAATGTTAGAAATGTTAGTTTAATAACATGTCTTTACTTAAAAATGTTAAATGAACAAAAAAATGCAATAGAAAATGTGACATTTTTTTGACCGAATTCTGGAAAAAAATGAAACTGTCAAATGGTTAAGGTGTTTACAATTGAAATACAAACAAGAAATTTTCGTTATACATAAATGATTAAGTAGTTAAAAAGTGGTAATTAATATATTGCTAATATAATACATGAAATTTAATTACTTTGTACAAATGGACATTATCTAAATAAATTTAAATATTCATTTCTGTTCGACAATTTCTGTCAGACGGAAAGAAAAAAAAAGAACAATTTTTCTTTTATTTTTGCTTTTCTCATCTCCAAACGTTTTCGAGAAATTTTACGACTAATAATTCTGGAGAAAGCGTTCCCCAGGCTTTGATGGACCAATTAAAAACAAATATTTCTCTTTTGAAGTTGCGTTTAGAATCCTTTTAAAACGACCTTTTTTATAGGCAGCTCCTCAGATAAAGGCAATTTCATTAAAAGTATATTTTTTCTTTGCAAAACGACGAAAAGCGAAACATGAAAACGAGAGAAGAATTATAAGATGTGGTGGGAGCAGTAGAAGAAAGAATATGTAATTTCATCTTT
>CM063509.1:69109112-69114112 GCA_032207245.1 Pardosa pseudoannulata
ATCAATTTCAAGTAAGACAGTTTTCAGAAGACTCCATGAAAGAGAGCTGTATGCCAGGAAGCCCGCTATTTCCATCCCACTCATTTCTTCCGACAAAAGAGAGCGTGCAGAATGGTGCAGACAACATCAGAATTGGACACAGCTTCAATGGGCTAATGTTCTCTTCACCGATGAAATCAGATTCAGTCTCCAACGTTTATTCTAGACGGTTATTGGTATGGATTGAACCTGGAACCCGATACCATCCCAGCAACATTATCGAAAGGAGCCATTATGCCGGTGGTGGGCTCATGGTTTGCTCAGGGATCATGCAAGATACCCGCATACCGCTCCGTGTGTTTGACAAACGTTCCGTGAATGCCCAGAGGCACAGGCAGGAGGTTCTAGAGTGCTATGTACGTCATTTCAGTGGCGCTGTTGGCCCTGAATTCATTTTTATGGTCGATAATGCGCGACCACATAGGGCTCTTACGGTTGATGAATATGTGAAAAGCGAGTACATTCAACGAATGGATTTTCCAGCCAAATCCCCTGACCTGAATCCTATTGAACATGCTTGGGATGCTCTTCGGAGAGCTATTGCGATGCTCCAACCTCCCCCATAACCATTCTAGAGTTAAAAATTGCTCTAATGCAAGAATGGAAGGGTCTCTCACCACCACTCCTTAACAGCTTTATTAATATCATGCATATTCCTTGTGCATGCTGTCTGTCTGTCAGGGTGACCATGCACCATACTAGAGGCAACACACACTTTTCAAGCCTCACTTTTATTATCATTTTTTATCCTTACGTTCAGACTTCATTGGATTTACTGGTAATAGGTCTTGCCAGTGAATGTCACTTTCATTTTTGTTTTGCATACTTTATTATCATGGAATAAGCTATATCCATACCAAATTTCATATATTTATATTCAGTATGTTTTGAGATATTTGGGAAAATGCCTTCCATCTCTTAATTTTGTCCACCATTGTAGACACAAAATATTTATATCAAATAATACATTTTCTTGTTTCCTAAAGCTAGACTTTAAAAGCTTTATTGAACTATTTAAAAATACTTTTTGCAGATACGTCGATATCTTTCTTTTTCATTTTAATAAAATTGTAGGGATAATGTCGGCTACACCTAATGTGGTTTCGATAGATATAGATAAGTGGATCTGACAATGTCCAAAAATGAATAAAATCAGTGTGTAGGAAATTCCGTGAAAATTCGATTAAAAGCAAAATAGACGACTTTACATGCATACGTATTCAAATAAAAACACAGAGGCACATACACACACACATAAAGACTTTTTATTTATATAGGTAACGCGTTTAAGTTTAATAATATCGTTATAATGCACCCTAATTCTAAAAACGGAATCTTCCTCAACCAGATTAGTGCATTGATTTCGGGTAAAGTTTATATTTCGATAATTATCTGACGAAAGTCAGCAGAAGAGCCAAGCAATGGCAGGTAGCAATCCTAATCGAATTTTCATAGACGTATTTTAATCTAGTGGATATTTTCCGCGTTCCCTGTTTCGGCAAGGCCTCGAATGGATCACTACGCAATTAAGAAAAGCGGTATTAGGCGAAGAGACGGATCTCGATGGAGTTTTCATTGGAACAATCTGGAAGGGAAAGAGAATAATTTCAGTTTATGGTTGATATCCATTAATTTGCCTCATGATAACTCGTATAATTTATTTTTCAGAGGAAGTTAAATATTTCAGAATTTTCAGTGAAACGAATGTGATATTTTAATCACTTTTGATTATTAAACTATCCAATGAATAAATAAATAATTTTTTTATTTATTTCTTATTTCGAGAATAATATAAAACTAATGTTATACGAATGATGGCAAAGAAAAAATGAAATTTTGAGAAATAACTACTATAAATAAGTACATTTAATATTTCCTTGTAATTATGACCATTGATATTTAATGAAAACTTTTTAAATGAAAACATTTTTTTATATTATTAAAGAAAGCAATAGAGTATGGACTTCATACAGATGCGCGTTTACACTCACACACACACACACACACACACACACACACATATATTATTATATATATATTATATATGCATGTATATGTATATGTATATTGTATATATAATATATATATATATATTTATATATATATATATATATATATATATATATATATATATATATATATATATATATATATATATATATATATATGTATGCTTGTATATGTATATGTATGTATATATATATATATGCATGTATAGGTTTTGTATATGTATATTTTTATTATATATATATATTATTATATATATTATATATATATATATATATATATTATATATATATATATAGATATAGATATAGATATAGATAGATAGATAGATAGATAGATAGATAGATATATAAAATAAATTTACATATATATCAAAATATTTTTATGCAAATAATAAATTTTATCCTTTCCTGGACTTTAGCTGGACTTTAAAAGCATTGATAGAAATATTTAAAAATACTTTTTTCATATAAGTCTACATCTTTGTTTTTCATTTTATTAAAATTCTAGGGATAGCGTCAGTTATAAAAAATTTGGTATCGATAGATATTGATAATTGGACCTGACAATGTCCAAAAATGTATAAAATGAGTGTGTATGGAATTCCGTGAAAACTCATTTAAAAGCAAAATAATTGACCCTAACAGTTTACGTGCATACGTGTTCAGACAGAAACACAGAGGCATACACACACACACACACATAAACACTTTTTAGTTATATAGGCAACGCGTTTAAGTTTATTCATAAGGTTATAAAGTACCCTAATTAGTGCATTAATTTTGGGTAAAATTTATATTTCGATAATTATCTGACGAAAGTCAGCAGAAGAGCCAAGCAATGGCAGGTAGCAATTCTAATCGAATTTTCATAGACGTATTTTAATCTAGTGGATATTTTCCGCATTCCCTGCTTCGGCAAGGCCTCGAATGGATCAGTACGCTATTAAGAAAAGCGGTATTAGGCGAAGAGACGGATCTAGATGGAGTTTTCATTGGAACAATCTGGAAGGGAAAGAGAATAATTTCAGTTTATGGTTGATATCCATTAATTTGCCACATGATAACTCGTATAATTTATTTTTCAGGGGAAGTTTAATATATCAGAATTTTAAGTGAAAAGAATGTGATATTTTACTCACTCCTGATTATTAAACTCTCCTATGAATAAATAAATAATTTTTTATTTATTTCTTATTGCGATAATTATATAAAACTACTGTTATATAGTGTGACGGCAAAGAATAACTGGAATTTTGAGAAAGTAACTACTATAAATAAGTACATTAATTAAATACTTCGTAATTATGACCAATTATATTTATTGAAAACTTTACAAATGAAAACATTTTTTTTATATTAATAAGGAAAGCAATTGAGTATGGACATATTACAAATGCATGTTTACACACACACACACACACACATATATATATATATATATATATATATATATATATATATATATATATATATATATATATATATATATATTATATTATATTGTATATATGTATATATGTATATGTATATATATATATATATATATATATATATATATATATATATATATATATATTTTGTATATATATATATATATATATATATATATATACATATATATATATATATATATATATGTATATATATACATGTATATATATGTATATATGTATATATATATTTATATATGAATATATATATATATATATATATATATATATATATATATATATATATATTTATGTATTATGTATATATTATATATATATATATATATATATATATATATATTTATATATATGTATATATGTATATTATATATATTTATTTATGTATATATGTATATATATATTATATATATATATATATATTTATATATGTATATATGTATATATATATATATATATATATATTATATATATATATATATATATAATATATAAATTATGTATATATTATATATATATATATATATATATATATATATATATATATATATATATATATATATAAATATGTATATATATAAATTTATATATATATATAACTATATATATATATATATATATATATATATATATAAATAAATTTACATATAGATAATAAATACATATAGATAATAAATTTACATATAGATCAAAATATTTTTATGCAAATTATAAATTTTATTGTTTCCTAAAACTGGACTTTAAAAGCATTGATAGAAATATTTAAAAATACTTTTTTCATATAAGTCTACATCTTTGTTTTTCATTTTATTAAAATTCTAGGGATAGCGTCAGTTATAAAAAATTTGGTATCGATAGATATTGATAATTGGACCTGACAATGTCCAAAAATGTATAAAATGAGTGTGTATGGAATTCCGTGAAAACTCATTTAAAAGCAAAATAATTGACTTTAAGCATTTACATGAATATATGTTCAAATAGAAACACAGAGGCATACACACACACACACATAAACACTTTTTAGTTATATAGGCAACGAGGTTTAATTTTAATCATAACATTATAAAGCACCCTATTTTAACGACAGAATCTCTTCCCAACCAGATTAGTGCATTAATATCCATTTTTTTTATTAAACTATCCAAGTGAATAAATAAATAATATTTTATTTATTTCTTATTGCGAGAATAATATAAAAACTACTTTTATACGGAGTGACGGCAAAGAATAAATGAAATTTTGAAAAATAAAATACTATAAAAATGTATATTGTGAATATTTAGAGTTGAATGTGAATACAACCTAAAACATTAAATTGAAAGAATTTTATTAATATTTATTTGTACTTTTGACCACTTACAATATTTTTAATTCCACTTACAGTATTTAAACAATGAGATTTTTTTTATATTATTAAGCTAACAAACAATAACACACAACACACACACCACACACTATTCTTTTTAAACAAATATATTTATATATATTTTAATATTATATA
>CM063509.1:69124112-69129112 GCA_032207245.1 Pardosa pseudoannulata
ATGTTTTGTCTCTTGAGTGTATATGCATATACATTATATACACATACAAACACATACACATACACACACGCACACACACAGACACACACACACACACACACACACACACACACACACATATATATATATATATATATATATATATATATATATATATATACATATATATATATATATATATGCATGTATATATATATACATGAGAGGGGGTCATTATCAGAAAGGGAAGAGAATTCATCTCGAATTTCATGCAGGCATGGTAAATCGTAGTCGAGTAGAAAAACACAAAGAGAATTTTGTAAATCAACGTATTAAAGGATCTTCTCTTACGGAGGTCTGTCGGCAAAACATATGCAAATAATTGTCTTGGTGAACCAATCAGAAGTTTTAATTGCCAGTTCCGTTGTGACACTGATTACGTAATTTATTACCGAGCTATTTTATTGTACTTACGCAACAGGATCTTGTCAACATTTTATTTCAATACCTAAGTTTGGATGTTTTGACTTCATGTATAAATTTAACGAACAATATGTGTATTTTTGTAGAAACTATAAGACAATACTGCAGAAGTATTGGCCAAATATATTCAGTCTTAGTTGTAATATAACGTATTCAGGAGTTCATATAATACCATATTGTCTGTTTTTGTTCCCAGCTTAATATTTATGTAACAAATAGAAATAATGGGTTGATTTTTATACTCAATGCATTCACGAGTCAGACAAAGGAAATTCAGGTACATGTATCGATTCACAGCTCACTTTAATAGAATTTTCATGCTTTAGTTTAATCTTAACAGTAAAGTGAATAATCTTAACCACTCACGAAGTAATATAACAATATCCAATTAATAAAAGAGATATAAATTGAGGATCTGAATTACCCGAAAGATGTTATCCACTAAGAAAAATTGGATCAATAAAAAATATAATTCTTTTAAAACAAATAATCCTTAATCGGTATATTATTATATATCTTAGGTACTAAAGAGGAGAATTTTCAATGTAGAATTTGTGTAAGATATAAGTAAAATACTAGTGAGATACGATAAGTCCTTCAGACAATAGTAAGAAAATATAAATGTCTTCGACATTTCATTATACTATTGTTAAAAGTTACATTGCATACTTAAAAACAATGAATTCAACAGGACGAAAACCTGAACAAAACTAAGTAAACTGAAAATTGTTCACTGTCGAGAAATTCACGCAGTCTTAATCAGATAAATCACACGCAATTTAAATCTATTGCTTTTTCAATGCGTTCATGTTAACGTTTAATAATGTCTTTAATCTTTTGAGATACCATTAATTCCTGGAACACTGAACAGAAGGTATAAATATGTCTTCAACAATTAATTTTTCTACTGTTGAATGTTACATTGCATACAAAAAATCAAGATCTCATAAAAATTTTAAAGAACATGTTTCATCTAATGATAAATGAAAAGATAAATTCCTTTAGGTTTCAATTTAATTCAATTAAATTTTTCCCATCAAACGGAATGTTTTGAGCATAAATATTTACAAAAGAAGGTATTGTAAGAAACAAAAGGTAAAACACTTAAAACATTCTTCTATCCAGATTCATGTTTCACTGAAGCTCTATGCCAAAGACATTTCTCAGAAAATTCTCTCATTAAGACGTTTTTTTTTCAACTTAATCATTCATTCATTTGCATATTTTTGTTTCGTACTTAATTTTCTGCAGTCCGCACTTTGATCTTCCTCCCGTAAAATCCACTTCTTTCATTTCACTCTGCCAGAAAGACATTTACTCCGTGTTTGATTCAGCAATTAAAAGGGAAGAAACGAAACTGCATGCAAAAGAAATAGCAGGGGAAAAAAAAAGAAAAAACGAAAGACAGAAATACGCTATCCAAATTTTTTCCTGCTTCTTCCCCCCGCTAAGCCTAGTCGGTAATCGTGCCGTATTCTATGTTCCTCTCGCTGAAAATCAGCCCGAAGTCAGCAAATGTGTAATTAAGCGTGGAATCAGATAGGTTGCTGGAGAACATGGCTGAATTACGAACAGACAACACTACCTCTTTTGTGGTCGCCGAAGAAATAAAATTTTATTCCGTTATCTGAGCGAAATTCTAGTTCATTAATTTTTCCACTTCGTGATTTTATTCAAAACAATTCCCTTTTACGCAATTTCAAGAGAGAGAGAGAAAAAAAAGAAGAAGAAATGTATTTAAAAGAAGGAGAGAAAAAATCCTTTTTGCCAAGTTAAACTTATCCGCTTCCTAACCGGAGATTATAAGTATTGTTACATTGGTTTTTAATAATGCGTTTACAATTGTGTTAAAATAAACGGTGTTTATACAAGTGAAATAATACCTTTGAGTCTGTTTTTAAGCTTTGTTCATCGTGAAATACACTTTCACAGTGTTTTAATTTTAGCTTGCTTTTCATTTTCATAATTTTACTTTCGGTAAATATTACACTTTTACGGGACATTAAATGCAAACAGCAAAATATTCAATAAAAATGACATTTTGGTTATTTGTTTTGCAATTATTCTATTTTGTAATTTCACTTTCCTTTATCTTACCGTTGATTAAGCTTAGATACATCGTTTAGTAACAATATACTTAATTTTGTATTAGATTAAACAGCATTTATATAGGTGATATAACACTTTTAAGAGTGTTTTAATTTTATAATGGATATATATATATATATATATATATATGTATATATGTATATATATATGTATATATATATATATATATGTGTATATATATGTATATATATGTATATATATATATATATATATATATATATATATATATATATATATATATATATATATATATATATATATATATATATATATATATATATATATATATATATATATATATATATATATATATATATATATATATATATATATATATATATATATATATATATATATATATATATATATATATATATATATATATATATATATATATATATATATATATATATATATATATATATATATATATATATATATATATATATATATATATATATATATATATATATATATATATATATATATATATATATATATATATATATATATATATATATATATATATATATATATATATATATATATATATATATATATATATATATATATATATATATATATATATATATATATATATATATATATATATATATATATATATATATATATATATATATATATATATATATATATATATATATATATATATATATATATATATATATATATATATATATATATATATATATATATATATTAAGCAGGTGAGGTAGTTCTGTCATTATAGAAGCTAATGAAGCAAGGTGTTCACTTGACTCGATCGCTATCATTGATGGTTCTATATGCAATGATGATTAATTGGGAAAACCATTCAGCCTATTCAATAAAAAATTTCCTATACAATTTTAGAAGACTAAAGTTTATATAAATCTGTATCTGATATATTGAAGTTCTGGGAGACTTTCTAGATAGCCTATCTAAACATCTTACTTTCTCGGATACTGTAACAATGAGTTACTCTACTGGACAACGCCAGCGCGGGAGATCGACCGAAGGATGAAAGCGATGTCAGTGATACCCCCTTCTGACCCCATTGGACAAAAGGGGTTTCTAAAGCGGGTCAGTCGTCTTTGGCCCTGGCAACAGTAGTCATTTAGATTTTGCTCGGTAGATTTGAAGGCCCCATTCAGAAAAAAAAGCATGCCAAAACGGAGCGAAAGGATAACTTCATCAGAGATAGGGAGTGTTCCACCATTTTTTTCATCTGAACAGATAGCGTCATCAGAGGCTGGAAGTTGCTCCAACATTTCCAGAATTATATGGAGACTCCATATTGATACTTAATTTGTTTTATTTGTCACCAGATTATTCTTTGTCAAAAATAGAATTGTAAATAAATAGTCAGCAAAAGGGTAAGTTTTCTCTTGTTTGTATCTGGTGTCTTATTACTGGTATAAGTAAGTCATTGGTACGTAATAATACATATATATTTAAAGTTTCAAAATTATAACACAGCCGAATGATGGCCAATGATAGAGAGTTGCTCTTCGGTAACAGAGTTCGTGGTTTCGAATACCACAGCTGGCATAGATTTATGTAGTCATTCTGAATAAGAGACCATTTGACACTTTCCAATTAACCCTGGGCAGAGAGCCTAATCAAAAATCTGGTACTGGTAAGGAAGGCTAGGAGCCTGGTTGACTGACACATCGCAAATCAAGGCATCATCGTGCGGCCATGAAGATCTTAGACTGAAACCACACCACAAGCGGCAAAGTATCAATTTACTAATGGTCATCCCAACTGCCCTGTTGCGGTTATTTCTTCCCACCAACACCTATTGTGATGTGAGAAAGTTCCATGTAGTACACCGGGAAAAACGGACTTTTAACCTGGGCTGGCCAACTGCGGTGTATCCACCGCACTTTCGGGAATTGCATTGTTTGTACTTACTTGTCTAGTTTATCTACATTTTATTTTAAATTATATGGTCGGAACACTGACTTAGCCCCTGCATAACGCATTGCTGACGGACGGTCAGGCCGAACCAGCAACCCAACACCCTACACCCTACACGCGATTTTGGGTGGGTGGATGGTTAAAGGTAAAAAAACCACGTAGAAAACCACCCATTAAACATCTTATTTTTTTAAACTTTACTTTTTGGAGTACTTTACTTTATCTTTTTATAATTACTTACGGCTCTCTGTAATGTATGGAAGCCAATAATGTAGAATTAAGAGCTTCTGCAATTAAAAAAAACTTTTTGGGACATGGATGATTTTTTTAATATATATATATATATATATATATATATATATATATATATATATATATATATATATATATATATATATATATATATATATATACATATATATATATATATATATATATATATATATATATATATATATATATATATATATATATATATATATGTATATACATATATATATATATAT
>CM063509.1:69141612-69149112 GCA_032207245.1 Pardosa pseudoannulata
TGACTAATTTGTACAATAGCTAGTAAATCAAAATTCCATCCTGTCAATTTTAGATATAGTCATTACACGTCGTAACAGGCCGTAGTTATATTTGACGACAAACTCATGTATGTCATTAATGAGTATTTCATTATTTCATCGAATGAATTATGCACTCTGTTCTATCTATGTTAGCTTTCACTCTTTTGCTCAATTAGCCGCCCTTTCCACTTCAAAGACAATCCGATTTAGGCATAGAGAAATTAGCATCTATTTACTACGGCTTATTGAGCGATTTGTCTTTGGCCTAATCTGCATCATTTATCACGAGTGGATAATTAACTTACTCTTAAAGTTAGGGTTGCATATTCGTGTTACTGTGCATTGTACATAACATTGCGTTAAACGACAGAAACACTTTTATCACATGAAATCAAATACAGAAAATATTCCGTCAAAATAGAAACAAAAGATTAAAAACTAAATGATGTAGTAAAAGATAGACTACAATGTGAAATCTCTCTGTTTATATGGCTTTCTTTGTTGATTTTAGTTAAGTTTAATTTTAAACATATGAGTTCACATATGTTTACAATAATAAAGCCTTGATTAAATTCACCACAGATAATTCATTATTCCGTTAATCACACTTTCCTTCTTTGGCTGATTTATACCTTGTATTCAATTGGTGTTGTCTTTTATGAATCTTTATACAGTTGATCAATGTCTCTAATGACGAAGATAATTTGATACAGATATCGTCCAGTTAGCTGTTGGTCTTATTTTCACCATTTTAGATGAGTGGATAATTCACCTGCATTTGAAGTTAGTGTCGTTCATTTTACTGTTAAGTGTACTGTAACTTGTCAAGACCACTGATTTTACACAGCACACATACATTTATTTATACACAGTACATTTACAGATACATTTCAAAAACAAAATATACCTCCGATCCTTGCAGACCGCTCTCTCCTCTTCTTTGTTGCCAACCGTCAATTTGAAATTTTATGAGAGTTCCGCACACATACATTTTCTCGTGTTGCCATCGGATTCCTAGAACATATAACAGTTCGGCACAGTACTCGGATTCCTGTTAAAGAGCTTAAAATGGATAATACTTGTATCAGGTAATGGTTATCTGTATATAACACCTGTTTATACGAATATATTGCGTTAATTCTTATATTAATTGTAGGGGAAGAACCCATGATTAAATGCGCTATATATAATTCATATATTTCGTTAAACACATTTTCGTTTTCTGTTTATTTATATCCATTATTATATCAGTGTTGACTTTATGACCGTTTGTCTAGTTGACCAATGATTCTGTCTACGAAGACAATCTGATTTAGGTATTGGTCAATTAGCGTTTTATTTAATCTGAATCATTTATCATGAGTGGATACATTTACATTTGACGTTAGTGTCACAAATTTCTTTTATTCTGCATTGTTCAGGGTATCGTGTTAAATACCATATTTGTACCAGGTGAATTGACTTTCAATAGGCAAAAACCTATAATATTTTATCAAGCTACAAACAGACTGTTAATACCTGTATTATAGGGAAGAAAACAGTTGGTTGGTAGATTTATATCACTATGGTCTACTGTTTTTGCTATTTGAGAGCTAATAAAACCGAGATCTACTTCTTCAATCCAATTCCAAACGACTACAAATGCACGTGTTAGTGATATTCGAACCCACTATCTCCAGTATCGAAGAGCAGTTTAACATTCTTACAGCTATTGTTCGGTTTTATTGGACACTTATTCAGTTGTTTAAAATTGTGGTATAGCCACATTCTATGTAAAAGGGAATGCCAGGAATTGCCGGCTTCCTGACCCCTTATTTTATGGAATGGGACTTGTCCATGTCCAAGTCACCTTGAATCTTTCCGCGCTGACCATCCGTGGGTTGCTGTTTTGCTCTCCCCATCTTTCACCTTTTGTCCAGCTTGAGCGTTGCTTGGCGCCATAAGATTCCTAGGCTGTTCTTTCTACTCACACTACGTTTTGGCGATCGTCATGGATTCCCGCTGGCGGGATTTTTCCACTGACCTCGCGATGACATCATTGAGTGGACATCATTTTGGCCGAAATTGGGGGAGAGATCCCCCGCATCATTTAAGAATAAAAAATATTTTTTGAGCCATTTTGTTCTTTTTTTTATTTTTGTGTCATGTCGAGGGACGTGTGTTTTCTGACAAAGTCAGCAAGGAATAGTCAATAAAAAAAACTCCTTTCAGCTATTCAATTAATAGGACTATTTTATTTTCGTGAATTTTCATTTTCTTCTGTTAAAAAGTTCTGGAGCATTCCATTTGAAGATAGTGAATTGTGTTTGCCGCCATATAGTTCCACCAAAGAACCGGTGAAAGGTTATTGCGGACTATGGAAAAAATGGAATATCCAACGACATCAATAATTCTACAACAACTATAATTATTCTACAATGATGCCGTTTATGTATCATGTGGAATTCTTCGACGGCAGTTGTGTCTGCCGCCATATAGTTCCACCAAAGAACCGGTGAAAGGCTATTGCGGACTGTGGAAAAAATGGAATATTCAACAACATCAATAATTCTACAACAACTAGAATTATTCTACAATGATGCCGTTTATGTATCATGTGGAATTCTTCGACGGCAGTTGTGTTTGCCGCCATATAGTTCCACCAAAGAACCGGTGAAAGGTTATTGCGGACTATGGAAAAAATGGAATATCCAACGACATCAATAATTCTACAACAACTATAATTATTCTACAATAATTATTCTACAAAAATAATGCAACAAAAGCTAATCTGCTAAACATGCAAGAGCATATATTTATTTTCATTGATAAAAACGAGAATTTATCTTTAAAACCGGACTGTGAGTTATTATTGACTTTTAATTCATTTATTGAAAGCAGCTAATATTAATGTGTACATTGTTACCTTTGACCGTCATATAACATCATTTAAATATATTAACTGATCTACAATAACTTTAAATGTATACCCTAAACCGCTTGCTTTATTAACCCGAGTTATCTCGGGTTCGTATATATTGCAGCTCATTATTATTTCGAGAAAACTCAGGCAAAACAGAAATTGTCAGTACGATTTGTTTTATCAAGGATTTATTCGGAATGGATGAAATAAAAGGAAATATTCAGGTTCAATAGCAATCTTTACACTGTTTTACACTGATTGGAAAACTAAAAACTAATTTCGGAAAATTACCGTAACGAGTTTTCTGCCACACCAGGAAGGCCCAGCAATAGTCCTTTACTACTGAGGTGAGCCGCCGTAGCTCTGACTGCAAAAGCAACACTCTTGTAACTGGAGGGTTGCGGTTTAGGAGCCCATGCTGACCTAAGATCCGCTGTGATCGTTAAAGTTGACTGGGTTAAAGTTGATCTTTAAAGCTGACTAAAATATATTCTTGGTCACAATGTTCTCCAAGTTCTCAATCAATAACTCTGGGGATGGCGGGCCACGCCTAAGGGTCTTCTGCTTGGTTCCTGCTTCTAAATTACGAGGAGCCACTAGAGCATAAGTCATACTTTCAACCTAGTGGTTCTCTTGAAAACTAAATTCGCACCCCTTTTCCTTCATACGAAGTGGTGTATGACACTCAATCGTGCTTGGTTTGACAGTGGCATAAAGAAACTACAACTTCTTGGTAATTTGTAAGCTCAGTCGGCAAAGATGAGGCTTTCGTAACAGAAGGTTTGCGGGTTTGGAGCCCGAGCCAGCCTAAGACCCTCTGTATTCGTTAAAGGTGACTGGGGCACGTAAATTATCTTCTTGGTCACAATGTTTTCCAAGTTCTCAATCAATAACTCTGGGGATGGCGGGCCACGCCTAGAGGGCTTGCTTGGTTCCTGCTTCTAAATTACGAGGAGCCACTAGAGCATGAGTCATACTTTCAACCTAGTGGTGCTCTTGAAAACTAAATTAGCACCCCTTTTCCTTCATACGAAGTGGTGTATGACACTCAATCGTGCTTGGTTTGACAGTGGCGTAAAAAAACTACAACTTCTTGGTAATTTATAAGCTCAGTCGGCAAAGGTGAGGCTTTCGTAACAGAAGGGTTGCGGATTTGGAGCCCGAGCCAACCTAAGACCCTCTGTATTCGTTAAAGGTGACTGGGGCACTTAAAATAAGTTCGTGGTCACAATGTCCCCCCAGTTCTCAATTGATAAATCTGGGGGTCAGGTTAAGCCTAGGGGTCATCTGATTGGTTCCGGCTTCAAATTTACGAGGATCCACTTGAATATAAATCCTACTTTCACCCTTAACCCATCCACCGACCACCCTCCCCACCTTTTTCCCTTTCAAAACAGTCACCCTTTTCGTAAATTCCAGACGGAACTTACAGTACCATACTAGAGTTGCCGGTTTAAAAGTTGTCAGGCTACTTTTAAGTTATTTTCCCTGCAAGGTAAAGGAGTTCCATTACGCAAAATTAGTTTCTTTCATTTATTATCGCTTTGCAATATTTTTTTTCCTCAAACGTGTGTTATACGAGTGCGAACGAGAAGGGGTCGACAGGTTTGTTTTCGAACAGGAATTCGCTGTCAAACCCCCGTCGACGTGTCCGTTCAGTGGGTTAAGAGGCTCTTTAAAACGAAATGTACACCTCTTTGGCTCAATCGTGCTTGGTTTGACCAAGTGGTCCAAGTAACATTAGAGGAAAACAACAACAACCACTAAGGTTAAATTCAAGGCATTTTCCAGATGTTATTTCTTCTAAAAAACATCAAATCCAACTAGACAGTGTACTCTGTTCTAACTTAAGACTAATTCTAGAGGTAACAAAAGAGACCAGTTATCAGTTTACAGAATGTCAGGTATCACTTTGCGTTGTCTCTTGTTTCAAAAACTATCATACAAAGACTAATATTTAACATTTTCAACTTGCCCGAGATAACTCGGGATAATGAACTAGTATTAAAACTACTTGTTTTTACACCTGTGAAAAAATAAAATGCAAAATTTCAAATTTTGGGATAGTAAATTACAAAGAAATTTATAAAGATCTTTTCTTATTGCTGTATTCCCTATATAATAAATAGCCTAAGTTATCTGTCCATCTGACATCGAATTTATGAAGCGGTTAAACCTGAAATTTACTTCCATTAATTACTGTGGCAAAAAAAGGAAAGAAATTAACGATAATTATGACGTAGCTAATACAAATTTGAATTATCTTCCTAAATGACGTCAACGTGATTCTAAACTGTATTCACATTATCGGAAGACATTAGAGGAGTATGAAGCTAAACAAATTATTGAGCGTGTACCAGATAATTCTCAGCCCCAAACCAAAATTTTTTTATCTGTATTATACGGTGCTTAAAACTCTAGAATATTAAAATTTTACTAATCCCTTCATATGAAGGGCTATATGCTGTGGCAAAAAAATGGAAAGAAATTAACGATAATTATGACGTAGCTAAGACAAATTTGAATTATTTTTCTAAATGACGTCAACGTGATTCTAAACTATTTTCACAGTATCAGAAGACTTTAGAGGAGTATGAAGGTAAACAAATTATTGAGCATGTACCAGATAATTCTCAGCCACAAACCAAACTTTTTTTATCTGTATTATAGGGTGCTTAACAATTCTAGAATATTAAAATTTTACTGATCCCTTCATATGACGGGCTATATGCTGTGGCAAAAAAATGGAAAGAAATTAACGATAATTATGACGTAGCTAAGACAAATTTGAATTATCTTTCTAAATGACGTCAACGTGATTCTAAACTGTATTCACATTACCGGAAGACTTTAGAGGAGTATAAAGGTAAGCAAATTATTGAGTGTGTACCAGATAATTCTCAGCCCCAAACCAAACTTTTTTTTATCTGTATTATAGGGTGCTTAACAATTCTAGAATATTAAAATTTTACTAATCCCTTCATATGAAGGGCTATATGCTAGTTAATATAAAATATTCAAATTAATTCAATACATGCTTTGAGTTACTATGCTTGAAATCCATCTTCGTGAAATTCAAGAATAAATTATTAGGAAATTTCTAGATGTAAGTAAACAAAAGAGATATATCTCTCTGTGACTAATATTTCTTGTAGGACCATAGTTCAACACGCAAACGGAAAAGAAAAATAATCACACATAGAGACAAAAATCAACTTTATTGAAATACCAAATGGCAATTACCAGCTTCTAAAACAAATTCCGAAGGAGACACTCTCTTCCAACGAATGTTCTTGAATTTTAATCCGTCGAACATGCAGCGTCTTCGAAAAGAACAGAAAAAGAAAAAAAAAGCAGCGATTTTTTAAAACCCGAACTGTCAGGACGCATGTACCTCTCTACTCTTGAAAGACTAAATTGAGTTTAGCACACACTAAAAAGCAGACAATGCGGGAGAATTGAAAGAGTGAGAAAATAAATATCCCTCGGGGACTTTTAAAAATATTAAATAACTCTTAACGTCACAAGTATATTCAAATTCCTTCCGCGTTTTCCCCTTTTCCGGTTTTTCCCTTTTATTGTGTTGACTTCTCCTTGTGCTTTTGTATCTGGAAATACTCCATTGAAAGATAAAATAAAAAGTACAATACTAGACACTCCAACTTTCATCTTTAAATCACTGTCTTCGTTTTTCTGTGTTATATATTTATTTTTTTTTGTCCTTTCACATTCGTCCTTAGAGTGGAGGAAATGAAAGATTAGTTTATAAAAGGTTTTGATGACGAGGATATAATTTCACGTAAGAGGAAAATGAAAATATTTACCTAGTTTAGTAAATGCGTGTGTGAATAAATTTGTAATAAATTGAAATCCCTTGGTGTATATTTTCTATAAAAGTTTTAAATAGTTCAGAGCAATTCGATTTATTTGCATTTCTTAATAGCCGTTCTTATATGAGTTTATCAAAAACTTTATTTAACTTCTAGTATTAACAACAAACATGTTTTTACATTTATATAATTTAAAATATCGTATATCTTGCTAACTTAATTTTTATCTCTCTACTTGTATATTATGTAAATAATTTACTTTTATACTTGGCTAAAATAATAGATTAGTTACATATGTGATAATTTTAAATTGAATCATGGATTACTTTTTGTTGCAATGAAAATTTTATCACTGGAATTAACAAAAAAATTCACCTACCTCCATGGTGTACTGTGTAACAAAGAGTTACAGTTGAACCAGCCAGAGCGAAACCAACCTAGAGGTGAAAGCGGAGTGACCCTCCTTCGACCCTATTCGTCAAGAGGGGTTGCTAACCGTGGAGTAGCCCGCTTCGGCCCAGCAGCTCTCCCCAACGAATTTTTTATTAGATGATCTGCAGACCCCTTCGGAGAGAGAGCTCAGAAGAAGAAGCTTGGAGCTTGGGATCTTCAGAAATAGTTTCGAGCACCATTTTCTCCTAAGATGCCATTTTGATAGATCTTCAACCTAGTGTGGTTCTTTTTGCATCATAGCCCAAATACCATGTTACATAGTATATGCCAGTCACATCATTATTAATATAATAA
>CM063509.1:69171612-69174112 GCA_032207245.1 Pardosa pseudoannulata
CGGAACTGAACCGATATTAATTTTTTTAGTTGAACGGGAACGAAAACCGGAACAAAAAAAATTATGGTTCGAAGCCCTGCTCTGAACACTCATTACACTCAAATACTATTACTCAAAAAACCACGAAAACCTTAAATTTAGATTTAGTATGGTTAGATTTAGTATGCATATTTTTTTCACTTTTCAATTTTAAAGAATTATTAGAGCGAAGAAATACCTGGAATTTCGAAAGTAATTTCCTCTGCTAACGAATCAAATTGATGACACATAGCTGCATTACGAAATACAATTTACGAATTGAAGTACGATTTTCTATATGACGATATTCCATGGCATTGACCATGTATTACTTTCAAATACTATATTTTAAAATATAAGTCAGATATATCTTAATGTTGAATTTAATGTGGAAAAGTTAAACTTATCTAAGACCTTTATTAGAGAGAAAAAATACTTGGATTTAAGAATAAATCTAGTTGACGACAGATAGTTGTATAACGAAGTACCATTTACGAATTGAAGTACGATTTTCTGCATGTGTCCTTTTATGGAATTGAACATGCATGATATTCAAATACTATTGCTTAAAAATAAATCGAAAGAAGAAATACTTCGATTTTCAAAGATAATTTTTACCAACGAATCCAGTTGACAACACATAGTTGCATTACAAAGTACGCTTTACGAACTGAAGCAAGATTTCCTGAATGTGTCACTCCATGACATTAAACATGCATTACGTTCATATATTGTTACTTTTAAATAATAAATTAGAAACAATTTAAAAAAGAATTTTATACAGAAACTTTAACACTAAACATACCAACACTCAATGCATACCTATTTCTACCATAGCCGGTCAAATGAACGGACTTTATTTGTTTTGATTATAAATGTATCAAATATGAAAATTGGATGGAAATAGACATATAAACTTTATTATAATTAAACAAAATTGTATATTGTCAATTTTTATGTATTGCAAACACAAACAATAAGAATTTTTAATTCATTTACATCGCATTTTTTACATAAACCTTATGGGTCATTTGACCCGTTATATGGTATGTTTAGTGTTAAAATTTCTCAAAGACCATTATTAGAGAGAAGAAATGCTTCAAAAAGATTTCAGCAAGTTGATGACAAATACTTCCATTATTTTTGCAGGATTACCCAAAAGCGTATTGCTTTAAACTGTTTTGCTTTCTTGGGGCGATGCAGTAAAATCTGAGGCGGCAAGATTGTACAGCCATCATAAGTATTTTCAGCAACTTGCAGTCTGTCTTGCTGTAACTTGCTTTATTGTAAGCATGTTTACATGCTTACAAGACCTACTGCACGTTTTCAGGTTTGAAATTTATTCTCCGAGACAACAGAAGTAATCTCAGTGAAACCACGTTAGAAGATATATTAATAATTAGAGGCAATTTTCATATGTTAAATAAATAATATATTTTTTACATAATTATTGCAAGGCCAAGTGCACGATGTGAGAGTCAAACGACGAATGTGGATAATCATGAACCTAGTTGTCAAATGCGATTTTGATAATGGATAACAATGCCAATGCTCGCCGCTCTTATCGTACCTGCTGTTTGTATCAATTCACATAGTGTACCAATTAAAAAAAGAATAAAATCTTCTAAATTTTGATAGAATTACATTTTTTGTTTATGATAGAATTATATTTTTAGTACAAATAAGAATATACATAAAATGAAATTATTCATTTGGAACTGAAACGAAAACAATTATTTTTGGCGGAGCGAAAACCGAAACTGAACCGAAAACCGTTATTTTTGGTGGAGCGAAAACCGGAACTGAACCGATATTAATTTTTTAGTTGAACCGGAACGAAAACCGGAACAAAAAAAATTATGGTTCGAAGCCCTGCTCTGAACACTCATTACACTCAAATACTATTACTTAAAAAACCACGAAAACCTTAAATTTAGATTTAGTATGGTTAGATTTAGTATGCATATTTTTTTTCACTTTTCAATTTTAAACAATTATTAGAAGGAAGAAATACTTCGAATTTCAAAAGTAATGTCCTCTGCTAACGAATCAAATTGATGACACATAGCTGCATTACGAAATACAATTTACGAATTGAAGTACGATTTTCTGTATGACGACATTCCATGGCATTGACCATGTATTATGTTCAAATGCTATATTTTAAAATATAAGTCAGATATATCTTAATGTTGAATTTAATGTGGAAAACTTAAACTTATCTAAGACCGTTATTAGAGAGAAGAAATACTTGGATTCAAGAATTATTTCATCTCCTAACGAATCAAGTTGACTACAGATAGTTGCATAACGAAGTACCATTTACGAATTGAAGTACGATTTTCTGCATGTGTCATTTTATGGAATTGAACATGCATGATATTCAAATACTATTACTTAAAAATAAATCGAAAGAAGAAATACTTTGATTTTCAAAGATAATTTTTACCAACGAATCCAGTTGACAACACATAGTTGCATT
>CM063509.1:69184112-69201612 GCA_032207245.1 Pardosa pseudoannulata
ACGAGGGCTATTGACAACGGGACCTATGCTTAACCGTCCGAGTGAACACCGATTAAAAAAAAGTCTCCGAAAAATACGCTAAAGTTTTATTGTGTCAATGGCTAAATCGTTCTATGATTTTTTACTCCACCCTTTGTCGACTAGAATGGAATACGGGAAACCCACCCTCGTTATTGTCCCTTTACTTCCGGTTATAAATAGATATATAAATAGATATTATAGATTGTTAATTTTTAATACACATAAAGCTCGTCAAGTCTCGAAGATCATTCCATAAAAGATAATGGATTCTAAAAGTACAAATAAAAATATTCTTTAAGAGAATTATTTATATTTTTTCCGAAAGTTATCCAAGATATTTAAGTGGTGCAATTAGAGATACATCTGTTACCTCAAACAAAATACTTCGAAATAGAAATTTACAAAGCCAGGAAAAGCTATCAGCGTCTTTGTGGAGTAGGGGTGCATCCCTCAATAAATGTCAGTCAAAGAGGGATGCAGTTTCTAAACAATCGACCTGACCCTCCTATCTCAAACACTGGCAGAAATGTACATTACATCCATTTTCGGAACGTTTTTGGAGGTCGAAAATTGTACGTGACAACCTATTTGAAGACATAATTGGTTTGGCGGAATTGTACGTGAGAACTGCTTAGAGGGTTAAAGCCAATTCCGAAGGGCATGAACAATGATGCAGGGGATTCGAACCCGTAAACTCAGGTTACGAAGAGGTCTACCATTCGGTCATTTTTCGGCCCATAGTATTGGAGTACAAAATATCTTTACACTGAGGAATAAAAATACATCCACTCACTATCATACTTTAAACATTTGAACAATAAGATATTTTAGTACAAAAAATTCCAGAAAATAGGAAAATATAATAGGTTCTGAATTACGAGGACCCTGTTTTAGAAGTACAACATACCTAGACAATGACAACCATCTTTCGCAAAGTCGTCTGATTTCTAAAATATATACGACACTAACCAACCATCAATAACTTATGGATTTAAATTTCAAAGAAAGTTACTGATGATTTGTTAAATACATTACAACATACGGGGACAATATATACTCCCACCTACTCTCATACGTTAAACAGTTGAATAATACAGTATTTTAGTACAGAAAAATCCAGAAAATTAAAAACTACAATAAAACTACTTTACTTCTTTGAAATGGAAGCAGTGATAATTTTCTACAATAAAAGGTCAGAAAAAGGTAGTTTCTATAATTGCCTTAAGCCTCTAATTTCTCTTTAATCCTTAAGAAAGGTCTATACTCACTCTCTGGAGATTCGAATCTAATATTGAGTCAGTGAGTAAGCTATTTTTAGAGATAACATAATTGCAGTTAATTTTTTTTTCTGCACTACTCTTTCTTTATTATACCCTCTTGAGATTTATAAATGCAATCCTTTTATTTCCTTTTTATGGATACTTTTTAAACTTATAAATTAAAGCGTTTCCTCATATAATTCTTTTTATATGAAATTATTATGCAATTCTATAGATGAGACTATAAACTTGACTTAAGCTTTTGTAAGCTTATGTTTTTATTGAAATATATGTACTTATATACTTATTTTTGAATTGTGTTTAACTGGATTGTACAGGAACCTATGTGTTAACACGCATTTTTAGTTATTTGTTCCGAACCAAACGTCGCTAGATTTGTATGTTTAATATTATTCATATTGTTAGAAAACATATTTATAGCATGGAAAAACAAAAATCATGACTCAATTAGATTTTTAGTCATATGTAGTACATCAGTATTTAAAGTAGCCTGAGAAAATTAGCACTCAATTTGTAATCCGAGAACTCTTTAAAAATTTGATTATTTTTTTGTTGCATAGTTTAAGTATATATATAAATTGAAGAATTTAAATACTAAATTTTTTTCTAGAAAAGATTTTTTATGTTGACATTCGTAAGGAGAAACTAACCTCTCAGAAAAAACTAATTTCAGATGTCATCACATAATAAAATGTTTTAATAAATTTTAATTGTAATAGAGTTAATTTCTATTTATAACATACTATCTATAATTCTATTACCTAATATAACTATAGTTCTAGTCATATAACTTTATTTATTACCTAAATAAATGTCTAATACTGTATATATTTTATTCCACTGGTTAAACGGTGTAAAGGAGGAATGTGCTTCTAAATAAAGAAGAAAAACACATGTCCGCGTAAATCACGGGATGAGCAAATTGTGCTACATTTGATTTGCCCGTGGAAATCGCTTGATAAGCAGCCAGGGTGTTGATAGTCGAGGAAAAGATTTCGTTTTTCAGTATGGCAAAGTTGATTCGCCTGCTAACAAGTTGTGGTATAGCCACATTCTATGTAAAAGGGAATGCCAGGAATTGCCGGCTTCCTGACCCCTTATTTTATGGAATGGGGTTTGTCCATGTCCAAGCCACCTTGAATCTTCCCGCGCTGACCATCCGTGGGTTACCGTTTTGCTCTCCCCATCTTTAACCATTTGTCCAGCTTGAGCGTTGCTTGGCGCCCTAAGATTCCTAGGCTGTTCTTCCTACTCAGGCTACGTTTGGCGATCGTCTTCGGTTCCCGCTGGCGGGATTTTTCTACTGACCTGGCCATTCGCGGTGTTGAATATTTTTTTCTTAAATGATGCGGGTGATCTCTCCCCCAATTTCGGCCAAAATGATGCCCATTCAACACCACGAATGGCCAGGTCAGTGGAAAAATCCCGCCAGCGGGAACCCAAGACGATCGCCAACCGTAGCTTGAGTAGGAACAACAGCCTCGGAATCTTAGGGCACCAAGCAACGCTCAAGCTGGAGAAAAGGTGAAAGATGGGGAGAGCAAAACGGCAACCCACTGATGGTCAGCGCGGGAAGATTCAAGGTGACTTGGACATGGACAAGCCCCATTCCATAAAATAAGGGGTCAGGAAGCCGGCAATTCCTGGCATTCAATTTTACATAGAATGTGGCTATACCACACAAGTTAATAGATAAGTTGATAGAGGTGCAATTTTTACCAAGTTTCCTACAAGCGCATTAGATTAAATTGCTTTCTTGAAGTGCTACACTAACCATATTTACACTAGAACTAATTACACCAAGAACTACTGTGAGAAACTAAAAATTCTCATATCAGCTTCTCGAACATCAGTAAAGAAAATTAGCCATTACCCGGAATTTATTAATTTGGATTATCTATGTTTATACAAAATCTACTAGATGGTTATTTTCCATTTTTAACTCAGGAGTTAAACTCAACAATTATCTCCGAGATATGAGATGACTGTACGTATTTCTGTGACCCGAATGTCGGAAAACGTGCTTAGTTTGTGGAGTTGTTTGCTAGATGTTTTCATAAATAATTGGGAATGAAGACTAAGGACTGACATTTAAAAAAATAATATTTATTTAGGTATAAAAACATTGAGACATAACCGCTTCCGAAAGGAAGTTATCTCTCAAAATATAAAGTGCCACTGTTTGGTCATAACGAATAACAGTCCAAGCTATCGAGTATAACAGTCCGCTCCCCTGTCTCGTCATTTTCACTCCACAACTCAACTTTTCTCGAGTTGGCAGCATCTCTTGCCTATCATACTTACGTCAACCGGGCCATCACCAGTGAGGTAATCTCCTCTCACACGGCTGCCGTGTGATATGAATAAGTTGCCATTATTTGGTCATAAAGAATAACAATCCAATCTATCGAGTATCTCAGTTCATTCCCTTACCTCGTCATTTTCTCTCCATGAATCAACTTTACCAGAGAGGCCGCATCTCGTACCTCTTATACTTACGTCAACCACGCCATCACCAGTGAGGCAATCTCCTTTTACACGGCTGCCATGTGATATGAATAAGTTGCCACTGTTTGGTCTTAAAAAAATAACAGTCCAATCTATCGAGTATCTCAGTCCGCTCCCCTGCCTCGTCATTTTCTCCCCTCGAAGCAACTTTACTTGAGGGGGATGCATCTCGTATCTTTTATACTTACGTCAACCGCGCCATTCACTAGTGAGGTAATCTCCTTTCACACGGCTGTCGTGTGATATGAATAAGTTGCCATTATTTGGTCATAAAGAATAACAGTCCAATCTATCGAGTATCTCAGTCCACTCCCTTACCTCGTCATTTTCTCTCCACGAATCAACTTTACCAGAGAGGGCCACATCTCGTACCTCTTATACTTACGTCAACCGCGCCATTCACTAGTGAGGTAATCTCCTTTTACATGGCTGTCGTGTGAAATGAATAAGTTGCCATTATTTGGTCATAAAGAATAACAGTCCAATCTATCGAGTATCTCAGTCCACTCTCTTACCTCGTCATTTTCTCTCCACGAATCAACTTTACCAGAGAGGGCCGCATCTCGTACCTCTTATACTTACGTCAACCGGGCCATCACCAGTGAGGCAATCGCCTTTCACACGGTTGCCATGTGATATGAATAAGTTGCCATTATTTTGTCATAAAGAATAACAGTCCAATCTATCGAGTATCTCAGTCCACTCCCTTACCTCGTCATTTTCTCTCCACGAATCAACTTTACAAGAGAGGGCCGCATCTCGTACCTCTTATACTTACGTCAACCGGGCCATCACCAGTGAGGCAATCTCCTTTCACACGGCTGCCGTGTGATATGAATAAGTTGACATTGTTTGGTCTTAAAAAAATAACAGTCCAATATATCGAGTACCTTAGTCCGCTCCCCTGCCTCGTCATTTTCTCTCCACGAAGCAACTTTACTTGAGGGAGATGCATCTCGTACCTTTTATACTTACGTCAACCGGACCATTCACTAGTGAGGCAATCTCCTTTCACATGGATGTCGTGTGATATGAATAAGTTGCCATTATTTGGTCATAAAGAATAACAGTCCAATCTATCGAGTATCTCAGTCCACTCCCTTACCTCGTCATTTTCTCTCCACGAATCAACTTTACCAGAGAGGGCCACATCTCGTACCTCTTATACTTACGTTAACCGGACCATCACCAGTGATTCAATCTCCTTTCACACGACTGCCGTATGATATGAATAATTTGCCATTATTTGGTCATAAAGAATAACAGTCCAAACTATCGAGTATCTCAGTCCACTCTCTTACCTCGTCATTTTCTCTCCACGAATCAACTTTACCAGAGAGGGCCGCATCTCGTACCTCTTATACTTACGTTAACCGGGCCATCACCAGTGAGGCAATCTCCTTTCACACGGTTGCCATGTGATATGAATAAGTTGCCATTATTTTGTCATAAAGAATAACAGTCCAATCTATCGAGTATCTCAGTCCACTCCCTTACCTCGTCATTTTCTCTCCACGAATCAACTTTACCAGAGAGGGCCACATCTCGTACCTCTTATACTTACGTCAACCGGACCATCACCAGTGATTCAATCTCCTTTCACACGGCTGCCGTATGATATGAATAATTTGCCATTATTTGGTCATAAAGAATAACAGTCCAAACTATCGAGTATCTCAGTCCACTCTCTTACCTCGTCATTTTCTCTCCACGAATCAACTTTACCAGAGAGGGCCGCATCTCGTACCTCTTATACTTACGTTAACCGGGCCATCACCAGTGAGGCAATCTCCTTTCACACGGTTGCCATGTGATATGAATAAGTTGCCATTATTTTGTCATAAAGAATAACAGTCCAATCTATCGAGTATCTCAGTCCACTCCCTTACCTCGTCATTTTCTCTCCATGAATCAACTTTACCAGAGAGGCCGCATCTCGTACCTCTTATACTTACGTCAACCGGGCCATCACCAGTGAGGCAATCTCCTTTTACACGGCTGCCATGTGATATGAATAAGTTGCCACTGTTTGGTCTTAAAAAAATAACAGTCCAATATATGGAGTACCTTAGTCCGCTCCCCTGCCTCGTCATTTTCTCTTCTCGAAGCAACTTTACTCGAGGGGGATGCATCTCGTACCTTTTATACTTACGTCAACCGGGCCATTCACTAGTGAGGCAATCTCCTTTCACATGGATGTCGTGTGATATGAATAATTTGCTATTATTTCTTCATAAAGAATAACAGTCCAATCTATCGAGTATCTCAGTCCACTCCCTTACCTCGTCATTTTCTCTCATGAATCTACTTTACCAGAGAGGGCCGCATCTCGTACCTCTTATACTTACGTCAACCGGGCCATCACCAGTGAGGCAATCTCCTTTCACACGGCTGCCGTATGATATGAATAATTTGCTATTATTTCTTCATAAAGAATAACAGTCCAAACTATCGAGTATCTCAGTCCACTCCCTTACCTCGTCATTTTCTCTCCACGAATCAACTTCACCAGAGAGGGCCGCATCTCGTACCTCTTATACTTACGTTAACCGGGCCATCACCAGTGAGGCAATCTCCTTTCACACGGCTGCCGTGTGATATGAATAAATTGACATTGTTTGGTCTTTAAAAAAATAACAGTCCAATATATCGAGTACCTTAGTCCGCTCCCCTGCCTCGTCATTTTCTCTTCTCGAAGCAACTTTACTCGAGGGGGATGCATCTCGTACCTTTTATACTTACGTCAACCGGGCCATTCACTAGTGAGGCAATCTCCTTTCACATGGCTGTCGTGTGATGTCACCTTATTTATGATCTTTACGAAAATTTGTATTAAAGTTTCAAGTGACAATCTCTATTATTAGTGACACTCAAAAGTCCTAATATCAATGGAGATCTTTAATGGGAAAGTTATGACATTTACGTTGACCCATATGTTAATGGCCAGGTGTCTAAGTGGAAACATCTGCTTGTCTCCAAGGTATTTTGTTGACAGGTATCTTTTAAATGACCTAGATCTGAGTATTATTACACAAATCATGGGCTAAATTGGTTCGAGCACTGGTAGTTGATCGGAATACCTAAACATCTTCCTGTATTCTTCGAAAATCAAGTCTGATAAATATTTTAGTTCAACGCATGGATAGACAATATCTGCAGGAGACTTACGAAGTACAAACATTTCAATTCACATCCAGTTAATGACCAAAAAGCCATTTGGACGTTGTTAGTAGACAACAGACTTGAAATTTTGAATTGAAACACCTCGGCTAATCTTCGTCACAGAGAAGTAGAACTTTTTGGATCAGGAAATTATCTCCTATTTCATCACAAGAAAAAACATTGCAACTTAATTTTAATTTAGAACAGTTGTGAGAAATATCTTAACGAACACCTACAGAAAATTCTGTATGACGTTAATGAAACCCACATTGATGTCTGTGTGCTGTAAAGTGAATTAATGAATCAGGGTGAAACATTATTTGTTTTCATTGCATCTTCTAATGCAACCATTGATAGAAAAATGCTAGTTTTGTTGTCACAAAGGAATTTTCAGTGAAAGAATAATTTAACATGTTTCAGACGTTTTAAAGGAGTCTTGATGCTTATAAAAATATATCAGTTTCATTAGAATGTAAGTCTTTAAATACTAAAAAATACTGAAAAGGTTGTTTCAACTCTTCCAAAACCACGAAATAATTCATCATGGTAGACTATAATAAAACTCTAGAGCAATTAATTCACTAGAATGGGGAAAATGTAGATATATGTTATTGCCTATTACAGTCATATTAAACTACTACCAAATTTACAATTATGTCCGAATTGTATCTTTCAGAATGATTTAACAACACAGAAATTTTTCTCATAAGAATCTCTAAAACACTTGACAATTAAAACTCAAAATAGAAATAGAATGAAATAAAAAATTTATTACTGATTAATAATTACATAGATCTATAATTACCCAAATTATATTAATTCATTCTACAGATAATACAAATATAAGAAAACATAGGTTTGCCGATCAGGTAGATTTGTACGGTTTGGTTCAAAGTTCTATGGTATAGTGTTTAGCTACAAGATAGATAGTCACACCGGGACCTACTACTTAAAGCCGATTCAGAACGAGTACCAAGATCTAATGCTCTTTGTTCTAACAGCGCGACTCAAACACACTAATGCAAGGTATAAAAGAGCAGTGCCATACGAGTGTTCGACTTCATTTAACAGAATGGTTTAAAAAGTATGGATTGTGAAGTACCATAGTTGTATTTTTTTCTAAATTAATTAACTTTTTTACTGTAATAAATTGAAAGAATAAGCAAGAATCACTTAAAAAGCCTGGAATCTTAAGGTCTTGAAAATCCAATAACTTTTTGTATAATTTTATTAAGTATTTATATACTTGTTAAGTAAAAAATGGACACAGTTTTATAGTGCATCACACTTCAAAATCATGTTTAATAACACATGAAAATAAAAAATTAAAAATAAACAAAACCTAAATTATATTCTTTTAAAACTTAGCAATATAACTCTATATTATACATACAAAGTAGTAAAAAGTGTAGCTGTTTGATAATGAAGTAATAGATAAGAAAAACAAGAGAAATATAACGAGCAGAAATATTTTCGAGACATTTAATAATTAATAATTTTTTAAACAACTAAATATTTAACTTCAAATGCTAACGATTTTGTTTAAATAATATTAAAAACGTATTAAATTTTAAGAATAAATTACGGAAACCTACATATATCAGTTTTGATGTAACAGTTTCACCTTATTATTTCCCTTTGTAATCTCCTTTAATTATTTATCTCTCTTTATTCAGCTGAGTAAAACGTAAGAAATGTTCAACGCATTATAATGATTGAACTTTCACGAGTTGGCTACACTGTAACAACCACACAATAGATAATAGACTAAATCATTCACCACAGCCCTCAATTAGAAAGTGCACATCATCCGGTCACAACCCTATAAATATTCTAAAAGTGCTTCACCGGCAGTTTCAGCTGTCACCATTTAAATTATTCACGCGTCTCTTTTCACACCGGCAGGAAAAAAATAACCGTGTCAAGAGCCGGTGCCTCGTTGTTTTGAACAAAACATCAGCATATGATGGGGAAATATCCCATAAACCTCTACTTTTCCTTGCAATGAGATAGCACGTTTCATGTGTGCCTCAGGTAAAATAACAGCGAGGGGAGGGAAAAGAGGTAGAAATACATGAAAACGAATGCAATTTTATATCGAAATATCTCGGTAAGTACCTGAACATCTAGCAAAGTTCTTTTTTAGCGTATGATGGGGGATTTATTTTTATGATTTCTCAAAAGGAGAACGTATGTGAAAGCACATTTCATTCGAAGAGAGTCTGCGTAGATCTCTTTCAACTAACATCTTCTTCATTCGGCGAAAGGTAAAAGAAATGCAGATCAAGACTTATTTTCTTAACTTAAATTTGAAGTTATACATTAAAATTTTAAAGATCTCTTACCTTCTATAGGAATCTTTATGATTGCACAAAGTATATATGTTTTGATAGGCTTCAAAGCATATATGTTTCGATAGACTAAAGAGCAGATACGTTTCGAAAGAATAAAGAATAGATATATTTCGATAGACTAGAGACTAGATATCTTTTGATAGGCTAAAAATTAGAAATGTTTGGATAGACTAAACAGCAGATATGTTTCGATAGACTGAAGAATAGATATGTTTCGATAGACTTAAGAGTAGATATGTTTCGATAGACTGAACAGTAGATATGTTTCTATAGACTAATGAATAGATATGTTTCAATAGACTAAAGAATAGACATGTTTCGATAGATTAAAGAATAGACATGTTTCGATAGACTAAATAGTAGATATGTTTAGATAGAAAAAAGAGTAGATATATTTTGATTGACTATAGAGTAGACATGCTTCGATAGACTAAAGAATAGATATGCTTCGATAGATTAAAGTATAGATATGTTTTGATAGACAAACAATATATATGTTTCGATAGAGTAAAGTGAAGATATGTTTCGATAGACTAAATATTAGATATGTTTCGTAAGACAAAAATAGATATATTTTGATTGGCTAAAGATTAGATATAAGAAAACATAGGTTTACCGATGAAGTCAATTTAGAATAAATATAAGAAAACATAGGTTCAAAGAAAAGATCAATTTTGATTTGGTTCCGAGTGATCCGGTCTAGTGTTTAGCTGGAAGAGTGATTGTGAAACAGGGACCTACTGTATAAATTTGATTCCGAAAGACAATAAAAACCATGCTAACAGCGATACTCGAACTCACTAATGCAGGTATCAAAGAACAGTGCTATACCATACGTCCATCGTTTAACCTCATTAAGCAGAAGGGTATAAATAGTATGGATTGTGATGTAACATAATTTTAATTTTTCCTACATTGATTAACCTTTTTTATAATATATTAAAAGAATAATTAAGAATCATCCGAAAAGTCTTAAAATCTTCAATTTTTCAAGATACAAGAAATTTTTGTATAATTTTATTATATTAAGTAAAAGAAGTCCCAATATTTAATGCACGACAATTCAGAAATATGTTTCATAACAATTGAAAGTAAAATATTTAAAAGAAATGGAACCAAAATTCAAATAATTTAAAAGTTAAATATATAACTTTTAATTATTTGTAAGAAATAGTACTAGGTGTAGCTGAATGATAAATCATTAATAAATAAGAAAACAGGATAATTCTAATGAGAAGAATTATTTTCGATGACATTAGTAATTTTGTAAACAACTAAATATTTACCTTCAAGTACTAAAGACTTTTATTTAAATAGTGTTACAGACACATTAAATTTTAAAAAGAATTGATGGATACCTACGTACATTAGTTTTGATACAATTGTATCAAATTATTATTTCCTTTTGTCATTCTCTTAATTATTTAACTCTCTTTGTCCAGTTGAGTAAAACGTAAGAAATGTTCAACGCATTATAATGATTGAACTTTCGCAAGTTGGGTTACACTGTAACAACCACACAATAGATAATAGACTAAATCATTCACCACAGCCCTCAATTAGAAAGTGCACATCATACGGTCACAACCCTATAAATATTCTAAAAGTGCTTCACCGGCAGTTTCGGCTGTCAAGATTTAAATTATTCACGCGTCTCTTTTCACACCAGCAGGAAAAAAATAACCGTGTCAAGAGTCGGTGCCTCGGTGTTTTGAACAAAACAACAGCATATGATGGGGGAATATCCCATAAACCTCTACTTTTCCTTGCAATGAGATAGCACGTTTCATGTGTGCCTCAGGTAAAATAACAGAGAGGGGAGGGAAGAGAGATGGAAATACATGAAAACGAATGCAATTTTATATCGAAATATCTCGGTAAGTACCTGAACATCTACCAAAGTTCTTTTTTAGGATGGGGGATTTATTTTTATGATTTCTCAAAAGGAGAACGTATGTGAAAGCACATTTCATTCGAGGAGAGTCTGCGTAGATCTCTTTCAACTAACATCTTCTTCAGTCGGGAAAAGGGAAACGACATGCAGATCAAGACTCATTTTTTTTTAACTTAAGTTTTCCGTTATACATTAAAATTTAAAAGATATCTTACCTTCTGTAGGAATCTTTATGCATGCACAAAGTATATACGTTTCGATAAGCTTAAATGTATATATCTTTCGATAGACTAAAGAGTAGATATGTTTTGATAGACTAAGGAATAGATATCTTTCGATAGACTAAAGAGTAGATATATTTCTGTAGACTAAAGTATAGATATGTTTTGATAGACTAAAGAGTACATATATTTTGATAGACTAAAGAATAGATATGTTTCGATAAACTAAAGAGTAGAAATGTTTCGATAAAGAATAGATCTGTTTCGATAGATTAAAAAGTAGATATGTTTCGATAGACTAAAGAATAGATATGTTTCGATAGAATAAATTTTAGATACGTTCGGATACACTGAAAACTAGATATGTTTCGATAGACTGAAGAGTAGATATATTTCGATAGACTGAGGAATAGATATGTTTCGATAGACTAAACAATATTTATGCTTCAATAGACTAAACAGTATTTATGTTTCGATAGACTAAAGAGTTGATATGCTTGGTTATACTGAAGACTAGACATGTTTCAATAGACTAAAGAATAGATATGTATCGATGGATTATAGAATAGATATGTTTCGATAGAATAAAGAATAGATATGTTTTGATAGACTAAAGATTAAATATGTTTCGATAGACTAACGATTACATATGTTTAATAGACTAGAAAAGTGTATAAATACTTAATAAACATATTCTAAAACTAGTGAAATATTTCAGATGGGCCTGCGAAAGTGAAATTTCGGCTGCAAAATTCGTTAAAAATAAACATTCTACACCCTAAAAGTACGTGTTTCTTACTCTAAACATGATTCCATATACTATTTACTAAGAATCATCATTACTTAAATTACAGATCTACAATTTATATGATTCCAATATTCCATGTGAAGAAGTGCAATAAATGTTCACAGCCAATAGAACAAAAATTTGTCCATCCGTAGATTAAGTTCTTTTCCATAAACATAAGTAATTATTAGACAACACATGCTTAAGAAACACTTCATAATTCTATTGAAATAAAATTTCTACTATAAATAAACACTTTCATTTTTTTTGTCTCAAACTCGTAAAATATACATATGCCATTTACATAAAATTCATCATTACTTAAATGCAGATCTACAACTGCAATGGATATGTATCCCATGTGAATCCCTAAGAAGTGTAATAAATATTTAAAACCAGCATTAGAAGATTTTTGTCTAATGCAAATTCTAGAGAGACGTGTACTACATACTTAAGATTCATCTTTACGCAAATTTCTTGTCAACATTTAAAATGGGTTCATATCACATGTGGCATGTATTTTGGAGTCACATATGTAATAAATGTTCAGAGTTCATTGAGCAAAAGTTTCTTCATTCCTAGAATAAGTGTTTATTTTTTGTGGCCAATATTATTCGTATGATCCAAATATGAAGACTAGAGGGCACACGAATTAAGGCAAAGGGGTGTGCCTGATGTTTTGCCGAACTTCACCAGGTAAAATAATGTAATATCTCAATTTAGTACTCGTAGTTTAGAAGCAGAATTCAGGAAGAACACCTCCTGGCTTATGCTGACACTGAGAACTTGGAGAGTATTGCGACCACGAATATGTTCTATTTGCCTCAATCACCATTAACGAACAAGGTAGATCTTATCTGCTCACCTACTTTTACGTTAGCATATACTGTAGATTCTATTTTTTAAAAATAATAAAAATGTCACCGTTAAGAAAACTCACTAACATCGAAACGCATTTATTTTGTACAAATTACAAAAACACAAAAAAAGATTAAACCTAATATACCCAGATAGCATGTATACTTGCGGCAAGTTTGATTTTTTCTGGATAATATCTTGTCATAACAAATTTGAAGCGACAACTTAGCAGCAAATCTCCTGCAAGTTTGACGGAATATCACATTTGCAAAGCTATTTTGCTGCATAACTGTGGCAAATTTGTCAGACCAATCTTGAAACAATCGAAAATTCTTAGACTTGCTACAGTCTTGTTTCAATGTTACCGACTTATCCTGCTGAACTTGCTGCAAGTTTGATATTTTTCTGGATAATATCTTGTCATAACAAATTTGAAGCGACAAACTAGCAGCAAATCTCCTGCAAATTAGACGGAACATCACATTTGCAAAGCTATTTTGCTGCATAACTGTGGCAAATTTGTCAGAACAATCTTGAATCAATCGAAAATTCTTAGACTTGCTACAGTCTTGTTTCAATGTTACCGACTTATCCTGCTGAACTTGCTGCAAGTTTGATTTTTTCTGGATAATATCTTGTCATAACAAATTCGAAAGCGACAAACTTGCTGAAAAACTCCTACAAGTTAGACGGAACATACAACGATCACATTTGCAACGCTATTTTGCAGCAAAACTGTGGCAAATTTGTCAGAAGACTCTTGAATGAAACGAAAATTCTTAGACTTGCTACAGTCTTGTTTCAATCTTACCGACTTATCATGCTGCACTTGCTGCAAGTTTACAGACTTTCAAAGCAAAACTGCTGCAAGTTTGCTGCAAACTAAATTTACTTTGTGGGTAATATCCTCAGATCACTGCTGAACCAATGTGATAAAAATAGTGCTGAACAGTCCTCATAAATCACAATGGTCAACCCACTCAAGACAAAAATATCCGTCACTGCTCAGTGTCACAGAGAGAGAATGTCGTTTCATTCTCCTCCAGATGTCAAGGAGGGAGTGGAATGTCCTTCAGTTTTGCTTTCACCTCCCTCGGGGAGGGTATTTCTACCTTCTCCTAGTGTGTCCATTTTTTGGTTGCACATTAGTGCCGTAGCAAAACACTTCGAAATGGTTAATGCACTGGTTAAAAATGGCATCACTTTTGCAGGTGTGCATCACCCGATGACATTAAGTCCAGTACAACAGTTGCAATTGCTGACTGAGCTACTGTGGCTCATAAGTAGTTTTCCTACAACATAGGGGATATAACTTTTATTATCATAAAAAACATTCTTCAAGTAGCATCTACCTCAAAATTCCAATGAAACAAACTTTCTATCCCAGCTAACCGCATGCCTATTTTCCCCTAAAACTTATAAAATGTGTATGTACCATTTTCATAAAAATCCTCATTACTCAAACTTCGAGTCTACAATTGAAATTGTATCTATTCCCATGTGAGACTCAAAGAAGTCCAATGAAACGCTCAAAGAGAATAGAACAAAAGTTTTCTCCCCAAACATGCAAAATATGCATATGCTACATATATTAAAATCATCATTACCCAAATTTCAAATGATCCACCATTTTCTCCAATCTCGAAGTCATTAGTCATTTCATAGTGCGGCATGCGCAACCATTAAAATCTTCTCTTTAATTTGTCAGCAAGTCCCTGGTCCTTGGCTCAAAGACCGAAAGAGAAGAAAACGAATCGAGTGACGGCAAAGTAATTTTTTTTCTCGTGTAAAAGTGGGTGGGTCCTTTAAGTATTATTCTTCATAGAAAAATATTCTTAAAGTACCATCTACATCAAAATTTCACTGAAACAAACTTTCTAATACAGCTAAACGCATGCCTTTTTTCATCTAAAACTTGTAAAATATGCATGTACCATTTTCATAAAAATCCCCATTACTCAAATTCAAAGTCTACAATTGAAAGGGTATCTATTCCCATGTGAGACTGAAAGAAGTGCAATGAAATGTTCCGAGCCATCAGAACAGAAGTTTTCTCCCAGAACAACCAAAATATTCATATGCTACATACCTTAGAATCATCATTAGTGAAATTTCAAACGATCCACAATCTTCTCCAATCTATAAGTCATTATTCATTTCACAGTGCGGCAGACGCAACCAAGCAAATCTTCGCTTCAATTTGTCAGCAAGTACCTGGCTCGAAGACCGAATGTGTAGAAAACAAATCTAGAGACGGCATAGTAATTTCTTTCTCGTGTAAATACCTCGTGGGTGCTTTAACACCGGATCTTTAATGATTTTTGTTTATAGAAAAAACATTCTTGAAGTAGCATCTACCTCAAAATTCCACTGAAACAAACTTTCTATACCAGCTAAACTAATGCCTTTTTTTTATCTAAAACTTGTAAAATATGCATGTGCTATTTTCATAAAAATCATCATTACTCAAATTCCGAGTCTACAACTGAAATGGTGTCTATTCCCATGGGAGACTCTAAGAATTGCAATGAAATGTTCAGAGAGAATAGAACAAAAGTTTTCTTCCAAAACATGCAAAATATGCATATGACACATACCTTAGAATCATCATTACCCAAATTTCAAATGATCTACCATTTTCTCCAATCTCGAAGTCATTCGTCATTTCACAGTGCCGCATACGCAACCATTAAAATCTTCGCTTCAATTTGTCAGCAAGTCCCTGGCTCGAAGACCGAATGAGAAGAAAACGAATCGAGAGATGGTAGAGTCAATTCATTCTCGTGTAAATACCGGGTAGGTCCTTTAACTATTTTCGATCATAGAAAAAACATTCTTGGAGTAGTATCTACCTCAAAATTTCCCTGAAACAGGCTTTTTATATCATCTAAACGCATGCCTTTTTTTCATCTAAAATTTGTAAAATATGCATGTACCATTTTCATAAAAATCCTCATTACTCAAATTCCAAGTCTACAATTGAAATGGTATCTATTCCCATGCGAGACTCAAAGGAGTACAATGAAATGTTCAGAGCCAACAGAACAAATGTTTTCTCCCAAAACATACAAAATATGCATATGCTACATACCTAAAAAAAAAGTATTACCCAAATTTCAAAATGATCCACTATTTTCTCCAATTCCGAATTCACTAGTCATTTCACAGTGAAGCATACACAACCATTAAAATCTTCGTTTCAATTTGTCAGCAAGTCCCTGGCTAAGACAGAATGAGAAGAAAACGAATCTAGAGACGGCGCAGTCATTTCTTTTTCGTGCAAATATCTGGTGCGTCCTTTAACGCCGATTCTTTAACGATTTTTGATCACAGAAAAACATTCTTGAAATACCATCTACCTCAAAATTCCACTGAAACAAACTTTCTATGCCAGCTATAAGCATGCCTTCATTTTTTTCCTCTAAAATATTCACGTACCATTTTCACAAAAATCCCCATTACTCAAATTCCGAGTCTACAATTGAAATGGTATCTATTCCCCTGTGAGACTCAAAGAAGGGCAATGAGATGTTCAGAGTCAACGGAACAAAAGTTTTCTCCCCAAACATGCAAAATATGCATATGCCACATACCTTAGAATCATCATTACCCAAATTTCAAAATGATCCACTATTTTCTCCAATTCCGAATTCACTAGTCATTTCACAGTGCAGTATACACAACCATTAAAATCTTCACTTCAATTTGTCAGCAAGTCCCTGGCTCGAAGACAAAATGAGAAGAAAACGAATCTAGAGACGGTACAGTCATTTCTTTTTCGTGCAAATATCGGGTGCGTCCTTTAACGCCGGTTCTTTAACGATTTTTGATCATAGAAAAACAATCTTGAAGTAAAATCTACCTCAAAATTCCACTGAAACAAACTTTCTATGCCAGCTAAAAGCATGCCTTCATTTTTTTCATCTAAAATATTCACGTACCATTTTCACAAAAATCCTCATTACTCAAACTCCGAGTCTACAATTGAAATGGTATCTATTCCCCTGTGAGACTCAAAGAAGGGCAATGAGATGTTCAGAGTCAACGGAACAAAAGTTTTCTCCCCAAACATGCAAAATATGCATATGCCACATACCTTAGAATCATCATTACCCAAATTTCAAATGATCCACCATTTTCTCCAATCTCGAAGTCATTAGTCATTTCACAGTGCGGCATACGCAACCATTAAAATCTTCGCTTCAATTTGTCAGCAAGTCCCTGGCTCGAAGACCGAACGAGAAGAAAACGAATCGAGAGAAGGCACAGTCATTTCTTTCTCGTGTAAATACCGGGTGGGTCCTTTAACGCCGGATCTTTTCAAATATGAATAATCTCCGATTACGGCCGAGGTGAAGCGAAATCGCGTGAGAGAACACCCCCCCTACACGAAAAGCAATCGATTCAAATCCTGC
>CM063509.1:69214112-69259112 GCA_032207245.1 Pardosa pseudoannulata
TACCTCAAAACTCTATGGGGGAAAACACTGGCAGAAATGTACAATACATCCATTTTCGGAACGTTTTTGGAAGTCGAAAATTGTACGTGAAACAGCTTTGAAGACATCATCAGTTTGGCGGAATTGTACGTGCGAACCGCTTAGAGGGTTAAGCTATTATAAAATAGGGGATTTATCTCAAGACATACATGCGTACGAAAGGGGAGGAAGGGGTGAATTTCGAACGTTTTAAAGACAACAATATTTTTAGCTGGGATATAAAATATATTTATACCAATTTATTTTCGAAATAGATAGATAGTTTAAAAGAAGATAAACTTTACTCGCTTTGAATTTTGTTATCCCAAAACTCACCAAGAATTCTATATGGATGCCTCTATCCATTCCAGGTCCAACCACTTCATAAATTAGAGAACAAACGGACAGATAACTTAGGTTATTATTATATAAGGGATTATACTTAAGAAGAAATTTCTAAAAATATCTAGCTATAAATAAACAAAAGATTCCCCAAATCTAGATAATAATGATAAGGTTATCTAGACAATGATGATCATTCCCACAAAATAACGAGAATGCTTTCCAAGTTGCTTACTTCCTTTTCGTTCCAGCGGAAGATTTAAAAAAAAAGTATAATTTTCAAACTCTTACAACAAAACTATACACCCTAGCCATTTCATCCCATTGGGGCGGTGTATTCTAACCATCACACCCTACGTATTTCGTAATTATATGAAGGGAAATTTGCCCATAAAAAATGAACATTTCTAGGCATGAAAAAGAATCTTTTAGTTGTTCCGCAATGAGCTGATTCGAATGGCCCCAACCACGTTCTGGACCATTATATGAGTACTTTTCTTTCCCTTACGGGGCGCTTTCTTGGCAGGAAAAGTCGATTACGAGGAGAAGCGTGAAATGTCAAGAAAACGGTCGTTTTCCCGGCTTCTTTCCGTGTCACGAAGGGTGTGTGACCCCACCCTTTCTCCTTTTGCTAATAATAATCGAAAAAATTCGAAATAAAGGTATGGGGTCTGGAATAAATGGGTCTTTAACACTAGATTGCCCGAGATTTCTTGTATACCTATATTGCCCCAAAACAGACAAAATGACTGCATTGTGAAAAAATAACAAATATGTAAAGAAATTTGTTTAAAATTAATTTTTAATATTTCTTATATTATTTACAATTAAACAACATGTTTGATAATATAATTATCTATTATCAACGAGAATGCACTGATAAGGTTATCTGCGATAATTTTCCTTTTAGCTTAGCCTGTTGGCCCTTTCACATCCTTGAAAATACAAGCAGATGGTAACCTTCCAGGAATACCACCTTCGTCAATTTTTGTAAACACAGTACCATCAGCATCTGTTTCGACCTCCTGAAACGTATTTTCAGTTTCTTCATTAGAATCTGAACTAGTTAACACCCTACACCTTTTCCTGGGCATATTGATGACACTTTCATTTTCATCATTGGTGATCGACTCTTCATCACTATCTTCAGCGTCAGATGTTTCACTTTGAATATAATCCGCTTCATCTTCAGATGATAGTTCAGAATTTGTTGCATTTGATTCTATATCGGAGCACTCTTCACTTATGTTCGTTAGCTTTTCCAATAACTCATTTCTGTTCGACATTTTTTTCATAAAGTTAGGGCGCAAAAGAAATAAAATAAACAACTTGTTAGAACAACACTTTATAAAGATTCGAATAACTAGTACTACTTTAGCTTATTGAGCAACTGACACTTATCAAGTATACGCCCAAATCGACAATTTATCATGCATCGGTATGTTACCGTAATCGAAAAAAAATGTTATTTCAATACAAAGCCGGACAGGTCATATAAGAAATTTACTCAATTCAATAAATAAAAATCTTTTGATTATTTAAAATTTACCAAGCAGTCAAAATGACTGCTTCTGGGCAATATAGGTATAACACACACACACACACACACACACACACACACACATATATATATATATATATATATATATATATATATATATATATATATATATATATATATATACAGAAATAAAGGAGGGCGGAAGTAACTACAATTATACATAAACCCATTTATATGTTATAGAAAAAGTCACCAAATTCTAAGAAATTGTGTCATTATATTTCATAATTGTTTTTCTAATTGAAGTTAAAAAACAGTCAAAATGACTGCCTTGGGCAATCTAGTGTTAAAGATTGACAACTTTGTTTAATCTTCCTCTTGGTTTGGGGTAAAATTCTCAGATTTGAAAAACATAAATTTCTTGGTAGTGTCCTTTATAAATGCTAAGTTATCAGGAAAAAAATCACATTACAGAATTTAAGTTTTTTCACAATTATTAGAATAAGATAGCATATAATATATCACTGTAATCAAAAGCTGTTAAATATTTAATTTCTAATTTATGATACCACTGTTGGCATTAACCCCTTGCCTGTTTTACACGCACACCGCACAGGCGCTGTTATCTTGCCTTTAATGATTTGACAATACGGCGTACGGGCAATCTGATTTCTTTGTAATTAACACTGTTTTAGCAGTGTTTTGTATTTTTAATGTCGAATTATTCCAATACTAGCATATAGACCTTCATATGACGGGATTAGTAAAATTTTTAATATTCCAGAACTGTTAAGTACCCAATGAGGCAGGTAAAAAATGGTTTGTTTTTTGGCTGAGAACTATCTGGTTCACTGTCAATAATTTATTTATCGTCATACTCCTCTAGAGTCTCCTGATCCAGTAATGCAGTTTAGAATCACATTGAATTAGTCAAACCGTGTGGTTATGTATAATAAACAAACACACAAAAGAACCAACTTCTTAATTTCCAAATATATATAAATTAAAAGTTAGATATTTATGAGTCCCTGAAATAGACTCCTAGACTTATATGAAAAGAATTTATTGTTAATACCGGTGGTAAAAATTTCATTGCAACAAAAAGTAATCGATGATTAAATTTAAAATTATCACGTATGTGCCTAATCTATTATTTAAGCCAAATATAAAAGAAAATCATTTACGTAATATCTAAGTTCAGTGATAAAATATATTAAAATAGTGCAGACGATATTTAAGTAGTTTAAAATATGAAATGATTACATGAGATGTTTAAAGGACTGAAGTCACAATGCTAGAAAAGATTGTTATTTTTATCTCTTTATTAAGTGATAAATGGATAAATTTAATCGCCTGCTCTTAACCGGGGAAAATAGGGCTTGAAATAATGGCATTAAACTCTCGAAAAGGAGGGAAGGGTTGGAATTCGAACGTTTTAAAGACGATAGTATTTTTTGCTGTCATATGAAGCATATTTATACCAATTTATTTTAGAATCGGATGGATAGTTTAGGAGAAGATAAACTTTATTCGCTTTGAATGGATGCCTCTATCCATTCCAGGTCCAAACGCTTCATAAATTGGACGACAGACGTATAGATAACTTAAGCTATTATTATATAGGGGATATGTCCACAAGATGTTAGGGATTCCTGATAGGATTTGTATTACTCCGCGAGCTTTTAGAGCTTTTTGGGATACTGACCAAAAGAGATTTTTTAACAGCAAATAAACCTACAGATAAAAACTAAGACCTGGAAACTAGTGCTATGTGTGTACACTGAAGAAAAATGACATATACAAAAGAATTAAAAAAGGACTAGGTATTTTTGTCCGGACTGTGACGTCCTGGACTATGCCTCTTATCGTCTTTGAAGATTTATAGCACTAAATCTGATCTTTGAAAAAAAAACTGGTTAAATAAAGGTACTTGTAGTATTTGCATTCGAAAATAATTGTGTGGTATTTGTAATCGAAAATATTTTTAATTCTATATGCAAAACTACACTCATGTCCATAAATTAAGGATAATTCAGATTCACACAGAAATTGAGCTCTAAAATAAAAATTTCACCTGTAGAATTATCACACACATCTGGAAGAAGAATATGCAAATTTCAGGAAACCACCAGATGGCGCGGATAGTACGTCACAATGACGAGAGTGTATGAAAGAGGTATATAAGGAATGGTAGCAAAGAAGTAAAATTGTTCACAAGCGCTTTAAAAGCCTTTCAGTGCAATAACCGCAGTTATGGCACAAAGGAAGCATTTGGATGATTTTTTACGTGGTAGAATTATCGGACGACTGGAATGTGGACGTACCCAGCTGGAAGTATCCGAGGAACTTGGAATCGCCCAGAGTGTCATCTCCAGGCTTTGGCAACGATTCAAACATGATGATAATGTGAGTAGATGTTACATCACAGGTCGCCCCCGAGTTACTACGCAGAATGATGACCGGTATTTGGCAGTTACTGCCAAAAGAAACAGACGGAGCACAGCATCAGATCTGTCTCGTCAGCTCTATTCAGCTACCGGTACGACAGTTTCAAGGCAGACTGTGTACAGACGCTTAGGGAACATTGGTCTATATGCTCGTAGGCCTGTCAGATGTATTGCATCTTCCGGGAGACATACTCCGTATTAACCATCATACTAACCATGTTATACTGTTTTCTGTAAATAGGTTCTTTTTTGAAATTTGCTCCAGGGAGTAAAAATCGCAATTTTTATTATTTATGTCAAACATATAGCATCTTTTTTGCTCTTTATCTTTTGTTTAATACAAATAAGCCAAATGTGTTTTGCTTTTGTCTCTTTCATTGCCTGAACTTCATTATCCTTAATTTATGGACATGAGTCTATAAACGTAACTTCCTTTTCTGGGGTACACGAGACAGAAAAATAAGCTTCCAAGAAAACACTCTTTTATTTCCTGTAAAATAGTTGTTATATATGTTTAAAATAATTAGAAATATTACTTTTAATAACATTTTCAGCTTACAAATGTAACATAAACAAAAATATGCAATAAAAAATTGACATTTTTGAGGTCGAATTCGTGAAAAAGATTAAACTGTTAAGGGTTAAAAGTACAAAGAACTCTGATCTGAATTTTAAATATCTCAATTTTTATAAATATTCTTATACTTTGAATAATAATAGTGTTATATGACACACAGGTAGCACAGAAATCTATTAGAAAATAACTTTTGTTTAAAATTTATCACTATTTCAATACTATTCCTTAAAAAGTTTTTTAGTTTATATCATACTAACACATTCCTTTTAATTTTTCATTTATTTTATCTTTAGAATTTAGACAGAAAAAAACTGGATATTCATTTTTAGTTAACTTAAATACTATTCATATAATACAATTATTTCACATTATATAAATTTAAAGCAACTGTTTTTGCTTTTTACGATATTAAATCGTAAATATCGTATAATCGTAAATATCGTAAATAAATATCGTAAAATTGCTTTTTTTTATAAATCTTCAAAGACGATAAGAGGCAGAGTCCAGGACATCACAGTCCGGACAAAAATACCTAGTCGTTTTTTAATTCTTTTGTATATGTCATTTTTCTTCAGTGTACACACATAGCACTAGTTTCCAGGTCTTAGTTTTTATCTGTAGGTTTAATTGCTGTTAAAAAATCTCTTTTGGTAAAATTGCTTTTTACGATATAAAATATTTTTACGGTATAAATATAACTTCGGAAATATTTTGTGATTTTTAAATAATACCCAATTTTCTGTCAAAGACATTAATAGACAAATGCAATTTTTATTGATGAATTGTATAAAAGTTATACACTTGAAACACTTCGAAATTAATAATTGAATTTAGGTTTGGTTTGGTTTAGAGTGCTACGGTCTACTGTTTTGCAACACGAGGGCTAATGAGACCGGGACCTACAGCTTAAAGCCGATTCCGAACGGCTACGAACATCCATGCCACTGTTGGATTCGAACCCACGAATCCGGTATCGAAGGTCAACACCCTAACCAATCGGCTATCGTTCGGCTGATAATTCAATACGAAAATTCTTAAAATAAAAACAATTTTTATTCTTGTTTTAATTAAGGATGTATGAGAAAAAAAATAATTTAGTTTGGTTGTTTTTATTTTATGCTACTTGGTCAAAACAAGCACTACTGAGCCGGAGTCTACTCGTATTAAGGCAAAGGCGCCACAACGGTGAAAGTACGACTTATGCTCAAGTGGGTCATAATTTTGAAGCAGGAACCAAGCCGAAACCCACAGACTTGGTCTGCCACCCCCCAGAGGTATTGATTGAGAACTTGTAGTACATTGAGATTACGAACATATCTTACCTGCCCCAGTCACCTTTAACGAACACGGTGGATCATAGGCCAGCTTAGGCTTGGAACACGCTAAATTCCAGTGACTAGAGGGGTGCCTTAGCTGACTGAGCTACCAAGGATCTTTTTAGTTTAGTGAAAAAAATCATATGCTCAAGTGGGTCCTCGTAATTTTGAAGCAGGAACAAAGCAGAAACCCTGAGACTTGGCATGCCGTCCCCAGAGGTATTGATTGAGAACTCGTAGTACATTGAGATCACGAACATATCTAACCTGCCCCAGTCACCTTTAACGAACACGGTGGATCATAGGCCAGCTTAGGCTTGGAACACGCTAAATTCCAGTGACTAGAGGGGTGCCTTAGCTGACTGAGCTACCAAGGATCTTTTTAGTTTAGTGAAAAAAATCATATGCTCAAGTGGGTCCTCGTAATTTTGAAGCAGGAACAAAGCAGAAACCCACAGACTTGGCATGCCGTCCCCAGAGGTATTGATTGAGAACTCGTAGTACATTGAGATCACGAACATATCTTAACCTACCCCAGTCACCTTTAAACGAACACGGTGGATCATAGGCCAGCTTAGGCTTGGAACACGCTAAATTCCAGTGACTAGAGGGGTGCCTTAGCTGACTGAGCTACCAAGGATCTTTTTAGTTTAGTGAAAAAAATCATATGCTCAAGTGGGTCCTCGTAATTTTGAAGCAGGAACAAAGCAGAAACCCTGAGACTTGGCATGCCGTCCCCAGAGGTATTGATTGAGAACTTCGTAGTACATTGAGATCACGAACATATCTAACCTGCCCAGTCACCTTTAACGAACACGGTGGATCATAGGCCAGCTTAGGCTTGGAACACGCTAAATTCCAGTGACTAGAGGGGTGCCTTAGCTGACTGAGCTACCAAGGATCTTTTTAGTTTAGTGAAAAAAATCATATGCTCAAGTGGGTCCTCGTAATTTTGAAGCAGGAACAAAGCAGAAACCCTGAGACTTGGCATGCCGTCCCCAGAGGTATTGATTGAGAACTCGTAGTACATTGAGATCACGAACATATCTAACCTCCCCAGTCACCTTTAACGAACACGGTGGATCATAGGCCAGCTTAGGCTTGGAACACGCTAAATTCCAGTGACTAGAGGGGTGCCTTAGCTGACTGAGCTACCAAGGATCTTTTTAGTTTAGTGAAAAAAATCATATGCTCAAGTGGGTCCTCGTAATTTTGAAGCAGGAACAAAGCAGAAACCCTGAGACTTGGCATGCCGTCCCCAGAGGTATTGATTGAGAACTCGTAGTACATTGAGATCACGAACATATCTAACCTGCCCCAGTCACCTTTAACGAACACGGTGGATCATAGGCCAGCTTAGGCTTGGAACACGCTAAATTCCAGTGACTAGAGGGGTGCCTTAGCTGACTGAGCTACCAAGGATCTTTTTAGTTTAGTGAAAAAAATCATATGCTCAAGTGGGTCCTCGTAATTTTGAAGCAGGAACAAAGCAGAAACCCACAGACTTGGCATGCCGTCCCCAGAGGTATTGATTGAGAACTCGTAGTACATTGAGATCACGAACATATCTAACCTGCCCCAGTCACCTTTAACGAACACGGTGGATCATAGGCCAGCTTAGGCTTGGAACCCGCTAAATTCCAGTGACTAGAGGGGTGCCTTAGCTGACTGAGCTACCAAGGATCTTTTTAGTTTAGTGAAAAAAATCATATGCTCAAGTGGGTCCTCGTAATTTTGAAGCAGGAACAAAGCAGAAACCACAGACTTGGCATGCCGTCCCCAGAGGTATTGATTGAGAACTCGTAGTACATTGAGATCACGAATATATCTTATCTACCCCAGTCACCTTTAACGAACACGGTGGATCATAGACCAGCTTAGGCTTGGAACACGCTAAATTCCAGTGACTAGAGGGGTGCCTTAGCTGACTGAGCTACCAAGGATCTTTTTAGTTTAGTGAAAAAAATCATATGCTCAAGTGGGTCCTCGTAATTTTGAAGCAGGAACAAAGCAGAAACCCTGAGACTTGGCATGCCGTCCCCAGTATTGATTGAGAACTCGTTAGTACATTGAGATCACGAACATATCTAACCTGCCCCAGTCACCTTTAACGAACACGGTGATCATAGCCAGCTTAGGCTTGGAACCCGCTAAATTCCAGTGACTAGAGGGGTGCCTTAGCTGACTGAGCTACCAAGGATCTTTTTAGTTTAGTGAAAAAAATCATATGCTCAAGTGGGTCCTCGTAATTTTGAAGCAGGAACAAAGCAGAAACCCTGAGACTTGGCATGCCGTCCCCAGAGGTATTGATTGAGAACTCGTAGTACATTGAGATCACGAACATATCTTATCTACCCCAGTCACCTTTAACGAACACGGTGGATCATAGACCAGCTTAGGCTTGGAACACGCTAAATTCCAGTGACTAGAGGGGTGCCTTAGCTGACTGAGCTACCAAGGATCTTTTTAGTTTAGTGAAAAAAATCATATGCTCAAGTGGGTCCTCGTAATTTTGAAGCAGGAACAAAGCAGAAACCCACACTTGGCATGCCGTCCCCAGAGGTATTGATTGAGAACTTGTAGTACATTGAGATCACGAACATATCTAACCTGCCCCAGTCACCTTTAACGAACACGGTGGATCATAGGCCAGCTTAGGCTTGGAACACGCTAAATTCCAGTGACTAGAGGGGTGCCTTAGCTGACTGAGCTACCAAGGATCTCTTTAGTTTAGTGAAAAAAAATCATATGCTCAAGTGGGTCCCTCGTAATTTTGAAGCAGGAACAAAGCAGAAACCCACAGACTTGGCATGCCGTCCCCAGAGGTATTGATTGAGAACTCGTAGTACATTGAGATCACGAACATATCTAACCTGCCCCAGTAACCTTTAACGAACACGGTGGATCATAGGCCAGCTTAGGCTTGGAACACACGCTAAATTCCAGTGACTAGAGGGGTGCCTTAGCTGACTGAGCTACCAAGGATCTTTTTAGTTTAGTGAAAAAAATCATATGCTCAAGTGGGTCCTCGTAATTTTGAAGCAGGAACAAAGCAGAAACCCACAGACTTGGCATGCCGTCCCCAGAGGTATTGATTGAGAGAACTTGTAGTACATTGAGATCACGAACATATCTAACCCGCCCCAGTCACCTTTAACGAACACGGTGGATCATAGGCCAGCTTAGGCTTGGAACCCGCTAAATTCCAGTGACTAGAGGGGTGCCTTAGCTGACTGAGCTACCAAGGATCTTTTTAGTTTAGTGAAAAAAATCATATGCTCAAGTGGGTCCTCGTAATTTTGAAGCAGGAACAAAGCAGAAACCCACAGACTTGGCATGCCGTCCCCAGAGGTATTGATTGAGAACTCGTAGTACATTGAGATCACGAACATATCTAACCTGCCCCAGTCACCTTTAACGAACACGGTGGATCATAGACTAGCTTAGGCTTGGAACACGCTAAATTCCAGTGACTAGAGGGGTGCCTTAGCTGACTGAGCTACCAAGGATCTTTTTAGTTTAGTGAAAAAAATCATATGCTCAAGTGGGTCCTCGTAATTTTGAAGCAGGAACAAAGCAGAAACCCTGAGACTTGGCATGCCGTCCCCAGAGGTATTGATTGAGAACTCGTAGTACATTGAGATCACGAACATATCTAACCTGCCCCAGTCACCTTTAACGAACACGGTGGATCATAGGCCAGCTTAGGCTTGGAACACGCTAAATTCCAGTGACTAGAGGGGTGCCTTAGCTGACTGAGCTACCAAGGATCTTTTTAGTTTAGTGAAAAAAATCATATGCTCAAGTGGGTCCTCGTAATTTTGAAGCAGGAACAAAGCAGAAGACCCACAAACTTGGCCTACCACCCTCAGAGGTATTGATTGAGAACTTGAAGAACATTGAGATCACGAACATATCTAACCTGCCCCAGTCACCTTTAACGAACACGGTGGATCATAGGCCAGCTTAGGCTTGGAACACGCTAAATTCCAGTGACTAGAGGGGTGCCTTAGCTGACTGAGCTACCAAGGATCTTTTTAGTTTTAGTGAAAAAAATCATATGCTCAAGTGGGGTCCTCGTAATTTTGAAGCAGGAACAAAGCAGAAACCCACAGACTTGGCATGCCGTCCCCAGAGGTATTGATTGAGAACTCGTAGTACATTGAGATCACGAACATATCTAACCTGCCCCAGTCACCTTTAACGAACACGGTGGATCATAGGCCAGCTTAGGCTTGGAACACGCTAAATTCCAGTGACTAGAGGGGTGCCTTAGCTGACTGAGCTACCAAGGATCTTTTTAGTTTAGTGAAAAAAATCATATGCTCAAGTGGGTCATCGTAATTTTGAAGCAGGAACAAAGCAGAAACCCTGAGACTTGGCATTGCCGTCCCCAGAGGTATTGATTGAGAACTTGTAGTACATTGAGATCACGAACATATCTTAAAACCTGCCCCAGTCACCTTTAACGAACGAACACGGTGGATCATAGACCAGCTTAGGCTTGTTACACGCTAAATTCCAGTGACTAGAGGGGTGCCTTAGCTGACTGAGCTACCAAGGATCTTTTTAGTTTAGTGAAAAAAATCATATGCTCAAGTGGGTCCTCGTAATTTTGAAGCAGGAACAAAGCAGAAGACCCACAAACTTGGCATTGCCGTCCCCAGAGGTATTGATTGAGAACTTGTAGTACATTGAGATCACGAACATATCTAACCTGGCCCCAGTCACCTTTAACGAACACGGTGGATCATAGGCCTAGCTTAGGCTTGGAACACGCTAAATTCCAGTGACTAGAGGGGTGCCTTAGCTGACTGAGCTACCAAGGATCTTTTTAGTTTAGTGAAAAAAAAATCATATGCTCAAGTGGGTCCTCGTAATTTTTTGAAGCAGGAACCAAGCCGAAACCCACAGACTTGGTCTGCCACCCCCCAGAGGTATTGATTGAGAACTTGTAGTACATTGAGATTACGAACATATCTTACCTGCCCCAGTCACCTTTAACGAACACGGTGGATCATAGGCAGCTTAGGCTTGGAACACGCTAAATTCCAGTGACTAGAGGGGTGCCTTAGCTGACTGAGCTACCAAGGATCTTTTTAGTTTAGTGAAAAAAATCATATGCTCAAGTGGGTCATAATTTTGAAGCAGGAACCAAGCCGAAACCCACAGACTTGGTCTGCCACCCCCCAGAGGTATTGATTGAGAACTTGTAGTACATTGAGATTACGAACATATCTTACCTGCCCCAGTCACCTTTAACGAACACGGTGGATCATAGGCCAGCTTAGGCTTGGAACACGCTAAATTCCAGTGACTAGAGCGGTGTCTTTGCTGACTGAGCTACCAAGGATATTTTTAGTTTAGTGAAAAAAACCATATGCTCAAGTGGTCCTCGTAATTTTGAAGCAGGAACAAAGCAGAAACCCACAGACTTGGCATGCCGTCCCCAGAGGTATTGATTGAGAACTTTAGTACATTGAGATCACGAACATATCTAACTGCCCAGTCACCTTTAACGAACACGGTGGATCATGCCAGCTTAGGCTTGGAACACGCTAAATTCCAGTGACTAGAGGGGTGCCTTAGCTGACTGAGCTACCAAGGATCTTTTTAGTTTAGTGAAAAAAATCATATGCTCAAGTGGGTCCTCGTAATTTTGAAGCAGGAACAAAGCAGAAACCCTGAGACTTGGCTTGCCGTCCCCAGAGGTATTGATTGAGAACTCGTAGTTACATTGAGATCACGAACATATCTAACCTGCCCCAGTCACCTTTAACGAACACGGTGGATCATAGGCCAGCTTAGGCTTGGAACACGCTAAATTCCAGTGACTAGAGGGTGCCTTAGCTGACTGAGCTACCAAGGATCTTTTTAGTTTAGTGAAAAAAAATCATATGCTCAAGTGGGTCCTCGTAATTTTGAAGCAGGAACAAAGCAGAAACCCACAGACTTGGCATGCCGTCCCCAGAGGTATTGATTGAGAACTTGTAGTACATTGAGATCACGACAAATCTAACCTGCCCAGTCACCTTTAACGAACACGGTGGATCATAGACCAGCTTAGGCTTGGAACACGCTAAATTCCAGTGACTAGAGGGGTGCCTTAGCTGACTGAGCTACCAAGGATCTTTTTAGTTTAGTGAAAAAAATCATATGCTCAAGTGGGTCCTCGTAATTTTGAAGCAGGAACAAAGCAGAAACCCTGAGACTTGGCATGCCGTCCCCAGAGGTATTGATTGAGAACTCGTAGTACATTGAGATCACGAACATATCTAACCTGCCCCAGTCACCTTTAACGAACACGGTGGATCATAGGCCAGCTTAGGCTTGGAACACGCTAAATTCCAGTGACTAGAGGGGTGCCTTAGCTGACTGAGCTACCAAGGATCTTTTTTAGTTTAGTGAAAAAAATCATATGCTCAAGTGGGTCTCGTAAATTTTTGAAGCAGGAACAAAGCAGAAACCCTGAGACTTGGCATGCCGTCCCCAGAGGTATTGATTGAGAACTCGTAGTACATTGAGATCACGAACATATCTTATCTACCCCAGTCACCTTTAACGAACACGGTGGATCATAGACCAGCTTAGGCTTGGAACACGCTAAATTCCAGTGACTAGAGGGGTGCCTTAGCTGACTGAGCTACCAAGGATCTTTTTTAGTTTAGTGAAAAAATCATATGCTCAAGTGGGTCCTCGTAATTTTGAAACAGGAACACAAAAGCAGAAACCCTAGAGACTTGGCATGCCGTCCCCAGAGGTATTGATTGAGAACTTGTACATTGAGATCACGAACATATCTAACCTGCCCCAGTCACCTTTAACGAACACGGTGGATCATAGGCAGCTTAGGCTTGGAACACGCTAAATTCCAGTGACTAGAGGGGTGCCTTAGCTGACTGAGCTACCAAGGATCTTTTTAGTTTAGTGAAAAAAATCATATGCTCAAGTGGGTCCTCGTAATTTTGAAGCAGGAACAAAGCAGAAACCCTGAGACTTGGCATGCCGTCCCCCAGAGGTATTGATTGAGAACTTGTAGTACATTGAGATTACGAACATATCTAACCTGCCCCAGTAACCTTTAACGAACACGGTGGATCATAGGCCAGCTTAGGCTTGGAACACGCTAAATTCCAGTGACTAGAGGGGTGCCTTAGCTGACTGAGCTACCAAGGATCTCTTTAGTTTAGTGAAAAAAAATCATATGCTCAAGTGGGTCCTCGTAATTTTGAAGCAGGAACAAAGCAGAAACCCTGAGACTTGGCATGCCGTCCCCAGAGGTATTGATTGAGAACTCGTAGTACATTGAGATCACGAACATATCTAACCTGCCCCAGTCACCTTTAACGAACACGGTGGATCATAGGCCAGCTTAGGCTTGGAACACGCTAAATTCCAGTGACTAGAGGGGTGCCTTAGCTGACTGAGCTACCAAGGATCTTTTTAGTTTAGTGAAAAAAATCATATGCTCAAGTGGGTCCTCGTAATTTTGAAGCAGGAACAAAGCAGAAACCCTGAGACTTGGCATGCCGTCCCCAGAGGTATTGATTGAGAACTCGTAGTACATTGAGATCACGAATATATCTTATCTACCCCAGTCACCTTTAACGAACACGGTGGATCATAGGCCAGCTTAGGCTTGGAACACGCTAAATTCCAGTGACTAGAGGGGTGCCTTAGCTGACTGAGCTACCAAGGATCTCTTTAGTTTAGTGAAAAAAAATCATATGATTTGAAGAATATGTTTAATAATGAAGCATATATTTAACTTGACTAGCATATAGCCCGTCATATGACGGGATCAGTAAAATTTTTAATTTCCTAGAATTGTAAAGTACCCTTATGAGGCAGGTTAAAAAAAAACGGTTTGTTTTTTGGTTGAGAATTATTTTGCAACAAAATATTACCTTAAGAAAATTATTTACGTGATATCTAAGTTTAGTGATAAAACGTATGGAAATAATGCAGAAGATATTTAAATAATCTAAAATAAATGATTAAATGAGATGGTCAAAGGAATGACGTCATAATGCTAGAAAAAAAATGTTATTTTTAGCTATTCATTATGCTCTTAAAATGGGGCTTGATATAAAAAATGGTAATACGAGAATTTAATACAATAAAAATAACAAAAATTTGAAAAAATGGTAAAAATTTATTTTAAATATAATAAAACAACTTTAGGAATAAGAATTCAAAAGAAAAAGCAGAAATTATTAAATTTATTAGACAATTAAAAAAAATCGGCTACGTCGGGGGCAGAACCATCAACCCGAGAAGTACGACGATCAAATGGGCAGACACTCTATCCCATGTGCCAAGTTACACGAGGTAAAGGAGATGGTTAGAATATATAAGGGTCAAGTAAAAACAGTCCAGAAATTTAAATATTGCGCTCCGCCCTCGCCATCCTGTCAATAATGAATTTGGTATAGAATAAGAGGGAGAATAAGGCTTGAAATAATAGCATTAAATGGTTGAAAAGGGGGGAATGAGGTGGATTTCGATCTCGCTTTGAATTGTGTTAACCCTAACTCATAAAATTCCAACATGGAGGGGTGTATCCATTCCAGGTACACCCGCTTCATAAATTTGCGGACAGAAAACTTAGGCTATTATTATATAGGGGATATTTCCAGAAAAAAAAATTTATAATGTGGGTAGAATACAGATATTCCTTTCGTCTTTTTTTCGTCTAAAAGGTTTTTTAAAAATTTAAAAGAAAAAGAAGTATCTACATTACAGGAAAAGTGATTTGCATGTTATAATTTGATTGCAAATTAGTAATGACCATTTAGAGGGAATTTAGAAGAAAGCATCATAAACATAAAGCACTGAGTGTCAGAATTTGTTAAACATGTATATTTGCTGAACATGGATATCTTTTTTGATGGATAAAGTAATTTGTTAATATCAAAATAGGAAATTATTTATGTTACGCTGTAAGTTAATTTTCATCATAAAAGTTTCAAATTTAAACTGAGTTTACAAAGAGCAATTTAAAATTACAAATTTGTTAAACATGTATATTTGCTGAACATGGATATTTTTTTCTTGATGGATAAAGTAATTTGTTGATATCAAAATAGGAAATTATTGATGTTACGCTGTAAGTTAATTTTCATCATAAAAGTTTCAAATTTAAACTGAGTTCACAAAGAGCAATTTAAAATTACAAATTTGTTAAACATGTATATTTGCTGAACATGGATATCTTTTTTGATGGATAAAGTAATTTGTTAATATCAAAATAGGAATTTATTTATGTTACGCTGTACGTTAATTTTCATCATAAAAGTTTCAAATTTAAACTGAGTTCACAGAGAGCAATTTAAAATTACAAAAAAATGTAACTCTGTATATTTTAGAACATGGATATTTTTTTTTGATGGATAAAGTAATTTATTAATATCAAAATAGGAAATTATTTATGTTACGCTGTAAGTTAGTTTTCATCATAAAAGTTTCAAATTTAAACTGAGTTCACAGAGAGCAATTTAAAATTACAAACAAATGTAACTCTTCAATTTTAGAACTAATATTTTATGAGACTGAGAGCTTCTTCAATTTGAGTATAAATATTCTCTAAATCTGTGATTCTTAACCTACAGTTGTGATTCTCTTTAGAAATTTGTAATAATACCAAATGGAGAACTCAAGAATATCGATAAGAAAATGGAATTTAAATGTTTGTTGATTCGCTGATATGAAGGCAAAAGAAAGACATTGATTAATCAGAAGTAAAATATATATTTACATTATTGTAATAAGCTTATAGAATTTTATATACACTGAAAAATGTATTAGGTATTGACATTAGTAGGTAAAGCGCATTATAGAAATCTATTCTGGTTTTGCAAATGAAACTGAGTGATGCTTGAAAATATAATGAAATTAACTTTTTGGTAAGCCGTGGTAAGCTCTGACGCCAAAAGCGACAATCGTTTTTGGTTTGACCAAGTGGCATCAAAAACAAGAACTTCTTGGTAGTTTGTAAGTTTTCTATTTTTTTTTTGTATTAAACTAGTAATTTCGAAATGTTTCAGGTCATTTCAATTAGGTATTACTTATTAAAAATTAAAGATTGTTTACAAATGTGTTTTGTATAAAACTTTAAATTTGCAAAGCATTTTCTAGAGTTTCAAAATTTAAATACCGTGAAACAGCAAAAATAATTCCTAAAATATTGTACTATTTTAAATAATGTTCTTATAAAAACAGTATTTAACGTAAATGAAAATAAATTTCCATAAATGAAATTAGTGTAAATGAATGGTCTATAAAAATTCTTAAGATAAAATAAATGATTCGTATGCTGTGCCCTAGGAACATTTTAAAGAAATTTTGTTTTTAAATAATCTCGGATATTAGTTAAAAATAAGTTTCTAATATTTTTGTGTCTTATATATTTTACATATCAATAACTTATATTCTTATAAAAATATTAATAAAATTTAAAAAAAGAATTGAAATTCAGCGTCCTTTGTCTACTTAATGGGCAAGCTATTGAGTTGGCAGCTAAGTAATTGCGGATTTCACTCATAGATGGCTTCAGTTGAATTTTTAGGTTTGCAGACGTAGTACAAATGTAAAACACATTTTGTTATTTGATAGTTGGCAATTCAGCTGTCAATCAGTAAAAAAGTTTTTTGATCGGTTGCGTAGTTTTTGCTTTTCCTTCGTTGAAGAATGGAAAATCAAAAATAGAAAACATTTTCGACATATTTTGCTTTTTTATTTAAAACGCATCGCAAGCTCATAAAAAGTTATGTGATGTTTATGGTGACGAAGCCTTAAAAGAACAGCAGTGTCAAAATTGGTTTGCCAAATTTCGTTTTGGTGATTTTTCACTCAAAGATGAAAAACGCTCTGGTCGTCCAGTTGAAAATGATGACGTCCATAACAAAGCAATAATCGATTCGGATCGTCACAGTACAACATGTGAGATTGCAGAGAAGCTTCATGTATCGCATACATGCATTGAAAACCACTTAAAACAACTTGGCTATGTTCAAAAACTCGATATATGGGTTCCTCACAAACTGAAAGAAACGCATTTAACGCAACGCATTAACAGCTGCGATTTGCTAAAGAAACGTAATGAAAATGATCCATTTTTAAAACGACTGATAACTGGCGATGAAAAATGGGTTGTTTACAACAATATCAAGCGGAAAAGATCGTGGAGCAGGCCAGGTGAACACACTCAAACAACATCAAAAGCTGATATTCATCAAAAGGTTTTGTTATCAGTTTGGTGGGATTACAAAGGAATTGTCTACTTTGAACTCTTACCACCAAACCGAACGATCAATTCTGATGTCTACATTAAACAACTAACGAAGTTAAACAATGCAGTTGAAAAAAAAGCTGTCCCGAATTTACAAATCGAAAAGGTGTTGCATTCCATCATGACAATGCAAGGCCACACACATCTTTGGTCACTCGGCAAAAATTATTGGAGCTTGGTTGGGATGTTTTGCCACATCCACCATATAGTCCTGATCTTGCACCATCTGATTACTTTTTGTTTCGATCTTTACAAAACTCCTTGAATGGTAAAAATTTCAATAATGAAGATGATGTCAAATCGTACCTGATTCAGTTTTTTGCTAATAAAAACCAGAAGTTTTATGAACGTGGGATTATGATGCTGCCTGAAAGATGACAAAAGATCATTGATAAAAATGGGCAATAAATTGCAGAATAAAGTTATTTAGTTCCATGAAAAAATTTCCTTTGATTTTCTAAAAAAAATCCCCAATTACTTAGTTTCCAATCCACTATATTAAAATGAAAACAAATTTAAATAAATTCTTCAGTACAGTTTTATCCTGTTTTTTTTTATTTTCATAAACAATTTTCAAAATATATGAGATACATCATAAAGAATGCCAAACTACAACAACTAAGTTTTCCAGATAAATTTATATTTCCCTCTTAATAATCTTTTTCACGCAATACAAAATCCAAGACTCCTGAAGAAAAACAGTTGTTTTAGTTCAAGGAGTATTTTAACTACATTCTCTTTTCCTTTACAGTCGTTTCTTTGAGGCCTTAATGACTGAAAGTATTCAGGCGCCTCGAAATTTCCGCTTCCTCACCCTATGACATCTGGCTGCTGTCCAGTCTTTGGTGACTTCCCGATAACATAAGTTTTCTTTAACTGTTAAATGTTTTATCCTAGAAAATTACATCCCAGTGTGAGTCCTTCTGATATAACACGAACGTTCAACATTGTCAAACATTTTGAAAACTATTAATAGGAAAATGCAAGATTGAATACTGTCATTAAATAGACCGCATTACTTAGAAACTCCAAACTTAGAGAATGAGTTTAAAATACTTTTTTTTTATCTTTTTAGGAAGAAAATGAAATATATACTTGTTATTCACAGCAGTGGATTTGGGCGAGATATCAATTAAGTAATGAGTAAATTGAATCTTTTTTAAATCACAGTTTAGATTAATGATTTGGGCACGTTACAAAGCGTTTTTAAAAATTATTAACTGTAAAGATATGAAAATAAGTACATGATAAACTTATGACTTTTAAATCAAATATGAAGGGATTCTGGAACGCAAAATTCTACTTTTAAAATAAATATTTTCTTAGTGAATTTTTTCTCGAAAATATGCTTAAATGAGCATTTTTGTATGTAGAATTCATTGTTAAAAACTATTAACCCGTTTTATCCCAATTTATTTATTTTGATCAGATTTGAGAAGAATCATGTTTTCTAAAGTTAATTCAACCTAAACAAACTAAATATAACAAAATTTGAAAAATATATATTTCATATAAGAAATCTGGCCCGTCGTCTAAATAGGACACTGGGATAAAGGGGATAAAATTTGCACTTACATGTTTTCCTGTTTTCTTCAAAGATGAAAAGTGATTTACGAGTACACAATTTTATTTTATTTGAATATTAATATCTTATTTACAAAATAGTTCAATTTTCAGTTGAATTTCCTTTTGATCTTGGTGGAAAGGTCCAAAGCTGCCTAAAAAAGTGTTTTGTCACATTTTCCACAGTATGTTTTGGGTTTTCCTTTGCAGCCCTCTTTTTGACAACGTCACTGTCTTTCTCGCTTAAAAAATGGCCAACACTATCTTTTTGGACATCTCCTTATGCATCAGAAGGTACAGTCGAGATCCTAGGTCTACCTCTGGTTCTTATCACAGATGTTTTTACATAAACTGTTGTTAAAATTCTTCAGAACTCCTTCAAGTTTAGGGCCTTTTCTTTGCTCTTTGTTGTCGAAACACTAAAGATTGTGGATGGTTCAAGCTCAAAAGTATCTCCAGTTCTAACCTCCAAAGACCCAGGAACATCGTTTATAGATATATCACCAGTATTTACTTCATTCTCATTCCCATTCCCTTCATCTTCATCAGTTAGTTCAAAAGCATCTTTTGGTAACACAGATATTTCAATGTTGATCTCATCTGAATCTAAACTATTTAGTAAATCCAATGCTTCCTTTAACTTCAGAAACCTTTGTACTGACATAACTCAGCAGGAGTAAAACACTAGAAGGGAAATTATTTTTTTTAACTCTTAGTTAGAGAGGGAGAAAGATTGCGTCAATTGCATGTGTATCGTCCCACTGTCCTATTTAGAGGACAGTTAAAAAATAATGAGTTAGAACCAACTAAGAATAATATAACTTCAATTTACCACCAGGACGATAATAAAAGAATACTGTCGCATAAAAAATAATGCCCAGCATAATGTCCAAAGTAAACTGAAAAAGAATTATGCAACCACAAAGAGATGATACAAACCACACCCACTAATTTGTTGAATATACAAAAATGCCCAGGGTAAGGAGGAGGGGCCGAGAGACATAACTCATGATAGCAGAAGCTAATACATACCTCTACAACAGGGGTAGGCAACGCGGCGCCCGCGGGCGCCATGGCGCCCCCGATCGATTTTTTGCGCCCTCGCTGGACTAATGTAAATGTATGATAGCCAGAGCGATTGACTTACTCTTGTCAAACGGCGATATACAGCAAGTAGTCAGTTGAGTTTAGGACATTCAAATGCAAGTTAGTGTTGTTGAAATCCAATCTACTGAAAAAAAATCATTATCACATATCCCAAATACAAAAATATACTGTTGAGAGTTTAAATTTGAATAACGAAAATTTTACTACTACATCATATTTAGAAATTATAGATAAGCTAATAGAAGAGTTTTCTTCTAGATTTGACGATTTTGCAGCATTAGAACCCGTTCTAAGATTTTTCATAAATCCATTCAATGTTACTGAAGATGATGTCCTTGAATTAGTTTCAGTGTATTTCGAGCTTTATAATATCCTAGAATTAGAAATAATAAAGTTGCAAAGTGATATTATTTTAAAAGCGCATAGTAATGATAAAATGTTTTGGAATTTATTCGGTGAAAATAAGTATCCTAATTTAAGGAAATGTGCGCTAAAAATTTATTCATATTGTGCAACATACAATTGCGAGTCTTTGTTCTTAAATATGAAAAATTTGAAATCAAAATATCGAACAAAGCTTAATGACTCACATTTAGATAATTGTTTAAGGACCGGGAACTCTAAATATATCCCCAATTATAAGAAATTAGATGAAAATATGGACACCCAAGTTTCACACTGAACTGTATGTACCATTATGTATGACACCAACAAAATAAAGTTTTAAAAAATCCGTTTTTTTAATGCCTATTTATACCCGTTGATTATCTGTAAAATATGCGCCATCGGTGATTTTCAAATTTAGTATTTCGCCCTTAAGAACAAACAGGTTGCCGATCCCTGCTCTACAAGTTCAAGCTAACAAAATATTCGCAACAAACAAATAGTGATTTCCACGTGATATTTTTCAGCTATCCTCTAAATAGGACAATATGATAAAATAGGTTAAACCAAAATAATTAAAAGTATGAAAATTTAAATGCGTTTTAATTTTTTTATATAAAATATGAATGATATAAACATTATTATCTGCAAAGCTAAGAAAATTGTGATACGTGATAAAATTGTGATACTTGTGTACGTGAAAAACTTATGAATTTTAAATCAGATCTTGAACATAAAAATCTACTTTTAAAATTAAAATTTTTATAGTGAATTTTTCCTCAAAAATATGATTAAACAAGCATTTTTATACTTAGAACCCATTGCTAAAAATTGTATATTAATATAAAGGTTTCAAAATTCAAATGCGTTTAAATTTTTGATATAAGTTATGGATGATATAAAAACTATTAACTATAAAGCTATGACATATAGTACATTAAAAAAACTTATTAATTTTATATCAAATATTGTGGGGTTCTTGAAGATAAAATTGTAATTTTAAAATTAAAATTTTAATAGTAATTTTTTTTCTCAAAAATATGCTTATATAAGAATATTTATATGTAGAATCCATTGTTAAACATTTTAAATTAAAATATTTAAATGCATTTTAATTTTTGATATAACTTATAAATCGTATAAAAACTATTAACTGTAAAGCTTATGAAAATTAGTACATGATAAGCTTATAAATTTTAAATCAAATATATTAAGGGGTTCTAGAATATAAATTGTTTTTTTAATTAAAAAAATATAGTGTATATTTTCCCAAAAATATGCTTAAACGAGCATTTTTTTATGTAGAATATGCTGTTGAAATTTTTCAATTAAAATAATTAAATGTATTAAGTTTAAATACGGTTTAAATTTTGATAAAACTCATGAGATATCTAAAAATTATGAAAATTATGAAAATTAGTACATGATTAACTTATGGATTTGAAATCAGATATTAAGGGGTTCTGGAACGTAAAATTGTACTTTTAAAATTAAAACTTTTTATAGTGAATTTTTCTCAAAAATATGCTTAAACGACAATTTTTCTATATACAATCCATTGTTAAAAATTTGCATTTAAAATAATTTAAAGTATTAAAATTGAGACGTGTTTTAATTTTTGATGTAACTTATGAATGATATAAAATTATTAACTGTAAATATATGAAAATTAGTATGTGATAAAATTATGGATTTTAAATCAAATATGAAGGCGTTCTAGAAAATAAAATTTTTCTTTTAAATTAAAAAAAAAATTATAGTGAATTTTTTATGAAAAATACGCTTAAACGAGCATTATTTATGTAGAATCCATTGTTAAAATTTTGAATTAAAATAATTAAAACTATTAAAGTTTGAATACGTTCTAAGTTTTAATATAACCTTTAAATGATATAAAGTTATTAACTGTAAAGTTATGAAAATTAGTACATGATAAATTTATGAACTTTAAATCAAATATTACGGGATTCTGGAATATAAAATTCTACTTTTGAAATAAAATTGTTTCTAGCGAACAATTTCTCAAAAATAGGCTTAAACAAGAAATTTTATACGTACAAACCACTGTTAAAATTTTTAAAGTAAAATAAAAGTATTAAAATTCGAATGTGTGTTAGTTTTTGATATAATTTATGAATGATATAAATTTTATTAACTGTAAATCATTGAATATTTCTAAATGATAAGCTTATGAATTTTAAATCAAACATTAAGGGGTTCTAGAACATAAAACTGGTCTTTTAAATTAAAAACATTAATAGTGAGTTTTTCTAAAAAATATGCTTAAACGAGCAAATTTATAAGTAGAATTCATTGTTAAAAATTTCATATAATTATAAAAGTATTAAAATTCAAATGCGTTTTGTAATTCAAATGTAATTTTTGATATAGCTTATGAATGGTTTAAAAATTGTTAACTCTGAAGCTATGAAAATTAGTACATGGTAAACTTATGAATTTTAAATCAAATATTGAGGTTTGTTGAACATAAAATTCTACTTTTAAAATTAAAATTTTTATAGTGAATTTTTTTTCTCTAAAATATGTTTAAAAGAGCAATTTTATGTGTACAATCAATTGTTGAAAATTTTAAATTAAAATAATCGAAAGAATTAAAGTTTAAATAATTTTTAAATTTTAATATAATTTATGAATGCCATAAAATTTAGTTGCAAAGCTATGGAAATTTTCAAGTGGTAAACTCACGAATTTTAAATTAAATATTAAGAGGGTCTGGAACGTAAAATTCTACTTTTATAATAATTATTTTATACTACTTTTATAATAAATATACTTTTATAATAATAAATATACTACTTTTATAATAAATATTTTTAGTGGATTTTTTCTGAAAAGTATGCTTAAAAGAGCATTTTTACCTGTACAATCCATTGTCAAAAGTTTTAAATTAAAATAATTAGAAGTATTAAAATTTTTAATAATTGATATATCATATGAATGAATAGTAATTTCAACTATTTTTTTACTTTTATTTAGAGAAAAATAATAAAACAATTTGTGTTTAACATTTCTAAAAAATATTTCTTACAATATATTTAGTAAATAATAAAGTACACAATTTGGAATGTGGAGGATAATATATAGTCTCATGAGCACTTTTGGTTTGGTGTGGTTTAGAGAGCTACGGTCTACTGTTTTGGACACTAGGGATAAGGAGACCGGGACCTACTGCTTAAAGCCGATTCTGAAAGGCTACGAACATCCATGCCATAGTGGTATTCGAACCCTGGAATTCCGGTACCGAAGATCAGCGCCCTAACCAGATTTCGTCTACTATTTTTAGAATTATTGCTTTAATTTAACTTACCAAAATCAGAAGTATATAAAAGAATTTAAATTAAGATACAATAATAAAATATACAAATAATTTCTCAATCAAGTAGTTCAATTAGAATTAAATATATATGAATTTAGAATGTGGAGTATAATATATTATCTTATGAGCAATATTTTCAGAATTATTGCATTTTATTTAACATAACAACGAAAAATTAAATATATAATTGAATTTAAACTAAAATATATTAATAAAATATATAAACTTTCAATAAAGTAGTTCAATTAGAATGAAATATACATTAATTTGGAATGTGGAGGATAATATAGTGTCTCATGATCAGTAATTTCAGAATTATTGTATTTAACATACTAAAAACAAATTAAAATATTTAAAAGAATTTAAATTAAAATATATTAATAAAATATATAAACTTTCAACCAAGTAGTTCAATTAGAATGAAATATACATTAATTTGGAATGTGGAGGATAATATATTGTCTCATGATCAGTAATTTCAGAATTATTGCATTTAATTTAACATACCAACGAAAAATTAAATATATAATTGAATTTAAACTAAAATATATTAATAAAATATATAAACTTTCAACCAAGGAGTTCAATTAGAATGAAATATACATTAATTTGGAATGTGGAGGATAATATATTGTCTCATGATCAGTAATTTCAGAATTATTGCATTTAATTTAACATACCAACGAAAAATTAAATATATAATTGAATTTAAACTAAAATATATTAATAAAATATATAAACTTTCAACCAAGGAGTTCAATTAGAATGAAATATACATTAATTTGGAATGTGGAGGATAATATATTGTCTCATGATCAGTAATTTCAGAATTATTGCATTTAATTTAACATACCAACGAAAAATTAAATATATAATTGAATTTAAACTAAAATATATTAATAAAATATATAAACTTTCAACCAAGTAGTTCAATTAGAATGAAATATACATTAATTTGGAATGTGGAGGATAATATATTGTCTCATGATCAGTAATTTCAGAATTATTGCATTTAATTTAACATACCAAAAACAAATTAAAATATTTAAATGAATTTAAATTAAAATATATTAATAAAATATATATATATTATATATATTATATATATTATTTATATATATATATATATATATATATATATATATATATATATATTTATATTTATAATAAAATATAATAATATATAAATAATATTTAATCCAGGAAGTATAATTAGAATTAAATATATATGAACTTGAATTTGAAAAATCTGACAAAATCATTCTTTGATAAAAAGGACTTTCAATATAATAAAAAGAAAGATATTTAAGATTTCATTTTTTAAAACATGCCTAACATTTGTTATATTTTGCACTACTTTAACTTCTGTGAAGATTAGTTTAAGAGTTATTGTGAAGTAACTGTGAATATAATTCACTATAAACTAGGATTTAACTTTTTATTAAAATAGTTGCTAAGCAAACAGAATAAACAGAATAATTTATATTTAAGGGCATTTTTCAATTGAATTTAACCCTTTAAAGACACTATAATAAATTGTTTGGGATTTAATGAAATATTGCAAAGGTATCTATGAACAAAATGAAATGAATATTTTTTTTAATATTTTGAGGGAGGTGGAATTTAGGGGTGGATTTAAACCGGCAATCCAAACCTCTTATTACTTAGGGGACTGTTTTTTAAAGGGAATTGGGGATGCTGCGGGTTAATTATGTTGCGGGAACACTGACTATTATCTAAAAGGGTATAATAAAAAAAACTAACCAATTTACAGCCTAGCGATGGCCATATAGTACAGCGCTGCTTTTAGGTAAGGGAATTCATGGGTTAAAATCCTACAGCAGGCATGGATGTTCGTAGCAATTCGGAATCGGCCTTAAGATATAAGTTTCGGTCTTATTCACTCTCAGGTTGAAAAACAGTAGGCCGTACCAAATATAAACAATTTGTAAGTGTTTTTGGATACATTTATATGGGTTTTTAAGTATAACAATCATATTACTGACTTTTCCAGGGAAAGTAAGTTTAATCACGTATATTTCAAACGAAGTTTAGAGCTCTTGTATGCCCTTTGTTGTTAGTTGGAAATGTCAAACATAAAAAACCTAAAAGTGCATCGGTTGTTTTTCAAAAGCAGAGAAAGAATTTTACAGGTGGCTTCGATCCGAAACCACTGTCCGCTAAAGGGTTAAGTACTTGTAGAATAGCAGAATACGAAATTGGATATAAAACACAGTTTTTATATGCACCATCTTATAGAAAACTTGATAATATTGACGTTAAACAAATTCTAGGATTAATTTAGAATCTAATGCGTAAACATGCCAAATGTTATTTCATAGTTGTCCTCGGGTTTTTAGAAATGTCGCCTAAAGTAGTTCTGAAGACCTAGGGACAAATCACATTACTTTTTTAATGATTTTTTCCCTTTGCATCGTCTTTCAAGCAGTTCTGTCTAGACAGTCATCATTGCTGTTTTTGCCTGTTTGAAGTTGAGTATTATCTGAATTTTACTTTATAAATCGTGTTAAAATGAATGTATTGTCCTTTTTTAGAATGTCAGGATTTAAAAATTTCTCAACTCTAGAATTTATATTATTGATTTCTGAATTTCTAGTAGGATGTATGCCTGATATAACAAACAGGGGTTTCCGTATATAAATTCGATTCTAAATGCAAATTTTAAATTAATTTAGCTTACCTTAAAATTTATTGAGATCTTGTATGATTCAATATTGTTGGACATTTTATCGGTTATATTTGAATCAATACACACAATCAATATAGAAAACAGACTCCTTTAATAACAGAACTAAATTCTATTTATTTTAAAAACGAACTTTCAATATTGTGTTCAATAATTCTTTGACTATTAATTGTGATGAGGCGATTTAGATCAGTTATATAATTGATTCATTCATACAAGAAGTAAAATGCTCGGGATCTAAATCTGACCTCATCACATCTTTGTAAAAAGACAGAGGACCATAAAATTATATTTTACTGATATTGTTGTCTTGTACGGTGGTCTCGGGCGGGGTTCTAATCCCAGTCCCAGATTAGAATCCCGTCTCCGTACTTGACATTAAATAAGAATGTATCTTTGTGGAGTATTTATGAGTCCCTAAGGGACAGTGCCCAATTAGAAGGGATAAGGTTTTCCCCGCTGGCGGTCTCAAGGCGGGGTTTAAGCAGACCAATTATTCTTACAACTATCCCGATTGGATGATAAGAAGGAAGAGGGTACAAGGATGAAATTAATAAAATAAGAAAGATCGAAAAAAGAGTAGGTAGAGGTGTTCGATAGTCGAGACGAGGAGAAAGTCCGACAGAAGACGTTCGGAAGTCGAGACGAGGAGAGAGTCCGACAGAAGGTGTTCGATAGTCCAGACGAAGAGAAGAGTCTTACGGAACGAGTTCGAGAGTCCAGCCAACTCCGACAGGAAGTGTTCCTGCATCAAAGAGCATGGCCGCACCCCGAACACCGAGGAGGAATCCCCTGACCAGACCGACGAAACATTCATAGATACCCATCAACCAGCAGTGTTCCGGGCACACCATTTTCACTCCCCAAAGGTACCCCCTTTTACATACATTTTGAAATTGAGATTAGGTCCTCTCTCTTATACTTACGTAATTACTTAAGTATTAAAAATTATTGTCAGAACTAATTTAGAAGATGTTGATAAAGCATCTTTTATGAAAATTAGCATCGATTTTGTATGTACATAGATGTATATATATATATATATATATATATATATATATATATATATATATATATATATATATATATATATATATATATATATATATATTATAATAAATTTATTTTTTTATATTAAGCTAGTTTCGGATGCTGTTAATTTAGCTTTTAGTTTCATATCTTATGTCTGTAGTTTCTCAGAACCTGTGGTTAAATTTAGTACTAAAATACTTTTACACAACGCAATCAAAATAAAATTCAACTGTACATTTGATCACAGGTTAATACTCAAATAAAAACGAGGACTACACGACATTAATTATTACTTTTTCCGTTCATTTCGTTTTATTAGTAATAGTATTTGCGTGTTAATCAAATTTTGTTATTGGTCTCCTATCTTTTAGTATTTCTTTCACATCGAGAGAACTACAACAATTTGTCTTTTCTGAAATGAGTTCAGAGTAGTACATAAAAAGTACTTAAAAATCTTAATTCGTACACAGGTATTCAATAGTTAGTTTATAAAATGATCTGGCTCTCTATTACATTTCATAAATTTACAATATAATAGTCATCGGTTGTGATAAAAATTCAAAACATCATGTTGAATATATCATTATACTCCTGAAACACATGAAACTGTACACTGTTATACTAGGGATTTTTGCCTTCTGTCATGTTCAGTTGTGGTTTTAAAAGACTTTAATAAAAGACTAATAATATTAACACAAGAGTCCTTAAGTTTTACATTAGTATCTGTGAAACTGAACTCATAAATGTTTCTCTTCACACTTTGCGTGCGGGCAACGTATTTTCACGTTTTTTGCAGTCTGTCACTGTATCGCGGGTCACGTAAAAATACGTATTTAGTAGATTTGTGGTGGTTAACCTCTAATCACCACAAATCTACTAAATACGTATAATTATATAAACATAAAAACAAAGTAAGTTCATAAAAACAAAGTAGTTTTCGATTTACTGTGATTTTTCTGAATAACTAAACTTACGCGCGATTCACGAAAAAACCCCCGCTGTACGCGTAAGTTGACGTTGAAGTTTACCCGCATGACAAGTGTTAATTGTTTCAAAAATCATGACTAAGACACAACATATGGCTTGACTTTTTATTATACCTCAAATAAGTTCATTCAAATAACGATCTATTAGCTTAAACAAAATGCGTTAGGGGACAACATTCAAAACCATCATAGCCTAATTTTACCAATATGTACTGGTGTATTGTATCCTGTAAAATTCCATTCAAGTTTGGAAATAACAGACTCTTATAGTATAAAGTTCATAAAATTCATGGCACTCTTAAAATTACATATACTATGTAGTTCTTTTTATTTTACTTTGTTCTATTTTATTTGTAAATTTAAAATAGCTACACAAACAGGAAAGGTTTACATTATTTCACTCCAGGAAGTATGTAATGATTCGGATTTTGAAATACTTCCAAATCTGTAAATATCTTTAAATAAAGTAAGGTTCTTTTTAATTATAGAAGGAACTGCGATTTTTCTGAATAACTAAACTTTCGCGCGATTCCCGAAAAAACGCCCGCTGCACGCGTAAGTTGGCGATGAAGTATACTCGCAATCCAAGTGTTAACACGGTGTCATTGCTATGGATTTTGGTGATTAGTCAATACTTTTGGTCAATACACCACATCTTCATGAATAACAGCGAGGTCCAATATAATTTCAAAACTCCTTCACACAGTATACATTAAAGTGTAAAAGAAAAAAAGTTTCGTTCATAAAAACAAAGTAGTTTTTGATTTACTGCGATTTTTCTGAATAACTATACTTACGCGCGATTCACGAAAAAACTCCCGCTGTACGCGTAAGTTGGCGATGAAGTATACCCGCATGCCAAGTGTTAATTGTCTCAAAAATCATGACTAAGACACAACATATCGCTTGGCTTTTTATTATACTTCAAATACGTTCATTCAAATAATGATCTATTAGCTTAAACAAAATGCGTTAGGGGACAACATTCAAAACCACCATAGCCTAATTCTACCAATATGTACTGGTGTATTGTATCCTGTAAAATTCCATTCAAGTTTGGAAATAACAGACTCTTATAGTATAAAGTTCATAAAATTCATGGCACTCTTTACAAAAATCACCGGGATACACGTAAGGAGTTTTGAAATTATAATGGACACTCGCTGTTATTCATGAAGATGTGGTGTATTGACCAAAAGTATTGACTATTCACCAAAATCCATAGCAATGACACCGTGTAAACACTTGTATTGCGGGTATACTTCATCGCCAACTTACGCGTGGAGCGGGCGTTTTTTCGGGAATCGCGCGAAAGTTTAGTTATTCAGAAAAATCGCAGTTCCTTCTATAATTAAAAAGAACCTTACTTTATTTAAAGATATTTACAGATTTAGAAGTATTTCAAAATCCGAATCATTACATACTTCCTGGAGTGAAATAACGTAAATATTTCCTGTTTGTGTAGCTATTTTAAATTTACAAATAAAATAAAACAATGTAAAATAAAAAGAACTACATAGTATATGTCATTTTAAGAATATATCAAATAAACCAAACACTTTACATAATATAATATAGTACACTCTATCATAAGTTTTCATATTTAAAAACATCTATCTGAATGCAAAATGAAAACATTGAAACTAAAAGAGGGGTCTTATAAATGCATGTCATATTTAAGCAATTGTCTTCCCCCAAGCGGGAAAACAATCCTGTAGAAACTGGATTTTCGTAAACGTAAAGATTTTAAAAAAAAACGAAGTATTGTTGCTTTAGTGCCGTGCCATATATTGTTAGATTGACTTTCTATAATTAAAAAGAAACTTTATTTAAAATTATTTAGAGATTTGGAAGTATTTGAAACACCAAGTCATTACATTCTTCCTGCAGTGAAATAATGTAAGTATTTGATGTTTGTGTATCTATTTTAAATTTACGTATAAAAAAAAACTATAATAAAATCAAAAGAACTAAATAATATATGTCCTTTTAAGTCCTTATATCAAATAAACCAAACACTTTACGTAACATAAAATTAGTAGATTGTATTATAAGTTTTCATATTTAAAAACATATATTGTATGCAGAATACAAAAAGAGAAACTAAAACAGGAGTCATAGAACACTTATCTTGAAATTTAAGCAATTGCCTTCCCTCCAGCGAGAAAGCAATCCTGTAGAAACTTTAGCTTTGAAAAATTAAGGATTTTAAAAAAGAAATATTGTTGCTTTATGCAGTGATATATATTTTTAGATTGACTTTCCATAATTAGAAAGAAACTTACTTTATTTAAAAATATTTAGAGAATGGGAAGTATTTGAAACACCAAGTCATTAGAGTATTCCTGGAGAGAAGAAATTTAAATATTTGTTTGTGTACCTATTTTAAAGTTATGAATAATATAAACTATAATAAAATAAAAAACTAAATAATATATGTCCTTTAAAGGCTTTATATCAAATAAGACAAATACTTTATATAACATAATGTAGTAGACTCTATTAGAAGTTTTCATATTTAAAAACATCTATTTGTATGAAGAATACAAAAAGGGAAACTAAAAGAGACGTCCTAGAATACATATCATAAAATTTAAGCAATTGCCTTCTCCCAAGCGGGAGAACAAGCCTGCAGAATTATTATTTTTGTAAAACTAAAGATTTAAAAACGAATTATTGTTTCCTTAATGCCGTGCCATATATTTTTAGATTGACCTTCTATAATTAAAAAGAAACTTAGTTTATTTAAAAATATTATGAGGCTGGAAAGTTCTTGAAAAACCGATTTATTACATTCTTCCTGGTGTGAAATAATGCAAATATCTACTTCTTCTGTAGCGACTTTAAATTTGTGAGTATAATAAACTGTAATCACATCAAAATAAATAAATAATATATGTCACTTTAAGACTTTATATCAAATAAAACAAATAGTTTAAATAACACAATTTAGTAGACTCTAATATAAGTTTTCATATTTAAAAATATCTATTTGTATGTAGAATACAAAAAGAGAAACTAAAAGAGGTGTCACAGAATACATGTCATAAAATTTAAGCAATTGTCTTTCCTCAAATGGAAAAACAATCCTGCAGAAACTGTATCTTTGTAAACGTAAGGATTGTAAAAACAAATTATTGTTGCCTTAGTGCCAGGCCATATATTGTTAGATTGACCTTCTATAATTAAAAATAAACTTACTTTATTTAAAATTATTTAGAGATTTGGAAGTATTTGAAACACCAAGTTTTTACATTCTTCCTGCAGTGAAATAATGTAAATATTTTTTGTTTGTGTTGCTATTTTAAATTTACGAATAGAATAATCTATAATAAAATCAAAAGAACTAAATAATATATGTCATTTTAAGGCTTTATATCAAATAAAATTTAAGGCTTTATATCAAATAACAATCTTGTATTAATTGGATCTTTGTAAACATACGGGTTTAAAAAACGAATTATTGTTGCCTTATGCCGAGCCATATATTTTTAGATTGACTTTCTATAATTAAAAAGAAACTTACTTTATTTAAAAATATTTTGATATTTGTAAGTGTTTGAAACACCAAGACATTACATTATTCCTGGGGTGAAATAATGTTAATATTTGCTGTTTATGTAGCTATTTTAAATTTACTAATACAATAAACTATAATAAAATCAAAAGAACTAAATACATGTCATTTTACTGCTTTATATCAACTAACATAATGTAGTACACTCAATCACAAGTTTTCATATTTAAAAATACATGTCATAAAATTTAAGCAATTGCATTCCCCCAAGCGGGAAACATTCCTGTAGAAACTGGATTTGTAAATACAAAGATTATGAAAACGGATCATTGTTGCCTTAATGATATCACATATATTTTTAGATTGGCTTCCTATAACTAAAATAAAACTTAATTTATTTAAAAGTATTTACAGATTTCAAAATCCGAATCATTACATTCTTCCTTGAAAGAAATAATATAAATATTTGCCCTTTGTGTAGCTATTTTAAATTTACGAATAAAATAAACTATAATAAAATCAAAACAACTATATAATGCATATCATTTTAAGTCTTTATATCAAAATTAAACAAATACTTTCCATAACATAATATAGTAGACTCTATTATAAGTTTTATTATATAAGTATATTTAAAAACATCTATTTGTATGCAAAATACATAAAGAGAAACTAAAAGAGGAGTCACAGAATACTTGTCATGAAATTTAAGCACTTGCCTTCCCCCAAACGGTGGGACCTTTGTAAATGTAAGAATTTTAAAAAGGAAATAATATTGCCTTAATATCATGTCATATATTTTTAGATTGACATTCTATAGTTTAAAAAAACTTACTTTATTAAAAAATATTTAGAGATTTGGAAGTATTTGAAACACCAAGTCATTACATTATTCCTGGGGTGAAATAATCTTAATATCTGCTGTTTGTGTAGCTACTTTAAATTTACGAATAAACTACAAAAAATCAAAAGAACTAAATAATATATGTAGTTTTAAGGTTTATATCAAATAAACCAAACACTTTACATAACATAATGTAGCACACTGTATTATAAATTTTAATATTTAAAAACATCTATCTGTATGCAGAATGCAAAAAGAGACGAGAAAAGAGGAGTCCTAAAATACTTGTCATGATATTTAAGCAATTGCCTTCAACACATAGTTAAAACAATAATGTAGAAACTTTATCTTTGTATACGTAAGGATTACAAAAAAAACGAATTATTGTTGCCTAATGCCGTGCCATATATTTTTAGGTTGACCTTCTATAATTAAAAAGAAACTTACTTTATTTAAAAATATTTTGAGATTTAGAATTATTTGAAACAACAAGTCTTTACATTCTTCCTGGAGTGAAATAATGTAAATACGTGCTGGTTGTGTATCTACTTTAAATTTGCGAATAAAATAAGCTATCATAAAATCAAAAGAACTAAATATATGTCATTTTAAGGTTTTATATCAAACAAACAACCACTTTAAGTAACATAATGTAGTACACTCTATTATAAGTTTTCATATCTAAAAATATCTATTTGTAGGCGGAATGGAAAAAAGATAAACTAAAACAGCAGTCATAGAATATTTGTCATGAAATTTAAGCAATTGCCTTCCCCCAAGCGGTTAAACAATCCTGTAGAAACTGGATCATTGTACAAGTAAGGATTTTAAAAACGAATTATTGTTGCCTTATGCAGTGCCATATATTTTTAGATTGACCTTTTACAATTAAAGTGAACCTTAATTTATTTAAAAATATTTACAGATTTGGAAGTATTTCCAAATCCGAATCATGACATTATTCCTGGAATGGAATAGTGTAAATATTTGCTGCTTGTGTATCTACTTTAAATTTGCGAATAAAATAAGCTATCATAAAATCAAAAGAACTAAATATATGTCATTTTAAGGTTTTATATCAAACAAACAACCACTTTAAGTAACATAATGTAGTACACTCTATTATAAGTTTTCATATCTAAAAATATCTATTTGTAGGCGGAATGGAAAAAAGATAAACTAAAACAGCAGTCATAGAATATTTGTCATGAAATTTAAGCAATTGCCTTCCCCCAAGCGGTTAAACAATCCTGTAGAAACTGGATCATTGTACAAGTAAGGATTTTAAAAACGAATTATTGTTGCCTTATGCAGTGCCATATATTTTTAGATTGACCTTTTACAATTAAAGTGAACCTTAATTTATTTAAAAATATTTACAGATTTGGAAGTATTTCCAAATCCGAATCATGACATTATTCCTGGAATGGAATAGTGTAAATATTTGCTGCTTGTGTATCTACTTTAAATTTGGGAATAAAATAAGCTATCATAAAATCAAAAGAACTAAATATATGTCATTTTAAGGCTTTATATCAAACTAACAACCACTTTACGTAACATAATGTAGTACACTCTATTATAAGTTTTCATATTTAAAAACATATATTTGTATGCGGAATGCAAATAGAGAAACTAAAACAGGAGTCTTAGAATACATGTCATAAAATTTAAACAATTGCCTTCACCCTAGCGGGAAAACAATCCTGTCGAAATGGGACCTTTGTAAACGCAAGGGACTTAAAAACGGTTCATTCCGCGTTGGGAAATACTTGATAGCGATCAGGTGAAAGGAGAACTCTCGCTTTATTACTTCCGATAATGATGCCGGTTCTTCACCTGCTGGGCAAAATCAATGACATTCATTCTATCCCCCAGGAAGTTCCGGACAAAGGAAATCAATCGGAGGTGTCTTAACAGAATTTGTCTTCCTTTGTCTTCTTTTTTTTATCCGTTATCAAAAGTCATGCACGTTCGGGAAGTGTAAGGAACACAAAAAGGCTCCGAAATCCATTAGAGCCCCACCCGGTATTTACACAGCCAGATGATTCCAATCTGTCATTCTTTCTCCATCGACCCTCTCTAGAAGAAACGGGAAGCGAAGGTCAGAGTTGCAAGTCACCCTTCCGATAATAACTCTTAAAAGTGTATTGGAAAAGGCATTCACACTTCGCCTTAAATTAATAACGATTGCGAAATCTCAGATGGACTGAATAATCCTCCAGCGTCTTTCATTTAAGATCACTCCGGAGAAAAGTCATTATCTTGTTTCTCAGTTCCGTGCGATAATATCGGCGATAATAACGCGTTAAAATTGCTTCCCTTTTTTGCCCCTTAAATCGAAATTAATCGTTGTTAATGTGTATAAATAAAAAGAAGCGTAAAACGTTTTATGAAGTTTCTCTTAAACGATAATTTATGATGTCTCTTGTGTCTTGTGAAGGCGTAGATGGGTAAACATGTTACTCTTCTTTTAACAACAGAGGATTTTAACTTATCTTTGTCACAGTATCAACGAGTTTTGTGTGCAATTTGCACTCCATATTGCTTCTAGTGCAAAACTAGAATTTTTTCACTGAATACTCGAATATCATTCAAAGCATTTCTTATAGTTTGGAAGTATATGCTTATGTCTCACATTTATATGACATAATTGCCCATTAGGTAATTTGAAAAAAAAAATATTTACCAATAATTCTCTTTAAATCATCAGCATAATTTCAGTGTACATTTTGTGAGTACATTTTACTATATAAAGTATATTTCCAATCCATTCTTCTCGAAATATAAATAAAACTAGCATATAGCCCGTCATATGACGGGATCAGTAAAATTTTTAGAGAATTTTAAAGTACCGTGTAAGACAGGTAAATAGATGACTCATTTTATTAGCTGAGAATTATCTGGTACACGCTCAATAATTTGTTTATATTTAATGGCCGCATGTTAGTTGCCAACTTTAATTTATGTTGCCATATAACGTGATAGGATGAAAGCAGAGGTTTTAATATTGACATTGATTATTTGGCGGTATATATGAATGATGTCCAAATTTAAGAAATAATTGTTTAATAGGAAGCTTCTCTGCGAAACCACTGTCCGCTAAAGGGTTAAAGGTAATACTAAGCTACTACAAAAATGTTTGTTGGAAGAAGAATTTGGACCTGACGAGAATCGGTACCGAATAGCCACGCCTTACAAGCCGCCATACTTTAACAGTTCATTGTGCATCAGCGGGCACAAATAGCAATCATTTTACTTTTAGAATAGATTCCATTTATAGTCTTTCTTACAATGATAATACAGCTCTTTCTAGGCAAATTAAATTCAGGTTTGTTCATTTATGTCTGAATTCTACTTCTTCCAAGATATTGTTCCCATTTGAACACTCGGACTGAGCACTAATTACCCAAGAAAGTGAAAACCATTTGAAAATCTATACATTTTCCGGTTAACACATGTAATCACTCTATTTATACCAGGGCTATCCAACTGCACAAATCCCTCGGGCCCGAATTCCGGTAACTGATCAACTGGTGGGCCGCAGTTTGAAAAATTTGAACAATAACCTCTTACCTCTTATTCAATAACAATTAATAGTTCAATTATTAATTATAAGACAATGGAACAGAAGGATTATAAAACAATTTGCTTTCATTTTGATGGGAAAACTGAGGCCTATTAGCCTTCTTTACTAGGGCAGGAATGTCAGCATCGATGTTTGTCGTTGCCATCCGAAGAAAGTCTAACAATGAACTGTCGGAGAGAGATCTCCTGTAACGATTCTTTATAAACTTCATCGCTGAAAAAGCACTTTTGTATAAATATGTGCTCCCAAACATGGAAGTTATTTTCAGTCCTAAGTCACGCAGATTTGGAAACCGTTCAGTTGGAAGAAACTTGAAGAACTCGGGTCCCCTTTCGATTCTTGTTTGAAAGAACGGGTCAGACTGGAGATCACAGAGCTCATATTGTAGGTTGGGCATTTGTTCTTCAATGCTTGCTGTGACTTGGTTACTAAATAGAGCCACGTCATTCTTGATTCTCTCAAAATCTGAAAATCTAATATTGAATTCATCAATAGTAGTCTGTAAGTCAGGACAAAATTCAGAAAAATCCAGCTCTTCCTCACTTTCTGACTCCAAACAACTGCATCTGGCGAAGTGAGATAAGTTATTTTTGCCCAAAGATTCATAGAAAATTTTCAGCTTGTTTCTAAACCCATTGATGTGTGCCATTAGGTCAGACAACAGTTGGACTCTTCCTTGTAGTTTTAAGTTCACATCGTTGAGGTGGCCAGTAATATCAGCGGTAAATGCCTGGTGTCGTGAAAAATCCTTGCTTAAAAGTTCTTGTTCAAGGTTTCCTGATGGAGAAAACTGGTGAAAGAAAAGAGGGATTTCTTTTCTGAACTTGAAAAATCTCTTGAGCCAATTTCTGGCCCTAAGCCACCTAATTTAGTTATACATAACCAAGTCTCATGCCTTGTCATGCCATGTACTAGTTTGGAGTATTGCTGAATAAGGGAAGTTACTTATCATCTAATCCTCAAAACAGCTAAATAATTTAAACTCAAGCATTGGCTACTATACTAACTTCTTATATTAAATTTTAATATATTTATTTCAACAAAAACATTTTTCATTCAACATGCAAATATTTTTAAAATAAACTTGCTTTTTTTCTTTAAAAGAAAGGAGGAAACACTAAGTAATTAAATTTGCATATAATGCAGTTGGAAATTGAGAATGCTTTCACTATCAATTTAAAAAGGTTGAGAGGGTTTGAAACGAATTTAACACTTGCTAGTTGTTGGAAAAATCTGTTGATTTAGATGCCATGTACTAGTTTGCAGTATTGATGAACAAGGAAATTTACTTATAATCTTATCCTGAAAACAACTGTATTTAAAGAATTTAATAATAATCGTCTGATATAATAACTTTTTATATTACATTTTAAAATATTTATACCTTCAAAAATATTTCATTCAACATGCAAATATACATTTCTAAAATAAAATAGCTTTTGTTCTTTAAGAGAAAAAAGAAATTATTACTTCTGTTTTATTTTTCAAAAGATTCTATTTACCACGTGATCAAAGTAGCAACTAGAGCATGATACTAAAAAATAACTATTTTTACAATTATATGTAACAACTAACATTTCTTTAAAAGCTACTACTAAGGTATAAAATTCCATAAAAAAATCATAATCAATGATCAAACCTTTAATTGAATATTAATGAATCTTGTAATACATTTGATTTAATCAAACGTAATTATTTACCTATTTAGAAACAAATTGCTTTCGCAGCAACTTCAAAATGAAAAAAATAATTGTTCTTCTAAGAAATCCAGAAAACGCCTTGTTGAGTTCTTAACAATCCGTTTTTATTCATAAACCATTATCTTTAAAATTAACAGCTAAACGGTGAAACTACACAGGAAATAGATTTTATTTAAGATATCGGACTAACGAAGTACAGCTACTGACAAAAAATCCCTGTTATTTATTCCAAGCCATGCAAATTTATACAGATGCATGGATAGTTGGACATCCAAAGGATGCATAAATGAAGAAATTAATGTGATAAAATTTCTTTTCTTTGATGCTAAATAGATCCTTTGATAAGTCATCCCTGATTATTTAATTCACTCAAGAAATTTTGGGGAAACATTAAAAAGCCCATCAGTGTGGAAAATCATACTGTAAGCTGCTCTGGTTTGAAGAAAAAATTGGTTTTCAAAGATCTTCAAAATGTAAGTACTCACTTTCCCTTTAGAGTGGTTTCACAATCAATTTCTTTTGTTGAATTGGAGATTCTTCAAGAATAACAAATTTAATGTGAGAAATGAAATAATATAAATTAAATTACTGACCACTTAGTTAATAAGTAAATGAACAATTACTACATATACAAGCACAAACGTTCTCTCACACAAAAATATATAAAATTACACCCCCTATGTATGTATATATATATATATACACATATATATATATATATATATATATATATATATATATATATATATATATATATATATATATATATATATATATATATATATATATATATATATATATATATATATATATATATATATATATATATATATATATATATATAATTCTTCTGTCCATGTGTTCGTAATGCTAATTTAATAACTTCTTATATTATGTGTAATATATTTATACCTACAGAATATATTTTATTAAACATGCACATATTTCTAAAATAATATAGCATTTGTTCTTTAAAAGAATAAAGGATAAATTTAGGAATTAAAATTGCATACACTGCAGTTGTAAATTTAAAATGTTTTCACTACCAAGTTGAAAAGGTCGAGACGGTTCGAAACGAATTCAATACTTATCTAGTTGTTCGAGAAACTTGTTTTTTCAAATGTCTTGTACTAGTTTGCAGTATTGATGAATAAGGAAAGTTACTTATCATCTTATCCTCAAAACAACTAAAAAATTTAAAATCAAACATCAGCTGCTATAGTGACTTCTTATATTATGTTTTAACATATTTATTCCCATAAAAATTATTTCATTAAACATTCAATTATATATTTCTAAAATAAAATAAATTATGTCCTTTTAAAGAATATAAAAAATTATTACTTCTGTTTTATTTTTCGAAAGATTCTGTTTACCACCTGATCACTGTATCAACTGAAGCATAATACTAGAAAATAACTATTTTTACAATTATATGTAACAATTATCATTTATAGAAAAGCTTCTAATAAGGTACAAATTTCCATAAAAAACTTAATCAACGAACAAATCTTTAATTGAATATTAATGAAGCTTGTAATACCTTTGATTAAATCAAGCGTAATTATTTACCTATTTAGAAACAAATTGTTTTTGAAGCAACTTCAAATTGAGAAAAACGTCACTGTTCTTCTAATAAATCCATAAACGCCTTGTTGAGTTCTTAACAGTCCGTTTTTATTCTCAAAGCATTGTCGTGTAGTCCTCGTTATATATTTATTAACAACCTGTGATCAAATGTATAGTGGAATTTATTTTAAATTGCGTTGTGTTAAATATTTGTTTTACTACAATTTAACCACAGGTTCTGAGCAACTACAGACATTAAAATGAAGAATCAACTAACCTCTAAAATAATGGCAACTGAGACTAGCTTAATATAAAAAAGTAGATTTATTAAAAAAAAACATTTATACATCTATTTACAAAAAAAATAACAAGTCAATAATTAAGCTTAGTCAAACTATTCAAATCACTTCTGACAAATTTTATATACACTTAGGAAATTTTTTTGTAAGTATATAGAGAGAGGACCTAATTTCGATTTCAAAATGTAATGCAAAAAAATGGGTACCTTTGTGGGTCTAAAGTGTTGGTCCCGGAAAAATTCTGGTTGAAGGGTATGAGAGGAAATCTTTACATCCTCCGTTGATCTGTTATAGACATCGTCAGGGGCTTTCTCCTGAGTCTCTGGGGTGCGGCCGTACTACTTTGTGCAGGAAACTTTCTCGCGGACTTGGCTGGAGTATCGAGCAACTTCCTTTTGGGACCTCCGAAACGAACTTTTCTACTGGGATCCTCTAACCAAACTCTCTGGGTCCTTCTCATCCAACTCTCGTTCTGGGACCTTCTATCCAAACTTTCTGGGGCCTTCTCATCCAATTCTGTGGGGCCTTCCGATCCAACTCTCTTGGGCTTTCTCATCCAAATCTCTGGGGCCTTCTCCTGCAATTCTCTGGGGGCCTCCTTTTTTAGATTTTTTATATTTTATTGTCTCGAACTTAGTCCCCTCCTTCTTCTTAACTCCCAATCGGGATCGTTGCCAGAAAATCATTGGTCTCAGCAAATCCCGCCTTGAGACCACCAACGTGAGTAACCTTATCACCTCTAATTGGGCCCTGTCCCTTAGGGATTCATAAATACTCCACAGAGGTACAATCTTATTTAATTTCAAGTACGGAGACAGGATTCTTATCTGGGACTGGAATCAGACCCCCGTACAAGACTACAATAATCCGTTAAATTATGGTCCTCTATATCTAACGATGTGATGAGGTCAGACTTAGATCCCGAACATTTTACTTCTTTTATGAATGAAAACAATTTATATATCAGATCTAAATCGCCTCATCACAAGCATTCTCTTTAAAACTAACAGCTAGATGGTGCAAACACACAGGAAATAGTTTTTACTTAAGATTTCGGACTAACGAAGTACAGTTATTGAAAAAAAATAGTTTTTATTTATTTCAAGCCATGCACGTTAATTTTTATGCATGGGCAGTTGGATATTCAAAGGATACGTAAATGAAGAAATTAATGTGATAAAATTTCTTTTCTTTGATACAGAATAAATCCTTTGATAAGTCATCCCAGATTATTTAATCCACTCAAGAAATTTTGGGGAAACTCTAAAAAGCCGCCCATCAGTGTTTAAAATCATACAGTAAGCGCCTCTGGTTGAAAGAAAAATTGCTTTTCAAGGCTCTTTAATATACAAGTACTCAACATTTCATTTCAAGTGGCTTCACAAACCATTTCTTTAATTGAATGGGAGTTTCTTCAATAAAAACATTTTTAATGTGAGAAATTAAATAATGTAAATTAAATTAGTGATCACATAGTTAATAAATGAAAGAACAATTCTTACATATACTTACACTAACATTTACACAAACACAATTATATGAAATTGATAAGACACACTCACACATACACACGCATGTATATATATATATATATGTGTATATATATGTATATATATATATTATATATATACATGTGTATATATATACATATTTATATATTATATATATACATGTGTATATATATACATATTTATATATGAATATATATACATATATATATATATATATATATATATATATATATATATATATATATATATATATACATGTATATATATATATATATATATATATATATATATATATATATATATATATATATATATATATATATATATATATATATATATATATATATATATATATATATATTACAAAGAACATTTTACTTCTTTTATGAATGAAAACAATTTATATATCAGATCTAAATCGCCTCATTACAAGCATTCTCTTTAAAACTAACAGCTAGACGGTGCAAAAACACAGGAAATAGTAATATATTATATATAGGAATAGGAATATATATATATATATATATATTTATATATATAATTCTTCCATCCATGTGTTCGTAATACTACTATAATATCTTCTTTTATTAGGTTTAATATATTTATTCCTACAAAATATATTTTATTAATCATGCACATATTTCTAAAATAAAATAGCATTTATTTATTCTTTAGAAGAAAGAAGGATATATTTAGGAATTAAATTTGCATACACTGATGGTGGAAATTAAGAATGCTTTCACTACCAAGTTGAAAAGGTTGAGAGGTTTTGAAACGAATTCAACACTTTGCTAGTTAATGGAAAAACCTGTTGATGTAGATACCATGTACTAGTTTGCAGTATTGATGAGCAAGGAAAGTTTTATCCTCAAAACAGCTGAAGAATTTAGAATAATGCACCGGCTGCTTTAATAACTTTTTATATATTATTTTGAATATATTTATTCCTACAAAAAATATTTCATTAAACATGCAATTATGTATATCTAAAATAAAATACCTTTTTATTTTTTAATAGAGAGAAAGAAATTATTACTTCTGTTTTATTTTTCGAAAGATTCTGTTTACCACGTGATCAGTGTATCAACTGAAGCATAATACTAGAAATTAACTATTTTTATAATTATGTGTAACAATTATCATTTGTTCAAAAACTTCTATTAAGGTATAAAATTCCATAAAAATCTTAATCAACAAAGAAATCTTTAATTGAATATTAATGAAGATTGTAATACCTTTGATTAAATCAAACGTAATTATTTACCTATTTAGAAACAAATTGCTTTCGCAGCAACTTCAAAATGGAAAAAAAAAGTAATTGTTCTTCTAAGAAATCCAGAAAACGCCTTGTTGATTTCTCAAGAGTTAGTTTTTATTCTTAAAACATTCTCTTTAAAATTAACAGCTAAACGATGCAACCACACAGGAAATAGTTTTTATTTATGGTATCGGACTAACGAAGTACAACAATTGACAAAAAAATACTTTTTATTTATTTCAAGCCATGCACGTTAATGCTCATGCATGGGCAGTTGAATATTCAAAGGATGCGTAAATGAGGAAATTAATGTGATAAAATATCTTTTCTTTGATGCTAAATAGATTCTTTAATAAATCATCCCTGAACATTTACTCCACTCAAGAAATTTCGGGGAAACATTAAGAAGCCCATTATTGTGGAAAATCATACAGTAAGTAGATCTGGTTGAAAGAAAAAAAGGTTTCAAGGCTCTTCAAAACACAAGTGCTCAACTTTCCCTTTCGAGTGGTTTCACAAACAATTTCTTTAACTGAGTGAGAGTTTCTTTAAGAATAATATCTTTAATGCGAGAAATGAAATAATGTAAATTAAATTAGTAACCACTTAGTTATTAATTAAATGAACAATTCCTACATATACATACACAAATGTTCTCTCACACACATATATTTTAAATTACACACACACACATAGATATATATACACTGTCTAATAATAAGTATTTGGACACGTATGAAAATGACGATATCTGCTATCCTGAGGTACATCATGGCATCCGCAGTTATACATCGTGAAGGAAACAGCATCGGCATTAGTCGCATGCAAGATGCCGCGCAATTCGAATATCTCTGATTTCGAAAAAAAAGTATAATTATAGGGTATTACAAATGAGGCCGATCCTTAAAGAACAAAGCTAGCGATCTAAAGTAATCAAAATTGGCAGTGGTCTATGTAATTAAGAAATTTAAGGTGAGCGGTGATTGTCGGAAAGTGTCCCGAGTCGGCAGACCAACGAAACAGAGAGATAGAGACCGAGTGCTGAGTAGAGAAAATCGGAAGAACCTCGCAAAACCGAAGGCGCTCATCCTCTAAGAGTTTCAACAGGCATCCAGGAGTATTGTTTCAATGAATATGATCCGTAAGGAAGCACATCTACTTAGTTTTATTGTCGTGCTGCTCCCCATAAGCCTTTAATCACAAAGTCCAACCTCGCTGTTCTGTTAATGTGGTGCAAAGCACATCGAAATTAGACCGTAGATCAGTGGAAGCTTGTTCTTTGGAGCGAAGAATCAAGGTTCACCTTCTAAAGTTCGGATAGCTGAGTCTGGGTCTGGCGTCTGCCTGGAGAACGTCTCTTGCCAGAATGCATTGTGCCAACAGTCAAGTTCGGGGGAGGTGGAATTATGGTCTGGAGGTGTTTCTCTTGGTATGGAATGGTCCCTATTCATGGTACGCCAATGCCTACTGCACTATTTTGGATGAAAATGTGCTTCCTACGTTTTGGCAATTTTACGGGATCGACCCCTGTTACTTTCAGGACAACAATGCCAGTTGTCATGTTCCGAGGTTAACCAAGGCGACAATGGATTTCTTCGAATGGACTGTTCTGCTTAGAGCCCAGACCTGAACCCTATTGAAAACCTCTGGGACGAGTTGGATCACCGAATTAACGGGTGCACAACTTGTCCAAAATCGGTGAAGGAACTTGTATGTCTACCCCAAGCCGAGTGGAAGACAATACCATGAGCTGTAATACAAAGACTTGTGGAAAGTATGACCCGGAGAGTTCAAGCTGTAATTGCCTCTCGTGGAGGCTCTACATCTATTAATTTTCAATAAAGTTAGTTTTTCTTTTCTATCACAGGTGTCCAAATACTTATTGGTAGACTGTGTATATACATATATAATTCTTCCGTCCATGCGTTCGTAATACAACTATAATAACTTCTTTTATTACGTTTAATACATTGATTCCTACAATATATATTTTATTAAGCATGGACATATTTCTAAAATAGAATGGCTTTTGGTCTTTAAAAGAAAGAAAAATACAATTAGGAATTAAATTTGCATACACTACAGTTGGAAATTGAGATTGTTTTT
>CM063509.1:69266612-69269112 GCA_032207245.1 Pardosa pseudoannulata
TATATATATATATATTTATGTATATATATATGTATGTATATATATATATATATATATATATATATATATATATATATATCATCTACCGGTCAAATTTCTACAGTTTTTATGCACGCAAAATCAATATACTACCTACTTCACAAGGCTTCACACCAAACTACGGAGAAAAAAAATGTTCTTTTATACAGAAAAACGTATGTTTTTTTAATAATAACTTTTTATTTAAATTGTATGAATAAAGTATTGGGAGATATTTTGAAGTCATGAAAATTTAATTTAACAACAGTTACTATAACATATTTTACTTAATCTAAAAAGACCTGTTTTTATTATATATTTTTTTCATTTTATAAAAAGGAAGATTAAATTTTAGAGTTTAAATGTTAAAAAATAAAAAAGTTGAGTTTAGAGTGTAAAATAGAATAATATTCTGACCTACCCAGAATTATAACCTCATGACCACATAACCGAATAACCATATATTAGCTATTAGTTAAGAAATTAAAATGTTTAAAAATAAATAAATGCGTAATTTCAGAAGAAATAAATAATGCTATGCTAAATTTAAAAACGATAAGTGAATATCAAGTTAATATCCAATATCGATATGAGTAAAAATCGAAGTAAAGAATGTTTCATACCCGAGTTTTTAATTATAAATAAATAATATGTTAAATTTACAAACGATATGTTAATATTAAGATAATGTGCAATATCGGTATCATTAAAAATTAAAATAAAAGAATGTTTCATACCAGAGTTTTTAATTATATAACAAATAAATAAATGCTTGAAGTGTAACGTTAAATTCTGAGCTGTTACTTCTTTTTTCGTCACTTTTCTCAAAATGTGTGCTGTAAATAATACAGTAAGTTTTATCATTTATCACACAGGATAATTTTGTTTTGATGCAAGTGTCTATCCATGTGTTTCGGTGGTCTTTTTTTTTATCTATTCATTTAGAAATCTATAAATTTGCAATTTGATTAACTTCTTCAGCTTTTTGTCCGTTTTTTTATTCACATCTAGCATATATCCCGTCATATGCCGGGATCTTTAAAATTTTTAGTTTTCCACAATTGTAAAGTACCCTAAGAGGCAGATAAAAATGGTTTGTTTTTTGGCTGAGAATTATCTGGCACCTGATTAATAATTTGTTTATCTTTACTGACCGAATGTTAGTTGGCAACTTTAATTTATCTTGTGATATTACGTGATAGGATGGACAGTCAATATTGATGATTAATCTTGATAGTATTTAGTGCTATGTATGAATCATGTCCATAATTAAGTGAATCAATTGGAAACCAAGTGATTATGTATAATAAACAAGCACACAAAAGAACAAACTTTCAAATTTTAACTTTAAAAGATATATTATTTAAACGCTAGTTATTTATTGGTCTGTGAAATGGACTCCTTGAGTTTTATGAAAATAATGTGTTGTTAATACCGGTGATAAAATTTTCATTGCAACAAAAAATAATCGATGACTAAATTTAACATTATCACATATATGTACTTAATCTATTATTTAAGCCAAATATAAAATAAAATTATTTACGTAATATTTAAGTTTGGTGATAAAACGTTCAAAAATAATGCAGATGATATTTAAATAATTTAAAATAAGAAATGATTAAATGAGATGATTAAAGAAATGACGTCATAAACATAGAAAAAAATGTTATTTTTATTCTGTGACAAATTGATAAATATAATCACCTGCTCTTCACCGGTTAAGATAAGGCTTGAAATACTGGCATTAAAATACTGGCTTGAAATACTGGCGAAAGGAGGGGAAAGGACGTATTTCAAATCTTTTAAAGATGACAGTATTTTTTGCTGGGATATGAAGTATATTTATACTAATTTTGTTTACGAGAAGATAAATTATACTCGCTTTTAATTTTGCTAACCCTAACTAATCAAGCATAAAATAAGGATGCCTCTATCTATTCCATATCCAACCGATTCATAAAATCGAGGATAGATAATTTATAGGGGATATGCAGACAATTGACTTTATTAACAGTAATTAGTATAAAGACGCAGATTTTGCTGAGCATTTTGACATTATAACACCATAGGCGATACACATATAGGCGATCAATGTTACTCAATATAAGTGCGCATTCCCAATATACCCAAGTTTTATTCGTTTGTCGAACCCAAGCGCATCGAATGTTTCCACTACACACTAACAATTTAATAACATGGACATCATTTCCGTCTGTGTTTTAAGGATTATTTATTTATAACTTGCAATAACATCTCATTTTTTCACAAAATATTACTAATATTTGAACTGTTTGTATACAATTCTTACGTGTTAAGTGTGTTTTAAGCTGACCCATCTGAAGACATACAGCAACAACTATTGATGACCGCGCCGCAACAGTGACCCATAAATGGCTACCAAGCCACTGCTGACGTACGAGAGGCCCGTCATGGTCCGATTTTAATGTGGTCCAACCCGGTAAGGAGCAAACACTACAGA
>CM063509.1:69274112-69279112 GCA_032207245.1 Pardosa pseudoannulata
AAGGGAGACTATATTCTTAGAGTGGTATATTGAGTCAAATAAAATATTTAGTAAAAGTGAAATATACTAGTGTAAGAACGTTTTTAATGTACTCCTATAATCAATTTTATTTTTGATTTAATAGGTTTAAACAAGCAAATATTGAGTTTTGTATCTAATATTAATTTTTTGATGATAATTCTCAACCTATTTAAAAAATTCCCGTTCAAGTTCTTAAACGACGTGAGTTTTAGTTGGAATCACGAAGTATCATGTAAGGAATTTGCACCCACAACTTGTGTTTCGCTTTTGTTTGCCTTTCATGATATCTGCAAAATTGCCACGTTGACCTCTTCCACCCGGCGTTCCTTAGGGGAAATAAGAAGCCGGCCAGCAAACGGGGTCTAATAAGGTTTTTTGGAAGCGCTTGTTTGTGCTTTTGCAGGCCGGCTATCATCTGGAAGGAAGGACTCCTCTTTATATATATATATATATATATATATATATATATATATATATATATATATATATATATATATATATATATATATATATATATATATATATATATATATATATATATATATATATATATATATATATATATATATATATATATATATATATATATATATATATATATATATATATATGTATATATATATATATATATATGTATATATATATATATATATATATATATATATATATATATATATATATATATATATATATATATATATATATATATATATATATATATATATGTATATATATATATGTATATGTATATATATATATATGTATGTATATATATATATATATATATATATTATATATTTATATATATATATATATATATATATATATATATATAATATATATATATATATATATATATATATATATATATATATATATATATATATATATGTATATATATATATATGTATATATATATATATATATATGTTTATATATATGTATATATATATATATATATATATATATATATATATATATATATATATATATATATATATATATACATATATATATATATATATATATATATATATATATACATATACATATATACATATATATATATATATATATATATATATGTATTTATATATATAGAATATATATGTATATATATACATACATATATATATACATATATACATATATACATATATATATACATATGTATATATATATATGTATATATATGTATATATATATATATATATATATATATATATATTTATATATATATATATATATATATATATATATATATATATATATATATATGTATATATATATATATATATATATATATATATATATATATATATATATATATATATATATATATATATATATATATATATATATATATATATATATATATATATATATATATATATATATATATATATATATATATATATATATATGTGTGTGTGTGTGTCATGATATGTGTCTGTTCACATATTTTTCATCAAATTATGTATGCGTTGTATAAAGAAAATAAATTTTCTGAACTTACTATAAAACGAAGTAAAGAATTAAATATTTTGTTCACACTATTACTTTCTTCTGTAGGTCAATTTCTTTATTAATTTTGACTGAACATTTCCAATTTAACCCTAATCCCTTTGAGTCTCCAACTTTATATTAGTTCCCAAGAAGTATTTCTCCGATATGTATCTCCCAACCTGTGATAGCTCTTCTTTCCGGATTAATCGTTAATTACTTACCATTTAAACGGATTGGAAGGAGGAGGACCTGCAACCGTCAGCAGGATTTCTTTTCTCCTGGCCTTTTTTTTATTATCATCTTTGACTTCCATGATCCGTATGTCCTGGTAGAATTTCGCCTTAGTTTATTAAACATTTTCGAGTTCCACAGAATCTCTTTCTATGTCACTCTCTCTCTCTGTACACACACACATATATGTGTATATATATATATGCTTTGTTTTTTGAATTTTCTTCGTAAAATATGGATGGAACAGGCACGCTTCTTTGGGCAGTTTTACCTACTCCCATCGAGCAATCTAGCTGTGCAGAGTTTATGTGGTTGTTTTGGGATACCCTGTATATCTAACTGTAAAATATATAGCTATTATATTGAACCGTGTTTCAAGATAATTTCCCTCAAGTAGCTTTGGAGAAAGGGAGGTATTTCTCAAATTGTTAAATGATAATTTTGAAAACCATTGAGGAAGGAATCTATAGCACTGAACAGCCGAAATGGGTGATTACCATGGTTTGGCTTTTCAGCATATAAACTTTAATTTGGCTATGTCTGGCCGCTACACCGGACGTTTATATTTATAACTACTATATAACATAATTGTCAGTGTTCGCCACAGCGGACATTAATTATCTCAAAAATGGAAAATGATATATTTTTTTTTTATTTTACAGAGATCCTAATGTCTACACAGAGAGGGGAAAGAGAAATTAAAAAATATTTGAAAAAACATCTTTTCAAATTAAGAGTTAAACCTTTTTTTCGGAAAAGACAACGCTCTCGCATTTAAAGTGTTGCAAACCTTAATGCAAGTAGCACTTGGTTCATTCCTGCTTGGTTTGACCAAGCGTCTAAAACAGCAACAACAAACCTGTTTTTAAAATTTAAAATTACTTTGGTCGAAGTATTACATTTGAAGTTTAAATTTATACAAAATATAATAATACGGAACTGTGGATCGTATAAAATTTTAGTTTAAAATTGCAAATACCCCAAATATAAATTTTTTAACAAATCTATTCTTGGTACCCGATATCTAATAGCGACCTTAAGAAACTATATCCAGTCCACCTCCAAGATCAGTTATGACAGGTTGTCTAACATTAGGTCTGGGACTCTAATGTAAATTTTATTGCTCTTCCAGCCTTTAAATACACCTGCTTTCTAATGGTGACCCGAAGAAACTACCGTACGTCCACCTCCAACAGTGGTTAGGATAGGTTGTCCAATGTTATGCCAGGGATTCAAATTATAATTAGTGCTTTTCTAGATATCAATTGTTTTTGTATAGCTTTAAATGGTTAACCTGTTGATTTTAAACTGTTCTTTGCTTTTGTAGAATATACTAGTAATTAAGTTGAGAGCTAATCAGTGTTAGTGTTTACTGATGAAAGGTTATAGTTTTTGTTTTAAATCTTTATGATAGAACATTTTGTAATTGAAAGCATGTCAATAATTAAACTTCCTTACTTTAAATTTGTCTACAGGTGAAACTATTGTTTAGAAATTTGCGAAATATTGTACAAATGAGTATAGCGAAAGGATGAGAATGTTTTAATTAAATATAAAACTGTTGAAAATTTCACCACCAGAGGGTGTCTGAGATGGATTACATATTTAGACAACATTTACCAATACCCTAAGGTTGAGCTCTGAGGATTAGGGTGATCAAATTAGGGGTGTTGAGGCTGATGACACGTTTTTCTGCTAAGTCATTTTTTAGAACTTTCTAAACAGGATGGCTAATGTGTCAATAATCATTACTTTTAAGTTTGGGGACATTTGAATCATCCAGTTAGCCCTGTAAACCAAGAACTATACCTAATCTGAAAAACAACGAAAAGAGTGAAAATGATGTGTGAAAGATCTTGACTTTTATCCTTGGGGGCATCTGAAACATTTAGTCAGCCTTGTAAACCAAGAACTATACCTTATCTGAAAGACAGAGAAAAGAATGTAAATGTGTGAAGGATCTTGACTTGACTTATATCTTTGGGTACATTTGAAACATCCAGTCAGTCTTATAAACCAAGAACTATACTCAATCTGAAAGCCAACTAAAAGAATGTAAATGATGTGTGAAGGATCTTGACTTTTATAATTGGGGGCATTTGAAACATCCAGTCAGCTTTGTAAACCAAGAACTATAACTAATCTGAACGACAGCTAAAAGAGTGTAAATGATGTGTGAAGGATCTTGACTTTTATCCTTGGGGGCATTTGAAACATCCAGTCAGCATTATAAAAGAATAACTATAACTAATCTAAAAGACAGCGAAAAGTGTAAAAATTATGTGAAGGATCTTGACTTCTATCTTTGGGGGCTTTTGAAGCAGCCAGTTAGCCTTGTAAACCAAGAACTATACCTAATCTGAAAGACAGCAAAAAGAATGAAAATGATGTGAGAAGGATCTTGTCTTTTATCCTTGGGGCCATTTGAAACATCCAGTCAGCTTTGTAAACCAAGAACTATACCTAATTTGATAAACAACAAAGAGAGTGTAAATGATGTTTGAAGGATCTTGACTTCTATCTTTGGGGGCTTTTAAAGCATCCAGTTAGCCTTGCAAACCAAGAACTATACCTAATCTGAAAGACAGCGAAAAGTGTGAAAATGATGTGAAGGATCTTGACTTCTATCTTTGGGGGCATTTGAAGCAGCCAGTCAGCTTTGTAAACCAAGAACTATACCTAATCTGAAAGACAGCAAAAAGTGTGAAAATGATGTGTGAAAAATCTAGGTTTTTAGCTTTTTGAGCATTTGAAACACCCAGTCATCGTTGTAAACCAAGAAGTATACATAATTTGAAAGACAGCAATTTACGATGTGTTCTCAGTATTTCACCGGACACACTAGGTGCAACTGTAGACAATGCTATCTTACGATTTCAAAAGGAAACTGAAAATGATGGTCATCATATAGAACATGTCTCGTAATATTTTTTTAGCTAGAGTAAATGTTGGCTAAATGTGTTATTCATGAAATATGCCCTCTTAGATATATGTTCTCTAGAACATGCTATCTCACGATTTCAAAGGGAAACTGAAAATGGTGATCATCATATAGAACATGTCTTATAATAATTTATTTAGCTAGAGTACATGTTGGCTAAATGTGTGTTTCATAATATATGCCCTCTGAGACATATGCTCTCTAGAACATGCTATCTTACGATTTCAAAAGGAAGCTGAAAATGATGGTCATTATATAGAACATTTCTCGTAATATTTTTTTAGCTAGAGTAAATGTCGGC
>CM063509.1:69289112-69326612 GCA_032207245.1 Pardosa pseudoannulata
ATAAATTAGTCAAAGAGGGGTGAAGTTCTTAAATAATCGACTTGACCCTCCTACCGCAAAACTCCACGGGGCAAGGCACTGGCTAAAATGTATATTACATGTATTTTCAGAGTGTTTTTAGAGATCGAAAATTGTACATGACAACCACTTTGAAGATATTATTGGTTTGGCGGAATTGTAGGTGCGAAAACTAACCTTGCGTGTTAAAAACTAACCTTGCTTGTATTCGAGGTATTTGCATAATATTACAAATAGATACGTAATGTTTAAATTTTTAAGTTATTTTTAAAATAGTTTGCCAACAGTATGTTTTCTCACATTTATAACTCCTGATTATTTTTCTTGAATTTATTAACCAACCTGGTTTTTAGCTTCTCGTCTTCTGTGTTGTGTGATTTTTTATTATTGATTTAATCTCATCCACAACATATCATAATACTCAATAACTTGTAAATGACAGAAGAAACACAGATTGGATAAATGAATGTCTAAGCACTCTTTTATACTTTTTGGAAAGACAATGATTGCGTTACAATATATATATATATATATATATATATATATATATATATATATATATATATATATATATGTATGTATATGTATATATATATATATATATATATATGTATGTATGTATATGTATATATATATATGTATATATATATATGTATATATATATATATATATATATATATATATATATATATATATATATATATATATATATATATATATACATATATATATATATGTATATATATATATATATATATATATATATATATATATACATATAAATATATATATACAGATATATATATACATATATGTATATATATATATATATATATATATATATATATATATATATATATATATATATATATATATATATATATATATATCCAAACATACATACAAAAGCGTAAACAAATTATACTTCAGACTTAATAGTCATCGATAAATATCTCTTAGAAATTTTTTTATGCCCCCTCTTAGAACAACCTACGAAAGGAGTTAAAAATGGAAGGAAAAACGAGCATCAAGAAATCCACTGCAGGAATTAAAAGTTACATTTGCGGATTATTACTCCTGAAGCAATAAATTTCGTCGGTTGATTATACCTTTAGCGTACTACTAGAGAGCATCGTTCGAGAGAGAGAGAGAATAAGACGAGGGAGTGAGTGATGCACCAGCCGGAACAGCGTCTAGGTGTGGTCTGTTTCCCCCCTTCTACGAATCACGCAAACCAACGGAAACGGAATAAATTGGATTTCTTCGTTACTCTTCCATATGGGTCTCGTCTTCTAAACCCGTCATTACTAGAGAGTTACAGTTGTTCTGTGTTTTATGACGGATTACGGGTCATCGATTGCACGTCTGCAATACTTTTAGTGCTCTAAGAGGCATGCGGTGTCTAGAATTATTTAGCTTTGATTACTGCAGTACAGAAACCGGATGCTGGACTACTTACTAATGTAATCACCGATGTCAAGTTCATTAAATATTTGCATTTTACTGCGAGTATCTATAATTATGGCTAAGTATGTATATATGCTTGAGATCAAATTATTATTTTTATATACAATTCTGTAATTTCGATTTAAAGAATACGAATAACTTCTTTGCATAAAGCAAACTCTAGTAACTGTTTTACTTATAAAATATTTAGTAACTGGTACATAATGGAGGAAAGTCGTTTTTCAGAGAGGAACGTCAAAAATGCTGTCAGTACGCAAGGTTTCCTAACAGTATGGAAAGAAATTAATCTCCAGTAACATTTTAAACTATAAAAATATAGTGATGGAACAAATAGTTATATCAATAAACGTTCTAGCTGACATTCCGACTAACTTCAAAGAGACTGGCTGGAGAGAAGACCAGAAGAGATTCCAGCTTACTTTTGCTCCGATCCTTGCTGGACAGGTCAGATTTGCCACCCCCTATGAGTGGGAGGAAAAATCGCCGGCAAGTTTGTCTCCTGAGCAATTGGGAGATCCCGACAGGGAAAAGTTAAAAAAGGTATCCGTGTAAGAGAAGGCTTGCACCATTTTTTTCACCGGTTGTTATCCACCATCTTCTCTGATCATATGACACCAGCATTTCAGTATACATTGAACCCTCTGATTGGACACATCTAGGAAAAAGTGTCCAAAAATACTCTAAAGGTTTACTGTCTCAGTGGCCAAAGCGTTCTATGATTTTTTCCTTCACCCTTTGTCAACTAGAAAGGAATACGGGAAATCCAAACTCGTTATTGTCCCTTTACTTCGGGTTATAAATATATATATATATATATATATATATATATATATATATATATATATATATATATATTATAGGTTATTAATTTTTAAAACATAAAGATCATCCAGTTTCGGAGACCATCCTATAAGAAATAACGGATTCTAAAAGTACAAATAAAAATATTCTTTGAGACATTTATTTATATTTTTTTAAGAAAGACATCCAAGATATTTAAGTGGTGCAGTTAGAGATACATCTGTTACCGGAAATGAACTTCGAATTAGAGATTTATAAAGCCATTAAAAGCTGTCAGCGTCTTTGGGCCTGAAGTCGTAGGGCTGAATCCCTCAATAAATTAGTCAAAGAGGATTGAAGTTCTTAAATAATCGACTTGACCCTCCTACCGCAAAACTCCACGGGGCAAGGCACTGGCTAAAATGTATATTACATGTATTTTCAGAGTGTTTTTAGAGATCGAAAATTGTACATGACAACCACTTTGAAGATATTATTGGTTTGGCGGAATTGTAGGTGCGAAAACTAACCTTGCGTGTTAAAAACTAACCTTGCTTGTATTCGAGGTATTTGCATAATATTACAAATAGATACGTAATGTTTAAATTTTTAAGTTATTTTTAAAATAGTTTGCCAACAGTATGTTTTCTCACATTTATAACTCCTGATTATTTTTCTTGAATTTATTAACCAACCTGGTTTTTAGCTTCTCGTCTTCTGTGTTGTGTGATTTTTTATTATTGATTTAATCTCATCCACAACATATCATAATACTCAATAACTCGTAAATGACAGAAGAAACGCAGATTGGACAGATGAATGTCTAAGCACTCTTTTATACTTTTTGGAAAGACAATGATTGCGTTACAACAGTGTTTATCAAAAGTGGTTTCTATTCCATTGATGGATCGTATCTTTAAAGTTCTTTAGGTTTCAGCATAAACATTTATCTTAACTAGATACCGTAGATAGTTATTGAAAGGTGTAGGATACTTTGTTCTTCACCATGAAATGGGTCTTCTACTGCTGATACATATCTCACTAAAAACAATGAATCATCAAGGAATTCTCACACTTGACAAATGAAGTGGCGATGTTCTGACTATTTTACCAGACAAAAATATAAATATTTCCTCTTGTATAAAAAATAAGGGAATGGTATGAGAATTAGACGTGGTTTGCTATATGAATCAAATACATGCGATTGATCTGCATTGACGTAAAGCTGAAAAAATTGAGAAACGTCAGGTGAAACAGTACCACGTATAGTCTATTGTCATACAAAAAAAAATATACTGTTATTTATGAAGAATTCTTGTAGAATAGCAACTGCCGGATTGGCTAGAGTCAAATATAATATGACAATAAATCTGTCGATATGAATAGTTCCTCAAAATTCCGGAATGAAACTAAACTAATAATTATATTAATTGTAAAAATATTGTATTGCAGTATTTCAGATATGACACAAAATGCCATTAAAGCTGAAGATATGCATGGTTTCTCAAAAATCTGGAAAGGAAATAAACTTTTATAACTCTGTAAATTATGTAAATATTTTATTTGGGTAACTCGTATATGACCAGAGGAAACTCATTGTTTAGAAACGAATATCAATTAATCAATATTCCTGGTGTCTCAATAAAGAAAAATATTTTTATCATACAAATATTTAAATGTATTAACTCGTATATGGCAGTGGATAATTTAAGCATTCAAGTGTTTTTGGAAAGAAAAGAATGATGTTGCAACGATGTTCATCAGATATGTTTTAATCTCCATGATGGTCCTTTTGTTTCTCCAAGTTTGTTCTTTAGTTTTCTAAGTCCAAACTAACCTCTTAACTAACCTCCATAGTCAGTTGTTGCATAGTGTAAGGCCTAGGGCAAAGGCGGGCAAAAGCCTGCCCGTGGGCCGGATACTGCCCTTTTGCTTACTTTATCCGGCCCGCTCAAAAATCCTGCATGCATTTTTTTTAATCTCTTATATGGGACTTTGTTGAAATTAACAGTATTTGTATGACTAGTGTACATATAAATAATGAAAAATAAGCTGCTGGCTTTGTTTCTCGCCAATTCGAAAGAAGATTTCAAGATTTCAAAGCTATCTAAAAACCTTTATCATTAATTAGTCAACCTTTCAATTTTGACGTGCAAGAAGCTCCTGTTGAAATTCAACTAGAACTAATTGACATACAGTCAAATAATTTACTAAAAGAAAATTTTCACTCAAACGAGTTTAGGGTTTTCAAAGGGACTTTGAATACAGAACATTTCAAACATTTTGTTAACTATGTTCAAAAATACCTAGTTTTATTTGGTTGAACATATATTTGTGAAAGAAATTTTTCGTTAATGATTTACACGAATAATAAATATCGATCACAAATTACTGAAGAAAATCTATACTCGGTATTAAGGATTGCTGCAAGTGATTTGTATCCAAATTTTGAAATAATAATATCAAATAAACATTCCAGATTTCCCTTTTCGCATTAACTAAAACTATTCTATTTTAACGTTTGATGTTTGTCTGTTCTTTTTACAATTCTATTTATTATTATATTTACAAAATGTAATATAAATATAAAAATGTAATAATTATGATCAAAATAAAATAATTTGTATCGTTAAGATATAAATAAATATCAAAATAAAATCTTTCATTAACTGATTTATTTAATAACTATTAACTTAATATAATGGATCATATTTCTTTAAAAATTACGTGACATATTTTAATGGGCCCAAATTGTTCTCATAAGTAAGACAATTTTTTATTACTATTACCTTTTATTAATTGTCAAATTTCTCTGTCTAAATGCTTTAAAATGATACTTATAGAGTTTTTGTCAAAACAATTTCTTGGGCAGGGAAAACAACGCCACCCAAAACATTCGCGTGTGCACAGAGTAAGCGGTATAGTCCTCCGGCCTGGGAGACATTTTGAAAATTTCAATTTGGCCCACGCTTAAAAGTATTTGCCCACCCCTGGCATAGGGGATGTTTCAAACTATGTTATGGGTTTCTACTGCCAATAGGTCATTGATTAAAGAAACCCTTGGCAAAAAAAATGACTTTGTTCTTGCCAATTTACCAGATGAAAGTATAATTGTTTACCCTTGTATAAAAAATAAGGAAATAGTATGCCAACATGACGTTATTTGTTATACTGTAAATATATATGCAACAAATCTAGGCTGGCGTAAACTTGAAAAATATTTAGAGATATTAGTAAAACAATACTATATCTTATATATATTTCACTTAAAAAAGATACTCATATATATAAAGAAATCTAAAAAAATATATTGCATAATTAGTCCCAGTCATAAATTATATGTTGCATAGTTAGTTCCAGTCAGAAGTAATATGTCAATAAAGCTGTCAATATTCATGGTTTTCCAAAAGTCTGAAATAAATTAAACTTCAATAACATTTTTAACTACAGAAATTTTTTCTTGCAGTAATTCGTATTTGAGAGACAAGTATGTGATGAGGTCATTTAGATCAGATATATAACTTATTCATTCATACAAGAAGTAAAATGCTTGGGATCTAAATCTAACCTCATCACATCTTTGTAAAAGACAGAGGACCACATATTTATATTCAACGGATAATGTTGTCTTGTACGGGGTTCTGATCCCAGTCCCAGATTAGAATCCCGTCTCCGTACTTGACATTAAATAAGAATGTACCTTTGTGGAGTTATTTATGAGTCAATAAGGGACAGTGCCCAATTAGAAGGGATAAGATTTTCCACGTTGGCTGTCTCAAGGTGGGGTTTAAGCAGACCAATTAGATTCTTTCAACTATCCCGATTGGACTATAAGAAGGAAGAGGGGACAAGGATGAAACTAATAAAATAAGAAATATCGAAAAAAAGAAAAAGGTGAAAGTGTTCGATAGTCGAGACAAAGAGAGGAGTCCGACAGAAGAGGTTCGGATGTCGGGACGAGGAGAGTCCGACAGAAGGTGTTCGATAGTCCAGACGAAGAGAGGAGTCCGACGGAACGAGTTCGAGAGTCCAGCCAAGTTCGACAGGAAGTGTTCCTTCATCAAATAGTACGGCCACACCCCAAACACTCAGGAGGAAGCCCCTGACCAGCCCGACGAAAGATCCATATATACCCATCAACCAGCAGTGTTCCGGGCACACCATTTTAACTCCCCAAAGGTACCCCTTTTTACATACATTTTGAAATTGGGATAAGGTCCTCTCTCTTATATTTACATAATTATTTAAGTATTAAAAAATTATTGTCAGAACTAATTTAGAAAATGTTGACAAAGCATAGTTTATGAAAATTAGCATCAGTTTGTATGTACATAGGTGTATATATATTATAATAAATTTACTTTTTTATATTAAGGTAGTTTCGGATGCTGTTAATTTAGCTTTTAGTTTAGTTTCATTTCTTATGTCTGTAGTTTCTCAGAACCTGTGGTTAAATGTAGTACTAAAATACTTTTACATAAAGCAATCAAAATAAAATCCCACTATACATTTGATTACAGGTTAATACTCAAATAAAAACGAGGACTACTTTGACAAAACATTCTAGTATTTTTGGAAATCCAAGAATCACTTTACAACGATTTTCATCAAAAATGGTTTTTATCCCATGAATGGATCTTGTATTTTACGTTCTATAGGTTTGTCAAATAACTTCTTAATTAGGCTACAATTTACTGTTAGGCGAAACAACGAAACAACGAAAAGTGTCTGGAAAATATGGAGATAATGATATGAGCTTTCTATGGCTTATATCCATCTCCAACCAAAGGTATATATAAAGACTGTCTCTTTCGACGCACGAAATGGCAGTGTTTTGATATTTTACCAGATGGAAATATGTATTTTCTGTAGTGTTTATTTCGTTCGAGAGAGAAAAATGTTATAATATAAGTGGCACTGTTGTCGCTTTATGACACCATTGATGAGTATCGCTTCTCCAAAATCAGAGTAAGTTATGAATTCCTAAGAGAGGCACGCACGTTCTCTATTATTTTGATGTGATGGTGTTCGAATATAAACGATGTTTTAATGCGAGAAGGACATTTTTCTTTAGAATAACATCTTTCGACTTACCGCAAAGAGGAATAGTGACCCAAACATGATACGTCACCAGTGACGTCATAAATCGACCACAGTTCCACTTAAAGGTAAACATTTTATCTCCGAAGAACGAAACAATAAATTTCATTTACCCTTGGATAAAACATAAATTGACAAACTATGTATTCGTGTAAGTTACTATTTTAATGAATCTAATACTTACATTCTGTTTGTGTCTTTTGAAGAATCAGTGCGCAAGCGCAATTTACTCTTTCATACTTATTAAAAAATCGTTAATATTTCTAACTGAATTTTAAACTTCCTCTGCCATTTTATACTGCCACAAAATACTCCCATTATCAAGAAATTTACTTTCTTTTACTTTCTTATCAGACTTTTCAGAAATACTGTGTAACAGATATTAAATATCAAAAGAAAAGGATATAACCATTTTTCTGACAGAATTCTTGTGTTTCGACAGACGATATACTTTAACGTACTGTTTATGTGGACAAACATTTCTAAAGGACTAATGTATAGAATATTTGAATACATGCGTACAAATATACATTCATATATCGGAGCTTATGTCTATTATTTATTTCTAAAAATTTACGTACATTATTAATTATAAAATAAAAGAGGAAAAAAGCTTAAAGTATCCATCTAAGTTCGGAAAACTTTTTTCTTTAAACGTAGAAACTAGTTCATGTTTTTACATTTTGAGATTTATTTTTTTATATTATCATAGAGAATTACACTTAAAATATTTATTCCTGGAGAATTTTTTATAAAATTTCTAATAAATAATGAAAATTTAATAAAAAAATCGGGGTTTTTCAAAAGGTCTAATTTTTTAATAATTTAAATTATTTCAATATTTTTGGATGCAACACATTTCTTATACCCTGGACTAGTGAATCACATTAAATCTTTGCATAATTTACATTTGGTAAAAATTTCTGGTCCTTCAAAATCATACGCATTGAATTTTTAACGAATTTTCATTACCTTTTTATCTAACTTTGAGTGTAACATCATTAAAAATTATCCAAATTCAAAGCTTTTCGGTCATTCACTAGTAAATACTATCAAAAGCATTCATAATAATTTTCAACAAAATATTTTAAAAACTTTTTGAGAAATCACATTTCAAGTTTCAACATTTTATTAAAAATACCGTTCCGAGAAAAACGCATTTGAAGTTTATGAAAGCAACTTTAACTATTGAAAAATTAAAATACAAGTAAAATTCCCCACACTTTATGGCTTGAAAACTTTCTAATTGCGAATTTGCTAATTATTAAAAATACTAGAAAAATCTTCATGAAAATTTAAAAAGTTTGGTTAAAAAAATGCTGTTTAAAAAGCTTTAAATTCACAACATCCGGTTCCGAAGTCGCTACTTCCGTTTTGTTTGAACAGCTGTGACTGATGTTTAAACAGCTGTAACATTTCTTTAAAATGCCGTAAAGACAAAACAGAAACAGATTTAGAAGCCTAAAAGTTGATATTTTACAATAGAGAAATAAAAAAATTATGAGTTTTGGCAAAAAATGTCGTTTTTAACGAACAAGGATACCTTAATGCAATCATTAAATAATATTTGTGAAAATTATGATTATAAATTTTGAAGAACATCAAACACGTGTAAAACAGTTCGTTAGGATTAATGACAAATTATGTATAATATTTAATGCATTCTGAGGCATCATAAAGATATAATAAGTAAATTTATACAGAACTGAGAAGAAATGACAATGAAATGTATTTCTGTTCTCTATTTATGATCTCTATTATCATTACTTTAGTCTCGTGTATATCATTAGCATCACAATTATCTGGTAAAGTTACTGATGATACATTTACATTTAAATTGACATTTGTGTGCTAATTTTTTTAACTTTTAATCATCGTGTTATGTACTCAAATATCAGCTTCGAAGGGTATTATTTTCATTCTTAATCACAGAGCAATTTATTTAAGCAGATAAACAAATATACAGACTCGAATTGTATTGATAAAGATACTAAAATAATGTATAAATGAATATTTGATTGCATACATTTCTAATAGTGTATCTAATCTCACTTATTTAATATTTATTAGAAAACTTAGTTTGTAATTATTTGTTTCATATGGTTTCATATTTGAACTGAAACAAGTCATCTTATTGTTTTTTATGCATTGTTGTTGGAATGGAGATCCAAAGTGTTTACAATGTTTTTTATTACATCTTGAGAAGATTTACTTCCAGATTTTATGCGTAGTTATGTTAATAAATATACAAAACAAACAACGTTGCTATTAATCTGAAATCACACTTCAGTATTGACAAATATCCGAAGGAGACTAAGTGGTTTTAAGAAGTAATGTTACAAGAATTCCGACAGTTATCTATTTAGCCATAACTTTTTATACACTGGTTATATGCCCATATATCACGAAAATATCAGCCAATATTAAAATTATAGTATCGGCCTACGCGAAACTGACTTCCCCTTCTTAAATGGCATCCCTAGATATCAGTATTTGGTATTTAGCAACATTCGGCAATATGTCCGAAGACTCTAAGTATTGTTTTGTTGATATATAGCAATGTTGGTCAATATTCCCTCGCCTTGAATATCCTGATAACCCATTTTAGATATTTAGTAATGTTGATCAATACTCTCCGATACCCCTGGATATCCTTTATTGATATTTAGCAATGTTGGTCTATATCCCCGGATATCACTAAATATCCTTTTTTATATTTAGTAATGTTGGTCAATATTACCTAGCCTTGAATATCCTGAATACCCTTTTTAGATATTTAGTAATCTTGATCAATGTTTTCCGATATACCTGGATATCCTTTTTTTTTATATTTAGCAATGTTGGTCAATATTCCCTGATATCCATGAATATCCTTTTTTGACATATAGCAATGTTGGTCAATATTCCCTCACCTTTAATATCCTGAATACCCTTTTTAGATATTTAGTAATGTTGATCAGTGTTCTCCGATATCCCTAGATATCTTCATTTTATATTTAGAAATGTTGGTTAATGTTCTCTGATATACGTGAATATCCTTTTTTTGCATATTTAGCAAAGTTGGCCAATATTCCCTAGCTTTGAATATCCTGATAACCTTTTTTAGATATTTAATAATGTTGATCAATATTCTCCGATATCCCTAGATATCCTTTTTTTGATATTTAGAAATGTTGGTTAATATTCCCCGATATACCCGAATATCCTTTATTAATATTTAGCAATGTTGGTCAATATCCCCGGATAACACTAAATATCCTTTTTGATATTTAGTAATGTTGGTCAATATTCCCTGATATCCGTGAATATCCTTTTTTGATATAGAGATATGTTGGTCAGTATTCCCTCACCTTGAATATCCTGAATACCCTTTTTAGATATTTAGTAATGTTGGTCAATATTCCCTGATATCCGTGAATATCCTTTTTTGATATATAGCAATGTTGGTCAATGTTCCCTCACCTTGAATATCCTGAATACCCTTTTTAGATATTTAGTAATGTTGATCAGTGTTCTTCGAAATCCCTAGATATCCCTTATTTTATAATTGGCAATGTCAGTCAATATTCCCTGATATCCGTGAATATCATTTTTTGATATATAGCAATGTTGGTTAATATTCACAGCTAACTCATGATATCCTTTTTTAGATATTTAGTAATGTTTGTCAATATTCTCTGATATCCCTGGATATCCTTTTTATATTTAGCAATGTTGGTCAATACTGCCGGATATTTGTTAATATCCCTTTTGACATATAGAAATGTTTCTCAATAGTCACGGCTAAATATGGATATCCACTTTTTGATATTTATCAATCTTGGTCAATGTTCTTTAATCTTGAATATCCTGAATACGCTTTTTAGATATTTAGTAATGTTAATAAATGTTCTCCGATATCCTTGGATATCCTTTTTTTCATATTTAGCAATTCGGTATTCTGTGATATCCTTGAATATCCTTTTTTGCTATATAGCAATGTTGGTCAATATTCCCTGAATATCCTTCTTCTGATATTTAGGAGTGTTGGTAAATACTCCCCGATATCATTGAATATCCATTATTTTAATATTTAGCAAAGTTTCTAAATATTTCCTGATATACTTGAAAATCCGTTTTTGATATTTAATGGTAAATTGAATGTTATATGAATAGTCTGTCTGCCAGTACCCGGCTTTGCCCGGGTTTAAAATAAGGTTTTCTGTAGAAGCGTTCAAAACTGTTTATTTGCATGCAGTAAAAGGGTACATTTATCTCAAAGCAAGGTGATAGACAACAATTTTGGCAGTTCCATTTGGAGCGTGTACAAAAATATTTTCTAATTTTTGTACACCCTCTGAATTGCCCACTCTGGAGCAGGCCATTTACAACTGCCCATGAGAAAAGCATGGTGTCTTCAAGTCTATACCAGCAATCCCAAGAGACTGGCCCTGTGACTTGTTGATTGTCATGGCAAAGAACAGTTTCAAAGGGAACTGTATTCCCTTGAATTGTATGGTCTGAGGAAATTATCACGTTGCCCTATATTAAATTAAACAGACTCTTTGGTTGCTCATGGCAAAGCGAATAACAAGATTTATTAAACACTAGGGTTAAGTACACATGAAATAATAATACTACTGCCTTAGGGCCATTACGAACAAATATGAAAGCTCAAATTAACGAATAGGGACAATGTCTTACCTTCCAATGCTCCATTTTGTGACTGCCAAGGAATGCCTCCCCTTTTTCCTCTCTCTCTGTGATATATATATATATATATATATATATATATATATGTATAATATATATATATATATATATATATATATATGTATAGCGGGTACAATTACTCCCCTCTCCTTTTTTACGATAGGTGGCGCTAGAGAGCCATCGAGTGTGTGTTCTAATATAGTGTTAGTGGTCTATGAGAATGTGTTTTGTGCTCTTTGTTGTTTTGTGCTCTGTGTTGTGGAACTTTGGAAGGAAATAAAAATGGTTCCTAAAAAAATGACTAAATTAATTCAAAACGCCTTTTGAAATAAGAGTTTCGTCCTTCTACACACACACACACACACACACACACACACACATATATATATATATATATATATATATATATATATATATATATATATATATATATATATATATATATATATATATATATATACTTATACAAAAATAGAGCTAAAAACATGGAGGTAGGGCCCCCGGAACTTGGAATCTGACATATCTGATAATAACTCTATCTCCACAACTGGGTTATTTTGAAGAGAGCATAAATTGAGAAAAACCTCAAAACATTTTTCAGTCGACACTAAGATATCTTTGGCTATTTAATTATCAAAACATATATTTCTAGATTATTCCAGACATTACTGTAATATTCTTCTTTTTATAACTCGAGGAACAGGCAAATTTTATCCCTAGTGAAGTCACAGATGGGAGTCTTGTTTCAGAAAATTTTAGGTTTCGGCTCCCTTATCCAAATATTTACGCAAGAGAATTTTAAAAGAGTGGTTCTGTTTTTCAAGAAATATCCCGTCTAACATTTGCTTATTTATTCGACTCCATCGATAAGAGTTTTACTTCCGCAATTTTTTTTTTCAAAAGAACATTCACGAAGTAAATTCCTCTAATTAGTTACCAAAATATTTTTAAAACGAATTTTTGCGTGTTATGTTTCAATTACAAGGCAGTGTCTGAGTTGGTGAATTAAATTAGCTACAAGACTTGAATTTTTTTAATAATTTAAAAGTGGAATACGTTTGATTCTCAAAATATGTGAATTTTTTTTGTATTTTACAGTTTTTTTAGTTATTTGTTGACTTGATGATAAATAACCCGAATTAAAGCATTCCATAATACACGTGTTATTTAAGTTAGTGATTTTTTTAATAAAAAGGCACAATAATACCTCTTTATCATTTACATTTTCTTGAAATTTAGTACTTAAACCTACTTTTTTAAAATGATCATCTATATAATAATAGCCTAAGTTATCTGTCCGTTCGTACTCGAATTTATGAAGCTGTTGGACCAGGAATGGATAGAGACACCCATACTGGATTCTTGATGAGTAAGAGTTAGCAAAATTCAAATCAAGTTCAAAAAGTTCGAAATCCACCCCTTCACCCTTTCCGATCCTTTGATACCTTTATTTCAAGCCCTATTTTCCCCGGTTAAGAGCAAACGATTATATTCATCAATTTATCCCATTATTAGTAAATGAAAATAACATATTTTTTTAAGCATTATGATGTTATTCCTTTAACCATCACATTTAATCATTTCTTATTTTAAGTTATTTATATATCGTCTGCATTATTTTCATACGTTTTATCGCTGAACTTAGATATGAAGAAGATAATTTTCTTTTATATTTGGCTTAAATAATATATTAGGTACATAAGTGATGATTTTAAATTTAAGCATCGATTAATTTTTGTTGCAATGAAAATTTTATCATCGGCATTAACAACAAATTCTTTTCATAAAATCTACGAGTTTATTTCATGGACTAATAAATATCTAGCGTTTATGTAATATATCTTTGAAAATCAAGAATTGTGTTCGTTTGTGTGTTTGTTTTTATACATAACCACACAGTTTGCAAACGGTTCGCTAACTTTTGGACATCATTCATATATACCGCCAAATAATCACTGTCAATATGAAAACATCTGCTGTATATTATATCAAGTAATATGACAAGATAAATTAAAATTTGCAATTAACATGTGGTCAGTAAAGATAAATAAATTATTGAGCGTGTACCAGATAATTCTCATTCCAAAAACAAACCATTTTTTACCTACCTCATAAGGTACTTTACAATTCTGGAAAATTAAAAATTTTACTGATCCCGTCATATGACGGGCTATATGCTAGTTTCCAATAATATATATAAGTAGTTTCGTTTCATAGAAACATGTTTTGACAGAGACGTATATACTTTGGGGGGGTACTAGATGATCTAGAACCTCGTATATACAATACAAGATTATTAAAACCTATTAAGAATTAATTGAGTACATTGTATTTGTGTACAACACCGTATGCTTCAAGATATACTGTTGTCCTGAATGAGTAAACTTGGTCTACAACGATGTTAACATAGCACACAGACGGCATGGATCGTTCTATGACGATTATAGGTCCCAATAACGTGCACCATGGAAACATTGCTCACCCCTAATAACCACTTGCTAGTCTTCGTCATGGATCGTTCTATGACGATTACAGGTCCCAATAACGTGCACCATGGAAACATTGCTCACCCCTAATAACTACTTGCTAGTCTTCGTCATGGATCGTTTTATGACGATTACAGGTCCCAATAGCGTGGCCATGGAAACATTGCTCACTCCTAATAACCGCTTGTTAGTCTTCGTCATGGATCGTTCTATGACGATTACAGGTCCCAATAACGTGCTCCATGAAAACATTGCTCACCCTTAATAATCACTTGCTAGTCTTTGTCATGGATCGTTCTATGACGATTATAGGTCCCAATAACATGTTCCATGGAAACATTGCTCACCCTTAATAACAGCTTGCTAGTGTTCGTCATGGGTCGTTCTATGACGATTACAGGTCCCAATAACGTGCTCCATGAAAACATTGCTCACCCCCAATAACCACTTGCTCGTCTTCGTCATGGATCGTTCTATGACGATTATAGGTCCCAATAACGTGCTCCATGGAAACATTGCTGATCCCTAATAACCACTTGCTAGTCTAGACCAGAGTGGACTTGCTAGTGGTGGACCAGAAAACTTGATTTGTTTCACTATGTAACTTTCTTCAAATCTTATTATGTCCAGTTCCGATGTTTCTTGGTTCCTTACAGACGCAGATGACTATGATATGCCGTAGGTGCAGGGACATACATTGGCATCCGGCTGCGTCCACCCATGCACAGCAATGTACGCTGCCCAATGTGTTTAGAAACACAGTCTGGGTCACCACTCTTGTAGCTGTTAGAGATTTCGGATGTTGTAGCTCATTCGTGGTATCACTCTTCACTCTAAACTGGAATAAATACGGCTCGGACGACACACCGATGGCAGCCGATTTGCAAATTCACTGTTGATCTGTTCTGACAGCAACTGCTCGTGAACAGTACACTAAACTCACCGTTTCTGGTACTGATATTCCCCGTCGACGAGCCATTATGACTTGACATTTATCGAAGTGTGATAAATAAGCGGCTTTAAAATTTTGTCGCTAATAGCGATACATTTCGAAAGACAATGCATTGTCACTTTATATATTCTAACATGAGCAGCCCATATATTCTAACATGGACAGTGGTTTTGCTGTTGGATATATATATATATATATATATATATAATATATATATATATATATATATATATATATATATATATATATATATATATATATATATATATATATATATATATATATATGTATATGTATATATATATATATATATATGTATATATATGTATATATATATATGTATATATATATATGTATATATATATACATATATATATATATATATATATATATATATATATATATATATATGTATATATGTATATATATATATATATAATATATATATATATGTATATATATATATATATATATATATATATATATATATGTATATACATATATATATATATATATATATATATATATATATATATATATATATATATATATAAATATAAATATATATATATATATAAATATATATATATATATATATATATATATATACATATATATACATATATATATATATATATATATATATATATATATATATATATATATATATATATATATATATATATATATATATATATATATACATATACATATACATATATATACATATATATACATATACATATATATACATATATATAATATATATATACACATATATATATATACATATACATATACATATATATATAATATATATATATATATATATATATATATATATATATATATATATATACATATATATATATATATATATATATATATATATATATATATATATATATATATATATATATATATATATATATATATATATATATATATATATATATATATATATACATATATATATATATATATATATATATATATATATATATATATATATATATATATATATACATATATACATATACATATACATAAATATATATATATATATATATATATATATATATATATATATATATATATATATATATATATATATATATATATATATATATATATATATATATACATATATACATATACATATAAATAAATATATATATATATATATATATATGTGCGTGTGTATTTATATATATATATATATATATGTATATGTATTTATATATATATACATATACATATATATATATATATAATATATATATATATATATATATATATATATATATATATATATATATATATATTATATATATATATATATATATATATATATATATATATATATATATATATATACATATACCGGGTGGTCATAATTAAACTGACAGTGTTCACAGTGTTCTGTAGCGTGATCTTTTTCAGAATATTTTGTAAGAAGTTTAAGCAAGACGGGGGACGAAGGATTCCACAAAAAACAAATTAGTTCCAAAAGTGACCGCTAGGGAAATATTTGGCGCTGTGTTATAGAATATAGAGTGTTTAAAAATGCAAATCAAAACGAAAATTACCTTTATTTTGCATTGAAATGAGGTTCAATGTGGCTGCCGTTGTTGTGGACCACATATTGCATTCTGTGCACAGTATGCACAACAGCAGGGAGTAACATGTCGGCAGGAATCTCCCGTACAGTCCGTGATATGTTATCCTTCAACCTAGCCATGTCCTGGACCACTACTTGATAGACCTTGGACTTAAGGTAACCCTACAGCCAGAAGTCGCATGGGGTAAGAACAAGCGACCGAGGTGTCCATGCAGTTGGAAAGTAGCGGATAATGACTTTTTTTGTTGTGAATTTCTGTCGTAGCAGCTGTTGCACCTGTACAGCAAAGTGTGGAGGGGCTCCATCTTGCATGAAAAGGATTCCCCCCAGACATTGTCTTTTCTGAAGTTCCGGAATGACAAAACTGTTCAACATGTGGCGATATTTCTATCCGTCAACAGAACAGGTTTACGGTCCTTTCGGGGTAATGTTCTCATATAAGAATGGACCTACGATAAATTCCGCTGTGAACCCACACCAAACAGTTACCTTTGGTGAATGTAAAGGAATTTCTGTGACTGCATGTGGTGGTTTGTCATCCCAAATTCGGCAGTTCTGGGTATTCACAGTTCCATTCAGGTAAAAGTGGGCCTCGTCTCCCCATAAGAATTTCCACGGCCAAGAATCATCCACCTCCATTCTGGCAAGAAGTGTGAGAGCAAAAGTCAATCGCTTATCATGGTTGGGGTAATATTCCCCTAGCGGTGATTTTTAGAATTAATTTGTTTTTTCTCTGAATTCTTTGTCCCCCGTCTTGTTTAATACTGCTACAGAATGTGGCGTCATTCTCGAAAATAGATCGCGCTACAGAATACAGTGAGCACTGTCAGTTTAATTATGACCACCCGGTGTATATATATATATATATATATATATATATATATATATATATATATATACACATTCAGGAATGATAAAATTGTTTTTAATTAAACTGCTTAGTAAATCTTTTATCAATATTAATTAGTCTATTATATTGACTTATCCAAAATATTCATAACAGAAAAGTAACGAGCAAATATAAGCTATAAATTTAAGTATATCAGAGTTATAATATTCCATTTAATAAATCAGTGGATTTTTATTAAACAAACATATATAAGTCTTTTATTAACGATGATTTTTAATTAATTACTTCTCATAATGGTATCAATATTTTCTTAAGAGTAAAAGTAAATAACATTTTTCTTTGTCGAAATATATATATTTTTTTAAAACCAAGTACATATCAGGCTAAGAAAACACCTAATGCGAATGTATTTCCTAACTTTTAAGTTTCTTGGAAACCTTTCAAATTTATTCGTCTTTTCTTAAATTTTAAAGATTTTTATGTTTGTTATCCTCTCTATAAATGGTTCGCTGGCGAAGTCCAAACGTGTAAATTTATTCAAAAAGTGTCTATCTGCTCTGGAATAACATTATATATATGTTAATCGAACGCTGGTATCTTAGGGAAATGTAATTTTGCATCCCCATTTAAATCGATTGCGAGCTTCTCTTACATCGGAGAATTCCCTTAAATCACGGAACTTCAAAGGAAAAGAAAATATGCTTTAATCCCATTCATTAACGGGGAACATGTGTGTATGGGAGTGTATAGAAAGAGCAACATACAGACTTTCTCAAGAATGAAAGCGCTCTATGTGTATAAAACATATTCACTCCGAAAAATCCTGCACAAAACAACTGTAAAATTTATCGAGTGGAAAAGAAAAAAACATAGAGGGGGGAAATAACAAATATCCGAACAGAACTGGAAGTTGAGTCTTTCTAAACTTTTGGCTTATTGATCTATGCTAATATTTGCTTCCATGACTTATTAAGAAATGCAGGGTGATGCTTAGATAAAAGAAACCGGGGAGGAAAACAGTTGGCAGTCACGTCGGGAAAATTATTTTCCTAGAAAAACAAACTCCCTTCTCTCTCCCGTGCTTCTGTTTTTTCCCCCGCTATCTTCTGACATTTTAAAATGATTGCTGCAGAAGTACAACACAAACAAAGTGGTACAGAAGACAAAAAGGGGAATTTTTTCGCATTGTTTTTTCTTCCTTTTTTAAACAAAAAGTGCCAGGAATTAAATTATTTTCCGATGCTTTATCCCCGTTCGTGGGATAATTGTTCACTTCTTCATCTCTGAATGCAAATTGGGGAAAACTTGTTGAGAAATCTTTGTTGGGTTATGTTTTTCCCTCAAATATCACTTTTTTTAGATTATAAATGTAAATATTTAAACAGTTCTTGATACTTTGAGTGCGCCAGTTTCGACTATTTTAGAAAAACACTTGTTTGTTTCGTGGATAATTATCGGTAAAAGTTGAGCTTGTTAGTTGTCGTGAAGATACAAAGTCCGTTGCTTTCATGACTCTAAACATCTTTCCATTAATATTTTAGTAGTGTATTAATCACTTTATTCAATGTTTACTTTCTTATTTACTAAGACAGGAGTATTTATTTTCAAGATAAAGATCCTAAAGTGTTGATTAGTTATTTGAAAAAAAGAATATTTACTTATAAAGTCGCAATTAAGAATATTTCGTCTACTTTAGAAAAACACTTGTTTGTTTCTTGGATAATTATCGGTAAAAGTTGAGCTTGTTAATTGTCGGGAAAATGCGAAGTCTAACGGTTTCTTAACTCTAAACATGTTTTCATTAAAATTTTAGGAGTGTGTTAATCCATTTATTCATTGTCTACTTTTTTATATACTATGACAGGAGTATTTATTCTTACAATAAAGGTTCGAAAGTGTTAATTAAGTGTTTGAAATAAAGAATATTTACTTATAAAGTCGCAATAAAGAATATTTCGACTATTTTAGAAAAACACTTGTTTGTTTCGTGGATAATTATCGGTAAAAGTACAGCTTGTAAGTTGCCGTGAAGATACAAAGTCCGTTGCTTTCATAACTCTAAACATCTTTCCATTAACATTTTAGTAGTTTGTTAATCCCTTTATTCATTGTCTATTTCTTTATTTACTAAGACAGGAGTATTTATTCTGACGATAAAGGTCCTAAAGTGTTAATTAAGTGTTTGAAATAAAGAATATTTACTTGTAAAGTCAAATTTAAGAATATTTCGTCTAATTTAGAAAAACACTTGTTTGTTTCGTGGATAATTATCGGTAAAAGTTCAGCTTGTTAGTTGTCTTGTAGATACAAAGTCCGTTGCTTTCAAAACTCTAAACATCTTTCCATTAACATTTTAGTAGTTTGTTAATCCCTTTATTGATTGTCTACTTCTTTATTTACTAAGACAGGAGTATTTATTCTCACGATAAAGGTCTTAAAGTGTTAATTAAGTATTTGAAAAATGAATATTTAATTGTAAAGTCGAAATAAAGAATATTTCGTCTATTTTAGAAAAACACTTGTTTGTTTCGTGGATAATTATCGGTAAAAGTTTGGCTTGTTAGTTGTCGTGAAGATACAAAGTCCATTGCTTTCATAACTCTTAACATCTTTTCATTAAAATTTTAGGAGTGTGTTAATCCATTTATTCATTGTCTACTTTCTTATATACTATAATAGGAGTATTTATTCTCACAATAAAGGTTCTAAAGTGTTAATTAAGTATTTGAAATAAAGAATATTTACTTGTAAAGTCGAAATAAAGAATATTTCGACTATTTTAGAAAAACACTTGTTTGTTTCATAAATAATTATCGATAAAAGTTAAGCTTGTTAATTGTCGTGAAGATACAAATTCCATTACTTTCATAACTCTAAACATCTTTCCATTAATATTTTAGTTATGTGTTAATCACTTTATTCATTGTCTATTTTCTGATTTACTAGGATAGTAGTGCTTATCTCATAATAAAGGTACTAAAGTGTTAATTAAGTACTTGAAATAAAGAAGATTTACTTTAAATACACGATAAATCTTAATAAAATGCATAAAAATTATTTTTTCAATAAAATATATAGATTGCAGATCAAAATATGTCAAATACGTTGAATATTTTATATAAAAGTAAGGCTCTTCTCAATATGTATATGTTTTTTTATGATTTTTTTATTGGAAAAAATGTGCAGATTTTCTACATTTCTACAAAACTTTTTCAAATTATTTATCTTAGTTCAAGCTGAATTTTAATAAAGCATTTAATGTGTCAAAAATTCTTCGCTTTCACATGAAAAATCTGTATATTTTTTAGTGGGAATGGAACTCTAAACTGAAACTGCTTATTTTGTGCAATAAAATGTGTTAATTGCAGTTCAAAATAAGTCAAACTAGTTGAATACTCTGTAGAAAATTAAGGCTCTTCACAACATGTATACCTAGTTTAGGATTTGCAGATTTTCTGTGTTTCAACAAAAAAAATTCAACTTTTTTATTTTAGTTCAGGTTGAATTTTAATAAAGCATTTAATATGTTGAATTGTTTTGCTCTCCAAAGAGAAATCTTTGTATTCTTTAATGGAAGAGGAATTCTAAACTGAATCTACTAATTTGGTGCAATAAAATGTATTAACTGCAGTTCAAAATAAGGCAAATACGTTGAATACTCTGTTGAAAAGTAAGGCTCTTCACAACATGTATGCGTTAGTTTATGATTTGTTTTAATGGGAAGAATGTGCAGATTTTTTGTGTTTCAGCAAAAACTTTTCAACCTATTTATTTTAGTTCAGGTTGAATGTTAATAAAGCATTTAATATAGTGAAAATTTTTCGCTTTCACAGGAGAAATCTTTGTATTATTTAGCGGGAAATGGCACTCTGAACTGAATCTGCTCCTTTTCTGCAATAAAATGTATTAATTACAGTTCAAAATAAGCCAAATACATTGAATACTGTGTTGAAAAGTAAAGCTCTTCACAACATGTATGCGTTAGTTTGTGATTTGCTTTAATTTGAAGAATGTGCAGATTTTTTTGTGTTTCAGCAAAAACTTTTCAACTTATTTATTTTAGTTCAGGTTGAATGTTAATTAAGCATTTAATATATTGAAAGTTTTTCGCTTTCACAGGAGAAATCTTTGTATTCTTTAGCGGGAAATGGCACTCTGAACTGAATCTGCTCCTTTTCTGCAATAAAATGTATTAATTACAGTTCAAAATAAGTCAAATACGTTGAATATTTAGTAGAAAAGTAAGGCTCTTCACAACATGTATGCGTTAGTTAGGGATTTGTTTTATTGGGAAGATTGTACAGATTTTCTGTGTTTCAGCAAAAATTTTCAACCTATTTATTTTAGTTCAGGTTGAATTTTAATAACGCATTTAATATGTTGAAAATTTTTCGCATGAATAATGGAACTTTAGTGAATAATGGAACTCTAAACTGAAAGTGAACTCTAATTAACTCTAACGTATGCTCCCGTATCAACAAGTACATGTTGACATGCGTGTTAAGGTGAAGACCGACTGAGCGTCTAGGCCAGCCGCACATATAAGTGGAGTAGCCGTAAGAAAATACAAATTTGAATGAGAAATTATTCCTCCTGCTGATTTTTTTATTTGAATATAAATAAAGATGTAAATAGGAATTAAAAATGCTAATTAGGCCATTATACCAAAGAAACCATACTCGATCGAAGATCTGACCAACATGGCGTCTTAGTCTTAAAGAGAAAATGGTGTTAAAAATGCCTCAGAAGATTTTGAGCTACACATTCCTTCTTCTTGCTGTCTCTCTGAGAGGGCCCGCAGCTTTCTCAAAAAAAATATTCTTTGAACAGCATTGCCTGGGGTGAAGATGACAACTCCGTGGTTAGTGTGATGAGGCGATTTAGATCAGTAATATAATTGATTCATTCATACAAGAAGTAAAATGCTCGGGATCTAAATCTGACCTCATCATATCTTTGTAAACAGATAGAGGACCATAAATTTATATCAAAGGATATTGTTGTCTTGTACGATGGTCTCGGACGGGGTTCTGATCCCAGTCCCAGATTAGAATCCCGTCTCCGTACTTGACATTAAATAAGAATGTACCTTTGTGGAGTACTTATGAGTCCCTAAGGGACAGTGCCCAATTAGAAGGGATAAGGTTTTCCACGTTGGCGGTCTTCAAGGTGGGTTTAAGCAGACCAACGAGATTCTTACAACTACTCCGATTGGACGTTAAGAAGGAAGAGGGACAAGGTTGAAATCAAATAAAATAAGAAAAATATAAAATTTGAAAAGGGGTTCGGAAGTCCCAGAGAAGGTGTTCGGAAGTCCCAAGAAAAGAAGAAGGTGTTCGAGAGTCGAGACTAGAGGAGAGTCCTACAGAAGGTATTCGTGAGTTGAGACGAGGAGAGAGTCCGGCAGAAGGTGTTTGATAGTCTAGACTAGGAGAGAAGTCCGACGGAACGAGTTCGAGTGTAAAGTCAAGTCCGACAGGAAGGGTTCCTGCACCAAATAGCACGGCCGAACCCCAAATACTCAGGAGGAAGCCCCTGACCAGACCGACGAAAGATCCATAGATACACATTAACCAGCAGTGTTCCGGACACACCATTTTCACTCCCCAAAGGTATCCCCTTTTACATATATTTTGAAATTGAGATTAGGTCCGCTGTGTATTTACAAAATTACTCAAGTATTAAAAAATTGTCAGAACTAATTTAGAAGATGTTGACAAAGCTTATTTTATGAAAATTATCATCAGTTTTGTATGTACATAGATGTATATATATTATAATAAATTTACTTTTTTTATATTAAGCTAGTTTCGGATGCTGTTAATTTAGATTTTAGTTTATCTTATTTTTTATGTCTGTAGTTTCTCAGAACCTGTGGTTAAATGTAGTACAAAAATACTTTTACACAACGCAATCAAAATAAAACCACCACTATACATTTGATCACAGGTTAATACTCAAATATAAACGAGGACTACACGGCAGTTAGTAACCCCTCTTGATCAATGGGGGTCGAAGGAGGATCACTCACTTTACTTTTGCCTTTTAGGTCAGCTTCGCACTGGCGTTGTAGAAGTGTAACTCTTTGTTACATTCCCTCCCTCGGCAAAGAGAAAAAAATCACATAAGGATGAATCGTTGCACCGCTGGGGCAGCTGTAGAAGTGTAACTCTTTGTTACAGTGCTGGTGCCTAGTATCTGCTGTGTCCGTTAATGGTAATTGGGGAACGTAAAATATACTCATGGTCACAATTTCTTCCAAGATCGCAAACGGTTCCTCTAGGGGTAGCAGAGCAAGCTTGGGGGGGGTCTTCTGTTTATTCGCTACTTCTAAATTATAATGGAACCACTGGCTGAGGTCAGATAAGATTTGGTAGAGCTTATTCTACATAAACCACAAATGAAGATGAGCCTTTATGGTGTTTTTGCTCATAATTTATATATCTTACAAATGCTAAATATTAAATCGTAATCCAATAGTTCATGCGGTCTCTAGTACGTTTTAACAATATCCATACAATCATAAATTGCAACACAAGTATTCAAATGTTATCGAAACATAGGATGATCAAAGCACATAAAACACAGTTTGGGAAAATACATTTCCAATTATGCACAGGTTGTCCGCAAACAGTTATGTTTATTTAGATTCCTTTGGACAGCTACTGATTTGTTTTCTAAGAATATTAGAAACAGATCTCTCCTACTCCAGAAACTCTTACCCTTAGCACTTTGAGGCATATGTTGCTTAAATATTTGAGAGTCAAATTAAATAAATAGGTTAGAAATGTAAGTCATTTCTTACGCTGACCTACAGCAGCAAATCAACTAAAAACCAGTATGCCCCGACAGCAATCACAACAACTACAAAGCTGCTGCTGATCTACGAAAGTTCTGTCATGGTCCGATTTTAATTTGTCAAACCCGGTGAGGATTAAGCACTACAGAGGTAAGCTCTAGACTACCAGGAATAAAAGAAGACCCAGATCACTCAGGTGGATTCGGGGGTAAACCTCGGGGTTGTGAAGACCTAAAGGAGGTATACACCTGAAGTTGTCTCTCCTTTAGCACTACCCAGAGGACACATACGGCTTCACCTCGTGCCCGCGGACTCGAGAGACGTTGTCCTCCAGTTTAGAAGTGTAGAAGGAAAATATTCAATCAATGCTTCGATTTATCAAATTTCACATCTTAGCAAGTGAATCAACTCTTTTATTGCCTAAAATTTATCGCGGGAGGAATTAGCAAGAGGGAAAATTTTCTGAGAGTGACTTGAGCAAAAGCGTACATTCCAAGATGCTTTGTGAGCTAGTTTGATTATTATGTAGAGCTTAAAACAGACTCCTCAAATCTGTTAATATGACAGCAAAAGATTGGCTGCGTACTAACAGTTGCTGAATAGCCACTACAATTCCTTTACTTCACCATCGAAAGCAGCATTTAATGGACCGACTGGGAAGTTGAAACTATGCATACCTGCTCCAGAAGCACGTGCTGCTTTCTGTCTCTGGTATACAACCAGAATATAGGCCATTTCTTTCCAAATTATAGATTTTATCAAACTTTCCACTCAATATTTGGTACCGGAGTTCATGTGTTCGAATCCTTCTATAGGCATGCATGTTCGTATCCAAATGTAGTCGGCTTATAAAGTATGTCCCGGTCTCATTAGTCGTGTTGAAAAGATACGAATCCCAAATCCTCTCAATCCAGAGAAAAATAAATATCCTAATCCTTCTTTCTATCTATGTATCCATCTTTCTCTTCCCACTTTCTCTTTATCTCTATCTAATCATCCAATTATCTCTCTGTCACTCTCTCTCTTTCCCCCTCTCTCTCTTTTCTCTCTCTCTCTCTCTCAGCACGTGCTTTCTGTTTCTGATATAAAACCAGAATATAGACCATTTCTTTCCAAATTAATAGATTTTGTTAAAACTTTCCACTCAATATTTGGTACCGGAGTTCATGTGTTCGAATCCTTCTATAGGCATGCATGTTCGTATCCAAATGTAGTCGGCTTATAAAGTATGTCCCGGTCTCATTAGTCGTGTTGAAAAGATACGAATCCCAAATCCTCTCAATCCAGAGAAAAATAAATAACCTAATCCTTCAGATATAAATACTTCTCTCTTTCTTTCTATCTATGTATTGTATCCATCTTTCTCTCCCAACTATCTCTTTATCTCTATCTAATCATTCACCTCTCTCTCTGTCACTTTTCTCCCTTTCTCCTCCTTCTCTCTCTCTCTTCCTATATATATATATATATATATATATATATATATATATATATATATATATATATATATATATATATATATATATATATATATATATATGTATGTATATATATTATATATATATATGTATATATATATGTATGTATATATATATATATATATATATATATATGTATATATATATGTATATATATGTATATATATATATATATATATATATATATATATATATAATATATTATATATATAGTATATATATATATATATATATGTATATATATATGTATATATATATATATATATATATATATATATATATATATATATATATATAAATATATATATATATATATATATATATATATATTATATATATATATATATATATATATATATTATATATATATATATATATATATATATATATATATATATATATATATATATATATATATATATATATATAAGTATATATATTCTATTCATAGTTTTGAAACGTAATAAATTATTCAGATCCTGTTTTTTACAGGAAACAGGGAAGTAAACAGCTGAACTTTGACAAAAACTAACAGGGCGGGATAGTTCCATATAAATGCAGCATTTTTTTTTCCTCTTGTGAAAGTTTGACCGCCAGCCAACACACTTAGTATAATGAGCCATACATAATATCTCCCTTTGCCACCTTGGACCTGGAGGTGTCTACCGCCCACCCCATCCCATACGCAATTACGGCAAAAATCTCGCCCTCCATCCGCCCTGTTGAGATTTCTCGATATCCCCCGGGGGTCTGCCGGGTTCGCTCATCTGAGACCAAAAAGGGCGTCATTCTCAAGTATTTAATAATCACTCTCGCGGTCTTAATAGCAATTCTCCGGGTTATTGGAGGAGGCCCATCCATTGAACCGAACCCCAACGAGTATTAATGCTTCGAAAATTTCAAATCGGACGTGATATTCACTGGGGTAAGGGAGAAGATTGTATCCAAAATGTATCGCTAAGTATAACTAAAGTGATGAATAAGCCGCATAGTAATATTACTAAGGAGTGTTTCCCACAGTGAGAAAAATAATGTTGAAGTTCATTAAAATTTGCAGCCAACAAGAGAGGCTAAATTAGTTATTATGAGTCTATAAGAACTAATGCATGGTAATTAATCTCTCTTCGAAATTAGCAACAAATTTATGGAAATTTTTATAGATCACTCTTTGGAGCTGTTATTATATTTTTCGGTATAAAAAGACACATTGTTTAATTCTATTATCATATTGGGCCTTAATTATTTTAGTAGCATAAAAATTCTAGTAAAGACTCAATTACTTTAATCAGAATTTCTAACTAGTTTTAATACGGAAAGTATTTTATAGTAGTAATATGAAATTATGTTTTATTAAGGTATGAAAATAAGTGAAATTTATAAGAAACTGTTTTATTGTACTAATCTAGAAGATTCTAAGCGTAGTTGCAAGAGCTAAGTCTGTTTAATAATTTTCTATACTGATTTTTTGTATGTCTTCATGATGAATAAAATGAGTCTATGAGAAGTAATTCAGGGCAATTAATCTCTCTTCGAAATTAGCAATAAATTCATGGAAATTTTTATAGCTCACTCTTTGGAGCTGTCATTATACTTTTCGGTATAAAAAGATACATTGCTTTACTCTATTACCATATTGAGCTTAATTAATTTCGTAACATAAAAGTTTTCGGAAAGACTCAATTACTTATATCATACTTTCTAACTTCTTTTAATACGGAAAGTATTTTATAATAGTAATGTTAAATTATGTCATATTGATTAAGATATGAAATTAAGTCAAATTTAAAAGAAACTGTTTTATCATTGTACCAAACAAAAATATTCTAAGTGGAGTTGCTGGAACTAAGTCTGTTTATAAATTATCTACATTGATTGTTTGTATATCTTCATGATGAATAAGATGAGTCTATGAGAACTATTTCATGGCAATTGATCTCTCTTCGAAATTAGCAGTAAATTTATGGAAATTTGTATAGCTCACTCTTTGGAGCTGTTATTATACTTTTCGGTATAAAAAAATACATTGTTTTACTCTATTATCATATTGGGCCTTATTCATTTTCATAACGAAAACATTCTCTTAAAGACTCAATTACTTAATTCAGAATTTCTAATTAGTTTTAATACTGAAAAATATTTTATACTAGAAACAGGAAAATTAAGTCATCTTGATAAAGGTAAAAAATTAAGTGAAATTTACAAGAAACTCATTTACCATTGTACCAATCTAGAAAATTCTAAGCATGGTTTCTAGAGTCTACTGCTAAGAACTGGTCTAAGTCTGCTTAATAATCCTCTATACTGATTTTTTGTCTTCATGATGAATAAGTTGAGTCTATGAGAACTATCAGAATTTCTAATTAGTTTTAATAGGAAAAAGTATTTTATAGTAGAAACAGGAAGGTAAAGGCATCTTGATTAAGGTATAAAATTAAGTGAAATTTATAAGAAATTCTTTTATCATTGTACTAATCTAGAAAATTCTAAGCGTTTTTGCTGGAGTTAGATGAGCTTAATAGTTCTCTATACTGATTTATCTATGTCTTTATGATGAATAAGATAAGTCCATGAGAACTAATGCATGATAATTAATCTCTCTTCGAAATTAGCAACAAATTTGTGGAAATATTTATAGCTCACTCTTTGTTGCTGTTATTATAATTTTCGGTATAAAAACATACATTGTTTTACTCTATTATCATATTGGGCTTTAATTATTTTCGTAACATAAAAATTCTGGGAAAGACTCAATTACTTTATTCAGAATTTCTAACTGGTTTTAATACGGAAAGTATTTTATAGTAGTAATATGAAATTATGTCATATTAAGGTATGACAATAAGTGAAATTTATAAGAAACTGTTTTATTGTACCAATCTAGAAGATTCTAAGCGTAGTTGCTGGAGCTAAATCTGTTTAATAATTTTCTACACTGATATATTTGTATGTCTTCATGATGAATAAGATTAGTCTATGAGAACTAATTCATGGCAATTAATCTCTCTTCGAACTTAGCAATAAATTCATGGAAATTTTTATAGCTCACTCTTTGGAGCTGTTATTATATTTTTCGGTATAAAAAGACACATTGTTTAACTCTATTATCATATTGGACCTTTATTATTTTCGTAACAAGATAATTATCGGAAAGATTCAGTTACTTACTTCTGTATTTCTAACTAATTTTAATACGAAAAAATATTTTATAATAGAAATAGGAAAGTTAAATCATCGTAATTAAAGCATAAAATTAATTGAAAATTATAAGAAACTGTTTAAGCATTGTACCAATCTAGAATATTCTAAGCATAGTTGCTGGAGCTAAGTCCATTTAATAATTCTCTATACTGATTTTGTTATGTCTTCATGATGAATAAGATGAGTCTAAGAGAACTAATTCATGGCAATTAATCTCTCTTCGAAACTAGCAATAAATTTATGAAAATTTTTATAACTCACTCGTTGAAGCTGTTATTATACTTTTCGGTATAAAAAGATACATTGTTTTACTCTATTACCATATTGGGCCTTAATTATCTTCGTAACATAAAAATTCTGGGAAAGACTCAATTAATTTATTCAGAATTTCTAACTAGTTTTAATACGGGAAAGTATTTTATAGTAGAAACAGTAAGGTTAAGTCATTCTGATTAAGGTATAAAATAAAGTGAAATTTATAACAAACTGTTTTATCATTGTAATAAACTAGAAAATTCTAAGCGTTATTGCTGGAGTTAGATCTACCTAATAATTCTCTATACTGATTTATGTGTTTCTTCATGATGAATAAGATAAGTCTATGAGAACTAATGCATGGTAATTAATCTCTCTTCGAAATTAGCAAAAAGTTTGTGGAAATATTTAAAGCTCACTCTTTGGAGCTATTATTATACTCTTCGGTGTAAAAGGATACATTGTTATACACTATTACCATATTGGGCCTTAATTATATTCGTAATATAAAAATTCTGGGAAAGACTCAATTACTTTATTCAGAATTTCTAACCAGTTTTAATACGGGAAAGTGTTTTACAGTAGTAATATGAAATTAAGTCATCTTGATAAGGTGTGAAATTAAGTGAAATTTATAAGAAACTGTTTCATCATTGTACCAATCTAGAAATTTCTAAGAGTGGTTACTAGAGCTAATTTTGCTTAATAATTTTCTATACTGATCTTTTTTTGTCTTCATGATGAATAGGATAAGTCTATGAGAACCAATGTACAGTAATTAATCTCTCTTCGAAATGAGCAACTAATTTATGGAAATTTTTATAGCTGACTCTTTGACACTGTTCTTATACTTTTCGGTATAAAAAGATACATTGTTATTATCTATTATCATATTTTGCTTTAATTATTTTCGTTGGAGATAAGTCTGCTTAATAATTCTCTTTTTTATATCTTATTGATGAATAAGATCAGTCTATGACAACTAATGCATGGTAATTAATCTCTCTTCAAAATTAGAGACAAATTTACAGAAATTTTTATATATCACTCTCTAGTGCTGTTATTATACTATTCAGTATAAAAATATGCATTGTTTTACACTATATTATATTGGACATTAATTATTTTAGTAGCATAAAAATTCTGGGACACATATAATTACTTAATGCAGAATTTCTAGCTTGTTTTATTACGGAAAAGTATTTTATAGTAGAAAAAGGAAGGTTAAGTCCTCTTGATTAAGGTATAAAATTAAGTGAAATTTATAAGAAACTGTTTTATCATTGTACCTCTCTAGAAGATTCTCAGCGTGGTTGCTTGAGTTAAGTCTGCTTAATAATCCTCTATACTGATTTTTTTTATGTCTTCATGATGAATAAGATCAGTCTATGAGAACTAATGCATGGTAATTAATCTCTCTTCAAAATTAGCAACGAATTTATGGAAATTTTTATAGCTCACTCTTTGGAGCTGTTATACTTTTCGGTATAAAAACATACGTTTCTTTACTCTATTATCATATTGGGCCTTAATTATTTTCACAAAATAAAAATTCTCGGAAATACTCAATTATTTAATTTAAAATTTCTAATTAGTTTTAATACTGAAAAACATTTTATACTAGAAACAGAAAAGTTAAGTCGTCTTTATAAAGGTAAAAAATTAAGTGAAATTTACAAGAAACTCTTTTATTATTGTACGAAACTAGAAAATTCTAAGCTTCGTTTCTAGAGCTAAGTATGCTTAATAATCCCCTATACTGATTTTTTTTATGTCTTCATGATAAATAAGATGTGAGTATGAGAACTAATGTATGGTAATTAATCTGTCTTCGAAATTAGCAACAAATTTTTGGAAATTTTTATAGCTCACTCTTTGGAGCTGTTATTATACTTTTCAGCATAAAAAGATACACTGTTTTACTCTATTATCATATTGGGCCTTAATTATTTTCGTAACATAAAAATTCTCGGAAAGACTCAAATACTTAATTCTAAATTTCTAACTAGTTTTTATATTTAAATGAATTTTATAGTAGAAATAGTAAAGTTAAGTCCTCGTAATTAAAGTATAAAATTAAGTGAAATTTATAAGAAACTGTTTTATCATTGAACCAATCTAGAAGATTCTAAGCATGGTTGCTGGACCTAAGTCTGTATAATAATTCTATGTAATGATTTTTTTATGTCTTCATGATGAATAAGATGACTCTATGAGAACTAATGCATGGTAATTAATCTCTCTTTGAAATTAGCAATAAATTTATGGAAATTTTTAGGACTCACTCGTTGAAGCTGTTATTATGCTTTTCGATATTATGAGATGCATTGTTTTACTCTATTATCATATTGGGCTTTAATTATTTTCGTAACATAAAAATTCTCGGAAAAACTCAATTACTTAATTCAGAATTTCTAACTAGTTTTAATACGGGAAAGTATTTTATAGTAGAATTAGGAAGGTTAAGACGTAGTAATTAAAGTATAAAATTAAGTGAAATTTATAAGAAACTGTTTCATCATTGTACCAATCTAGAAATTTCTAAGAGTGGTTACTAGAGCTAATTTTGCTTAACAATTTTCTATACTGATTTTTTTATGTTTTCATGATGAATAAGATGAGTCTTTGAGAAATGATGCATGGTAATTAATCGCTCTTCGGAATTAGCAACAAATTTATGGAAATTTTTATAGCTCACTCTTTGGCGCTGTTATTATACTTTTCGGTATAAGAATACATAGTTATACTCCATTATCATATTGGGCCTTAATTATTTTCGTAGCATAAAAATTCTGAGAAAGACTCATTTACTTAATTCAGAATTTCTAACTAGATTTAATATGGGAAAGTGTTTAATAGTAGAGATAGGAAAGTTAAGTCATATTGATTAAGGTATAAAATTAAGTGAAATTTATAAGAAACTGTTTTATCTTTTTACCAACCTAGAAGAAGCTAAGCGTCGTTGCTGGAGCTAAGTCTGCTTAATAATTCTCTTTTTTTACATCTTTATGATGAATAAGTTACAATAATAATGAAAGTTTAATGTGGAATGGAGCTTTGTAAATAAGTCCAATGGAATATTTGATATTATTGTATGCACGCAAGCTAACGATTACCTAACCAGTGGTAATGTATAGTTTAATTGTGTCCTTTTTTACCTTTCTGTAAGTTTTGGGGGCACAAGCATCCAACGGTTTTTTGAAGTTAGTTTTAACAGCCTTAAAAAATCTTGAATTTTTTAAGGCTGTTAAAACTAAATTTATATTTAGAAATTTATCAATTTTTTACGAAAATTAAACTTTTAAATAAAACAAATAGTCCCCTCAAATAAAGTATTCATTTTATCAGTAAAATAATGCTCGTAAAATGTTCAAAAATATTTTATTTGTATATATATATATATATATATATATATATATTTTATATTTATATATATTTGTATTTATATATATGTATGTATATATATATATGTATATATATATATATATATTATATATTATATTTATATATATAATATATTTATATATATATATATTTATATATATTTGTATATTTTTATATATATATATATATATATATTATATATATAAAATATATATATATAGTATATATATATTATATATATATATATATATATATATATATATATATATATGTATATATATGTATATTTATATACATATATATATATATATATATATATATATATATTTTTATCTATGAATGTATGTATATATATATATATATATATTTTATATTTATATTTATATATATATATATATATATATATATATATATTTATATACATATATATATATTATTTTATATATATATATATATATAATATATTTATATATATATTTTATATACATACATTTAGATAAATACATACCTATATAGATACATCACTTATATAGATATAGATTTATATATATATATTACATTTTTTATATATGTATGTATATTTGTGTATATATGTGTATAAATGTATATATATATCTTATATATATATATATATGTATATATTTATATATATAGATATATATGTACGTATGTATATATAAAACAAGTTTATGTGTTTTATCACTATATTTGGTTGCAGGGGCGCAGACCAGTGTTTTGCCGCTGGCGCTAAAGTACCTAAGGACGGCCCTGATCATTGCCTATTGTTTTATTATTGTCTTATTTTCCCCATTTATTAAAAGCATTTGACGTAATTTTTTACCCATTTAAAGACTAATGAGCATTGTGAATAAACAGAAAGCAAGCAAGCACATCAGTGAATTATATGCAAATATTTATGCACGACACAAGTATTAAAAGGTTTTTTCCCTCTCAATGTACCATTTTCCACGTAGAGTGCAATATATCTGGACACACGGGGAATACCTTTTATTAAAATAAATTGCACATATCCCAAACATTCCCGGAGCATCTGGAATTTGTATGCCTAATGTAATTGTAGATTCAACTGCTGGCTTTTCGTCCGAGGTAGCGAATGAGACGTGATCGACATAAAAATGTTGCCCAGTTGTTCTTGCATGGATCTGTCGACATGCGTTTTAACTAAGAATGCTTGTTGAGAGTCTACCGGCTGAATCCTAATGAGTCTGAGGAATTTTCCTCTGGCTTTCTTTTCATTTCGAGAACTCGCATCGCAAAATTAGATTACGCATGAAAGTAAAGATTATAATACCGTATTTTTGTTTTTATTTTTGTTTTTGTCAGGTTTCCCTCGGTGAACTTTGATTAACTGGATACATATCTGAACACGAACTGCTCATTTTTATTGTCGTATCATTGAAGAAAACATGTTATAAATATTCCATGAGTGTCTTATGAATTGTCTCTTATTTTTTACAATTGCACATCATTTTTTCTTTTCTTTCAAAATTCTTTTCATTAGGGGGATTATTTATTATGCCCGACAACCAATCCCCTTCTTTTGAAACTACAGTAATCTAATTAGGTATGATAGTTTTTCCTATTTAATGTTTAGCACCTTTACATCATACCTAGTGAGCTAATGCATCACTTTATAGTAGTTTAAAGTAGATTCTGCCTTTGGTGGTTCATCAAGGATAAATTTATATGAAGGAGAAACAAATGTTCATCTATCTTTACACATATTACAAAATTTTATTGAGACTTCATTGAAAAACTATGTTTTACTAAGCAGGTATACATAATCATAAATCAGTAAAATGAGTTCAAAGTAGATTCTGCCTTTGATGGTTCATCAAGGTTAAATTTATATGAAGAGGAGAAACAAATGCTCATCTTTCCTACTTAATGTTTAGCACCTTTACATCATACCTAGTGAGCCAATGCATCACTTTATAGTAGTTTAAAGTAGATTCTGCCTTTGATGGTTCATCAAGGATAAATTTATATGAAGGAGAAACAAATGTTCATCTATCTTTACACATATTAAAAAATTTTATTGAGACTTCATTGAAAAACTATGTTTTACTAAGCAGGTATACATAATCATAAATGAGTAAAACGAGTTCAAAGTAGATTCTGCCTTTGATGGTTCATCAAGGATAAATTTATATGAAGAGGAGAAACAAATGCTCATTTATCTTTACACATATTACACAATTTTATTGAGACTTTATTGAAAGACTATGTTAAACTAAGCAGGTACACATCATCATAAACGAGTAAAACGAGTTCACAGTAGATTCTGCCTTTGATGGTTCATCAAGGATAAATTTATATGAAGGAGAAACAAATGTTCATCTATCTTTACACATATTAAAAAATTTTATTGAGACTTCATTGAAAAACTATGTTTTACTAAGCAGGTACACATCCTCATAAACGAGTAAAACGAGTTCAAAGTAGATTCTGCCTTTCGTGGTTCATCAAGGATTTATATGAAGAGGAGAAACAAATGCTCATCTGTATTTACACATATTACACAATTTTATTGAGAATTTATTGAAAAACTATGTTAAAATAAGCAGGTACACATCACCATAAACGAGTTTCAAAATATATATCTTCCTCATTTTGGTTGGTTCATCAAGGACAAATTTATATGAAGAGAATGTACAAATGAAAGTCAATCTGAAATATGTACCACTCATCTTCATTGACATTTCATCCAAAAAATATGTTTACGCAAGCAGATAATACATCCTCCTAATAGAGTTTAAAGCAGATTTTCCTCACTTTGGTTGGTTCCTGAAGGGCAACCTTATATTGTGGAGGAAATACTGTAGCGGATCGAAAGTAAGCATTAAAAGGAACTTCCCGTTAGAACTTTTATTAAAAGACTAAAGTAAGAAGAGTAACAAGTAAAGCATAAAACATTAGGACATATACAATACTTGCAGCTTGCAAGAGACGAACAGTCCCGAGAAGAGTTCCCCCTGTCAAGCACGCTGGATTCCATAGCCGAGAATAAATTATTCCACATAGGAAGAATTGACAACAGTACTCCCACACACACCCTCTATATTATATATATATATATATATAATATATATATATAATATTATATATTGGCAATATAATATATATAATATATGATATTATATATGCATGTATATATATATATATATATATATATATATATATATATATATATATGTATATATATATATATATATATATATATATATATATATATATATATATATATATATATATATATATAAAGTCATGTAAACTAGATCACTCCTTTACATGACTCTTTCTCGTTAAAAAACTATATATTAAAAGTGTGAATTGTGGATATCTACTTTATGGATAATAATTTTGATATATGGCACACAAACACACACAAACATATTTGCATGTACTACTTTATATGTATTTCCCCCTCACCTTATATCTATAATAAAGTAATGGTATTCATTCACTTTCAGAGAGATGCTTTTATACCACTTTATATACATTTCCCCTACAATCAGAAAGAAAAAATTCAAATTTGTGTGCCTAATATAATTTTACGTCCAACTTCTACTTTTGTGTCTTCGACTGCAAAATAGAACGTGATCTGCATGAAAGCCTCCACCGTTTTGACTAACGTGTATCTGTCGCCATGCGTTTTTACTACAGATACTCCTACCATGGAAAAAAGCACGCCAGAATTCTAATGAATTGAGATTGCTTTGCAATTCCCTTTTATTTTGGAAACCAGAAATACAGAATTAGATTACTGAGGAAAGAAAAGGTAATATCCACAATTCCTGTTCCATTTTATTGAAAAACTGGTTCTCTATATGTCACTGCTATCAATACGTTATTATAATTTTAATGACTGGTACGAGTGATTAAATGAAATTGCGATACCTTAATATTTCCAAACTGGAAATTGCCTATCAATTGGATTAATTCAATTCATAATTTAAATTTTCTTACAACTTGATGTAGTTCAACCGAGGAAGAAAATTCTTTGTCAAATTTGTACACATAAACACACACACACACAGACACACACACCACACACACTATATATATATATAATATATATGTATATATATATATATATTCATATATATATATATATATATATATATATAATGTATATATATATATATATATATATATATATATATATTTATATATATATATATATATACATATATATATTAATATATATACACATACACACACACTGTATATGTATACATATATAATATATATATATATATATATATATATATATATATATATATTAATATATATATATATATATATATATATATATATATATATATATATATATATATATATATATATATATATATATATATATATGTATATATATATATCTATCTCTGTCTCCCTG
>CM063509.1:69329112-69331612 GCA_032207245.1 Pardosa pseudoannulata
AAATTACTTAACATTAGCAAAATAAATTAGGATCTGCATTTTCTTTTCGTTACCTAATACATTCTCAACCTAACAAAATTACAATGATTAATCTGAATACCATGAACAAAGCGTAAAAGATGCTACCTTTTTAAGGATAAAAGCAGAAGAAATTTTCCCATAATTTTAAAGAACTCAATGAATGTATTTATGTCTCACTGTTAGTACTATCGTGTGTCAAATTTCCAAATTGTTTTACTGTCTGAAGTAGTAGAGAGTAAGGGATATTCTACTCCCAGGCAGAAAAGAGGTATTCTATATCAGTAGGTGGAATACAGATCCTTTTCTAATGCAAGTTATATTTCAGGATAGAAAGATTTTCCCATTGACTATATTTTATTAATTTATAAAGCAGTGAATCTTCAAGCGTATACGAATTTTTCCATGAAGGATTTTTAATTTTCTCTTTAGATTTTGTTTGTTTTTCAGATAGAAAAATCACATATCGAAATATGTTCAGAAACAGGACTATAAAGAGTGAGAGAAAATCGTAAAAAGAGGGTAGATTAATTTTAAGGGTAAAAGATCTAAAACAGCAAAAATTAGTTAAAATAATTACAGACACTAGCTAGTGATATGGTACAAACTGGAGACAGTGGTCGTATTGTGGATAAACAAAAACATTTATTTCTCCGATCTATTCTGATTTGTTATATTCATGAATGGACATGGTGTATGAAAAATATTTTTTAAATCACTAAGTTTGCTCTTAATTTTAAGGAATAAGACTCAAACAGCATTGTGTGATATTATTGAATTTCCTAATTATTCCGTTATATATTATTCCGTAACGATTAGCTTATGCATATTGTGATATAAGCCTAGTACAAAAGTGATACCCACTCATACACAAACATATATGTGTGTGTTACTGCTTGTTTGTCTATCTGTAAAGCTGGTTAAGTTGATAGATGTTACCAGTTGACTAATGGACTAGTAATACAAGAATTACAATATTTTAAACAGTTTTCCCAAACAGTCAGATTATCATCTTCTCAACAGAAAAAAAATTTTTTAGTTCCAATTTTTGTGACATATTATGTATATTTTCAGCTTCTCATCCCTTCTGTGGGTAGAGAAATTTAGGACCAAGCATGATTGGGAACTAAACACTGGGGGTTCCGCGTAAGATTGACCACCTAGCCGGAACTTTGCACACAAGGGACTTTGGTCACGCAAACGGAGATTGGCACCGTAAGCCTTGGACCCCTAGGAGCTATTGCTAATATTATGTATATTTTAAGTAAACATTTGGGGATCACTCTGTGATATATCAATGTTTATTTTTGTCTCTAAAAACGATTTAAACGTAGGATAAATTAGAAAAAAAAATTATTGGAAGTATAATTAAATAGTACTGTAATTGAAATTTTAAAAAATTATGCTCGAATGTGAAAGCAAAATTTAATAGCATTTATAGAAAGATTTATATAGTAATATTCACTCTTCCTGTTGAAAGAGAAATTTAGATATTAATTTTAGGATATATTAACGCATGAATATGGAATTTAAATCTATATTTTAGAAACAAATTAAGTGTTCCCCATGTCTTTTCGTAGGATGTACGTTTTCGTAATGTGAAAGCAAAATTTAATAGCATTTATAGAAAGATTTATATAGTAATATTCACTCTTCCTGTTGAAAGCGAAATTTAGAAATTAACTTTAGGATATATTAACGCATGAATATGGAATTTAAATCTACATTTTAGAAACAAATTAAGTGTTACACATGTCTTTTCGTAGGATGTACGTTTTCCTGTACAAAATTTAATTCTTTTATGTCTGGATAATTTATAAACAGATTTTGTAATGTCTTCAGAAATATTTTCTATTATATATATATATATATATATATATATATATATATATATATATATAATTATATTAATATATATATATATATATATATATAATATATATTATCAGAAATTATAAGAAAGATATTATTTAACGTAACAAAATAAATTATCTGCATATGTTAATATACATTCTAACCTAACAAAATTAGATTATGATCGTGAACAAAGCGTATGCTATTTTTAAGATAAAAGCAGAAGTTATCATATTTTTAAATAACACATGAATTATTTATGTCTCACTGTTAGTACCATCGTGTGTCAAATTGATTGTATTACTGTCTGAAGTAGTAGAGAATAAATATTCTTCTCCTATAAGAAAAGAGGTATTCTATATCAGTAGGTGGAATACAGCTCCTTTTCTAAAGCAAGTTATTTTTCAGGATAGAAAGATTTTCCCATTGACTATATTTTATTAATTTATAAAGCAGTCAATTTTCAAGCGTATACGAATTTTTCCATGAATGATTTTTAATTTTCTCTTTAGATTTGTTTGTTTTTCAGATAGAAAAATCACATATCGAAATATGTTCAGAAACAGGACTATAAAGAGTGAGAGAAAATCGTAAAAATAGTAATTTTGGTTAAAAGATCTAAAACAGC
>CM063509.1:69336612-69346612 GCA_032207245.1 Pardosa pseudoannulata
CACATATTAAATTCCTTGCAGAGAGACTTGAATTTTGTGTACATAATGCAATTTCACATCGAGCCCGCACTGATTTTTTCCTTTCCTCGTCCTTGGTGGCAACGCTTACGTGATCGGCATAAATGTTCACCTTTGCTTGTCTACTATGGATCCATCGGCATACATCTTAACTATAAATTCTTGCTGAGAGTAAAGAATGCCGCTGAATACTAATGAACATTCGTTTCGCCTTTCATTTCGAGAACTTGAATAACAAAATTAGATTACGCATAAAAGTAAAGATTATAATATCGTTCAGGAATTATTTTTTTTTGTCTTGGAAGGGAAACATAACAACTCTGAGCGTTCCGGCAGAGATGTTTAAATCCTACGAAATGTTTCTTTGTAGAACTGTTGATAGTATTAGATTCTAGAAAATTTCAAATATACTCCTTTGTGATTTAAAACTCAATAACATGAATCGATATTGTATTCGTTCTTTGGAATTAGAATTTACATGCTTCTTGATATATACTCTTTACAGTATTATATAATTGGTGCTTTAGGGCTTATCCAATTCTCATTTGTTATTTTAACATAATTTCATCAAATTATGAATGCAATTATTATTTGCGAAAGATGTTTATAACAAGCAGTATATTCTTTTGATAACATGTGTAATAACAAGAAGTATCCATATTGAACTAGTTGGTGATTTATCCAAGAATACTTTTCTTCTTGCTTTCAGACGCTTCGTGGCAAGGCGAGGCTTGCCTTCAGTGGTGATCTCTGTTGCGGTCGAGCAACCTTTTCCTCCATCCTCCATGGCTTTCCAAGCTTCTCTCCGAACTGAAGTGAAGAGAGACAGAACAAAAAGTAAACAGAACTCTGATTATAGAATGTCGCGAGCACTCGCTGTTACGAAACCCGAAGTGTGAACTAGTTTTAGTGTAGAACCATGTAAATAATCATGTTTTGTCATGTGAGTGTTAGTTAATAGAATAAATGTGTTTTGTAGAAATAGAGCTCTCCATCCATCCTAGAAGTCTAGTTTTGTTTTAGATACAGACGCCCAGAAGAAGCGGAAGAAAGGTAAGTTTTTTACCTTTCCTAACATTAAGATCCGCTAACAGAATAATCTCTGATAATGCACTTACTTTCAAACGTGCTGAACTAGAACAGACACAACTCTGGTCAGCTGTTAACCCTTTAAAGGTCATCTATATAAACTCTTGGAATTTAATGAAATTAGTTTATGAATATTACCAATGAACCTTATAAATGCAAAATGTATTAAAATTTTTCTTTACAATGTTTAGGTTTGCATTAGAGAATACCGTAGGAGGAATTGAGGGGGAATTTAACTGACAAACCCACCCCCTTGTATAGCATGAACATAATACTTTTTAAAATTTTAATTATATTGGAAGAACAATAAATAACTGTTCTTAAAATGTATAATAAATAAACAGTTTAACAATTTATAAGTGTTGTTTGAATAGATATTTTTGTTTGGGGTCATACGTGACAAAAATCGAATTACTGACTTTCCAGGTACATCAAGTTTAAATACATATATTTTAAAAGAAAAAAAATAAATTAAGTGTAGTACTATCATTTATTGTAAATTTTAAATGTCAAAAACATAAAAAACTCGAAATAAAAGCATTCATATTTCTCAAAAAAAAAAATAGAGAAAAAAATGTTTAACAGGAGGTTTCCTTGCGAAACCACTGTCCGCTAAAGGGCTAATTCTCTCACTGCGCATCCCGTGATTTCCAAGAGCAACACAGATGTAGCAAAATTTGCGCAACTCGAGATTTCATCGGGCATGCATTTTAGCCGTCTATTTAAATGTGCGAAGCGCTCTTTAACCGTTTTTTCTTTCATTTTGGCTTTACTGTGATTTTCAATTGCTTATTTAGCGGTAAACTAGCAGATGGCTTTAATTGTCTACATTTCTGCGAAATATAGAAGAACTTTTAGTAGCTTTTTGAGCACTCTTTTCATAGCTGAAAGATGTCTGGCAGGAAGCGTTTCGTGAGTGATATAACCTATACTCCTGACGATATTTCCGACACTGATAGCACTTCTGACTCTTATTTCGAGTATATTGAAGATAGTTATAGCGAAACTGGTGAGAATTTCTGGGATTCGTCAGCGGATAGTGATGAATCTGAAAATTTATTTTCTATTCAAAATGTTAGACAGTGGAGCAAAGTTCATATGCAAAATATTCCACCAGCTCCTGCTTCATTTCCTTTCCTTGGAAATCCCGGACTAAATTTCACTATGGCAAATAATGCAACTGTTTTGGACTATTTTGAACTTTATTTTGACGATGACATACATTGCAAATAATAGTAAAAGAGACCAACAGTTACAAGTGAGTAACAGACCCATGAGACTAACTGCTCGACGCTAGCCATATAACCCAAAATCTCACCAAGAAATAGCTTCATAGATAGTGCACTGTCTGTTGTTAAACTGAAGGTGGAACAAAAACTTAAAAAAGAAACGCGAATTCGGCGCAAGGATTGCGAGGTAGGACTTTGCCTCGATCCTTGTTTCGAAATTTATCATACAAGACTTCATTTCTATTAAATGTTTTGTAAGTCTTTTGCATTTTTTAATTATATACTTTTTGCTTGCGTATTTTTAAAATAAATGATAATTTAACCAAGATTAATTTTCAAAATTTAGCTTTTATATCATTATTCTTCAATTTCATTATTCTGAATACCTTTTTTAAGGATCTAATTCTGTATTAAAAAAACTCTTTTACAAAATTTTTTTGTTTATTTTAACTCTAAAATGTATACAAATTTAAAATATGTAATAAAAGAATACGCAATTTTTGAACCTATTTTGATAACATAAATACGCAGCGAGAAGGTTAATAGTACATAAGTAAAGATTTACTGTACGTCTAACAGTATTAAATGGAAGTATATTGTGGAAAAGGCAGTCCGGTGTTGCGGATTTTACGAACGTATGGTAAGAACTGTGAAAGTTGCTTTGCGAAAGACTCTGGGAAGGTTCTTCTTGACTCGGGACCAATTACAAACTATTCTCGCGGAAATTGAAGGGATGGTAAATTCCTGTCAGATTACTTATATTGGCAGTGATAGTGATGAACCGAATGCCTTAATCCTTTAGCGGATAGCGGTTTTCCAGCAAAACCGCCTATTAAACATATTTCCTCTGCTTTTTAGAGATGTACGAATGAACATTTTTACGATTTTGTCCAATGTTTTTCGTATTTTTAACTTACAACAGATGGTAGAACTGAACTAAATTTATTTTTCATTTTGAAATATAAGTATTTAAACTTGCTGTACCTAGAAAGTCAGTAAATAATTTTTTTCTCATTTGTGACACACCAAGAAATATATCTTTAAACAGTACTTATAAACTGTTAATTTATTTCTTATAGCATTTTAAGGAAACGTATTGCTTTTCCAATATAATAAAAATTAAAAAGAAATATTAAGTTCACACTGTACAAGGGAAATGGTTTATCACCAAAGTTCTTCTAAGGAAACCCTTAATGAATCTAAAGAAAACTTTTCATATATTTTAGATATATAAAGATCACAGATAATATTTATAAACTAATTTAATTAAGTTCTAAAGAATTTATGTTAGTGATCTGTAAAGGATTAACTCCAGCACATTTTCTTTTAGGGAAAAGAAGAACATCACTTCCGTCAGTAAGACTTCACCTTGATTCGAATTCTTTTTCCAGGAAAAACTTGATAAGGGCGTTTAACTATAGGGATAAATTAATGAGATCATTTTGGAATAGGTGGAGAAATAGATGCCTATTAACACTAGAATTACGGTGGTCTTCGTTTACCTAGAATTACGGCGGGTGTCATTTTGACCCCTTGATAAGATATCTGCATATTTCTCTATATGATAGAATATATTTGTGAAAAATAAATTAAAATAACGCAAATTATGACAACTACAGCTTGTTTCTAAAAATTTACAGACTTTTCATGGCTGTATGATCAATTAAACGATGTACTACGTTCTCTCTTAAACTTTGATCACTCGGTCGCATTTCATCTTTTCCTAAATAGGTAAATCCGTTTAATAAGTATTTTGTCCTTACATCTACTTCTAGCCAAAACTTATTTCTGATTTTACCCAGCTTGTTAGGCATATACCGCAAAAAACGGCATCTTGATATTGTAGGGAATAACTGTTCATCAAACGTAATATTTTTATTTGGTTTGTACCAAAGATTACATTTTTCTATAAAAGTATTCCATACCTCGGATATTAGTGTAAATTTATCACACTGCAAACGTGAAGACCTTGTTAGTTTATTTTCAAAACGAAGAAATTTCATAACTTCCGGAAACCTATCTCTACTCATAGTTTCATGAAAAAACTTTGGTCCCCAAGTCTTGGACCACAAACTAAGAATTGGTAAGCCCTTGGCGGCTAATGCCCTCCCCCCTTACGTACAACAACGCTATGAATGCTTCCAGTTCTGCTAATAAAACAGTGAAAGAGTCATTATGAAGTTTACACTTGTCTTCAACATCAGTATATAGCCTGCCGTATTTCTAGGTATAATCATTTGTTAGGGCTAAAATAAAAATACGATTTTCTTGAAATCTTTACTATTTCGTAAATCACAATGATTTTGGAAAAGTAAAAAAAGGATTAAGATATTTTCAAAAAAAAAAAGAAGAGCTGTCAGAGATAAAATTTCGCTAGGTGTCAAAATTGCCCCTTCCGTAATTCTAGTGTTAAACTTGAGATCAGCTCATAGGATTTTGAATAAAACCAATATTCACCAGTTTAAAGTCAATGATATTGTTTTGATCAAAGATGATTATCTTCCTCGAAATTTTCGAAAACATGGGGTTAATTCTTGAATTATTTCTTGGAAGAGACGGAAAGGTGAGGGCTTGCAAAGTAAATAAGAATCATCGGTTATCAAAAGACCTGTACAATTGTTGTACAATTTGGAACTCGAGAACTGAATGTGAATTTTATATTTTAAGTTACATATACATTTTTTCATTTAAAACTGCTTTAATAATGTAGTTTGAAGGAATTTTTAGGCTGGTAATACTGCAATGTATTTGGACTATTTGTTAAATTTATTGTTGCACTTTATATTCAATGTTTAGATCTGAAATTTGAAATTAATTATATTTGCATTAATTGGTTTATATTAAGTATAAAATAACTTTATCCTAAAATTTAATCTATTTATAGAGAATTTGCATTTTGTGTTTCATTTTTTGATTCAGGTCACTTTACGTTGATTACCTGTAACTATCGAATTGTATTTTTCAGATTGAAATTTTTTTAATCATGATGTCAGAAACTCTTAACGTGTATTGGAGTAGCTGGTCTTGATGTTAATTAATGATATTGATAATATATGCTTCTTCAGTTTTGAAGACCACCCCCTGAGTTCATGGTTGGGGAGGTGTTGAGAAGGAAACGATTTTTCAAGGGAAATGAAGTGAAGATGCCCAAATGCAAAATAAAAACTACTCTGGTATTCAACAGGACAGCAGTTAGCCTGACTGTAATCGTTCGTGTTATAATAAAGAATTTTGTTACTTCGCGCAAGCGTTGATGTTCCTTGACCCTTGGGGAATTCTTATAAGATTTTATTAAGCTTACCATTAAGGAGAGGTAAATAGCATGTTCACCTACATCAACAAGGAAATGATGTACCAGATAGGCTATTTCATAAAAGAATTAATTTAATTTTATTCATCCAACATTTAGTTTTTCAAGTGCTAAGGAAAATGAAATATGCTGCTTCGAAAGGATTACTAACCACTATAAATATATATAAATGAATCTATCATCTTATGCATTTTACTTACATATTTAATGATATCTTAACTAGTTCACTTCTGGTGCACGCATGTTATTCAAATATCAAGCAGTATTCTTTAATCTCAAAACTATGGAAGTTACAGAAACATATTAATATTTATGCTAAAATTAAAAAGAGCATAGTTCCGTACATAACATAATTTTCCTATCTCCTAGATAATAATAAAGTTATCTGCCCATTTGTCCTCGAATTTATGAAGCAGTTAAACATGGAATGGATCCATATTCAATTCTTGATGAGATGGGGTTAGCAAAATTCAAATCGAATAAAGTTTATAACGAACAACTTTTTGTCAGCATAATTGTAAAATAGAAATATATTTATTAAATATAAAAGGGGAAATCGTTCTCCATAAGTATTACGTACCAATGACTTATACCAGGCCATGTTGATGTAATAAAAAGATTTAAGACTCCAGATACAAATGAAACTTACCGTTTTGCAGACTTTTTTATTTATATCTTGATTTATTCCCAATCTGGTGAAGCTTATAAAATCTATGCAATCTTAATAAGGAGTCGTTGGAATAGGGGATAAAATGTTGGTGCTACAGCCACAGTTTATTGTGATGCAATTTTGGAGTATTGAACTGCTGAAGTATTAGAATTGGCTGGAAAAGCTAGCGAAGATCCGGAAGTAACGAGAATAACTCCAAGGCATTTACAACTTGCTATTCGTGAAGGTGAAGAACCTGATTCACTTATCAAACCAACTAACGCTGATGACGCTTTTCTCAGATGCAAGAGTTGAAATTTTTCTGCCTCTGCTCAAGTTCTCTTCGCTTCCTATTCTTCTTTGAAAGGGGGGTTGCAATCTGCCGAGTGAAGTATCCGAAAAAGCTCTTGTTGCCAAGGCCAAAGACGACTGAGACCGCGTCCGGCACCCCTCATGTCCAATGGGGTCGAAGTGTGTGTGTGTGGGGGGGTTACTGACATCGCCCTTGTCCTTCGGTCAACAGTATAACTCACGTTACAAGGTTGTTGAAATACTTAGGGACGGAGCCTGTTTATTTCGATCGCTTTCGTATCTTATGTTTGAATCATAGTCTTTCAGCAGTGAACCGGAATGATTTGTAATCTAGATATTCAATACTAAAGATTTCTTTGATTCAATCAATGTACATTGAACTATAGGTGGGATTCAAACAGCCTCATAGTTGATCGCTGTATCACTAATCTAGCTAGCTCGCTGTGTTGAATTTAACTGCACCCCTCACTATTTGACTTCAGAGGATCGCTGTTGAACTTCGGCAAATTTCGGAAGATTTTTCCCGAACCCACATCTTTGAAACAATTACATTCTGCGGAGGTCAACTGTCTTTTTAAATGAATTCAACGGGATTCTAAACTGCATTCGCATTATCGGGAGACTTTGGAGGAGTGCGAAGACAAACAAATTATTGAGCACATACCAGATAATTCTAAACCAAAAACCAAACCATTTTTTACTTGCCTCATAGGGTAATTTAAAATTCTGAAAATTAAAAATTTTATTCATCCTGTCGTATGACAGGCTATATGCTAGCTTTTCAGTGCTTTGCAAAAACACTTTACATTCACTTCAAAAAGTTTTCCACTATTTCAAAATTTAGTTTCTACAGGGTCAATAAGTGGAAAAACCATTTGTTTAATTCCACCTAAAAATATCTTAGGTTATGGCATACGATGCAATTCTACCTGATCTAACACATATTTTATTCTCGTTGTTTGTGCGGAAGACAAAATGAAACTAGGAAACAATTATTAATTCTAATGCAAAGGAAGATGTGAAAGTTAGGCAATGCATTACTTAAGTTAGAACTCATAATATTCGCCATCGTTAGTTAATGCATATTCTGTAGATCAGTCGTGAAAAACAACGACCACGTAACTGAAGGGTTGAAGGGTCACGACTAGAGTCCGCCTAAGATTTGCAGTCTTTGTTCAGGTTGGCTGGAGTACGTATATGTTCCTTGTTGCAATGTCCTCGAAGTTCTTAAACGATACATCAAGGAATTTCTGGCTAATACTGGGGAGTCTTCTGCTGTTCCATGCCTCTGAATTACGATGATCCACTTAAGTTAAGACGATCTTTCACCATAGAAGTTCTCATCAAACGAAAAACTTACCTCTCTCTCATTAGTTCATGTGGCATATTCTGTAGCTCAGTCGTCAAAAACAACGATCACTTAACTGAAGGGTTGAGGGATCTCGACTAGAGTCCGCCTAAGATTTGCATTCTTTGTTCAGGTTGGCTGGAGGACGTATAATATCTTCCTGGTTGCAGTGTCCTCGAAGTTCTCAAACGATACATCTGGGAATTTCTGGCTAATACTGGGGAGTCTTCTGCTGTTCTATGCTTCTAAATTAAGATGATCCACTTAAGTTAAGACGATCTTTCACTATAGAAGTTCTCATCAAACGAAAAACTCACCACTCTCTCATTAGTTCATGTGGCATATTCTGTAGCTCAGTCGTCAAAAACAACGATCACTTAAATGAAGGGTTGAGGGATCTCGACTAGAGTCCGCCTTGCAATCAGATCCTAAAAGGGAAAAATTCACATATCATGTGTTAAGGCCCATGTTGGAATTGAGAGCAACGAGAGAGCCGACACACTAGCTAAGGAAGCAGTGGCCCAAAATTCCGCATCCTTGACCTTAAGTTTACCAATCTCCCTACTCAAAAGGAAAATTAAACAATTAGTATTGGAGGAATCGCAACAAATCTGGAACGTTAGCAATACAGGAAAGACCACCTTTGGCTTTTTTCAAGATATCTCATTAACTCGCCTGGTCAGCAACCGCTACTTAATTCAAATTTTCACGGGGCACGGTAACTTCCCGGCCTACCTCCACAGGTTTAAATTAATGGACAACCCACTTTGCTCTTGTGGTAAATACGGAGACTGGATACACTACTTAACAGAGTGTCCTCTCCACGGTGAAAAACACCTTAAAAAGATAAATAATAGGAATATGTATTTCTGGCATAAACAACTTGCGAATCACACACATCTCCAGACGAAGGCAATGGTCATAATGAAATGGCTAGGGCTTAACATAGATAACATAAAAACTCACCAGGCAACAGACAATCAACTTAAAATGTAACACATTAGTCTCATGTCAAGTACTGGTTATGAAATTCCAAAACATAAATATGCTGATCACAAAAACACACGTCACAACATTAGGACTCCGGCAGATCCCATATTTTTGGTTGATGGTTGGTATTGGATGTTAGTTGGTTGGTCTTGGTTGATTGGTTGGATAGGCTAAATTGATAACTAATTCTTTTTCAAATATAATATATATATATATATATATATATATATATATATATATAATATATATATATATATATATGTATATATATATATATATATATATATATATATATATATATATATATATATATATATATATATATATATATATATATATATATATATATATATATATATATATATATATATATATATATATATATATATATATATATTATATATATATATATATATATTATATATATATATATATATATATATATATATATATATATATATATATATATATATATATATATATATATATTATATATATATATATATATATATATATATATATAATATATATATATATATATATATATATATATATATATATATATATATATATATATATATATATATATATATATATATATATATATATATATATATATATATATATATATATATATATATATATATATATATATATATATATATATATATATATATATATATATATATATATATAAAGCCAGCTTTCTGGCCCAATAATAATTGCCTCTCATGTTTGGCAAAGTCTCTGGTAAACTTGCTTGGCACAACAATGCACGTTTCAATGGGTCATTATGCCAGTCAAGGTCTTAGCCAGCCCCCCCCCCCTGTTCGACCTTTAGGCCCAGCTCATCTAACGCAAAATTTTTTAGCTAACTATTTTTGTTTTTATTTTTATTTAATCTTATTATTCCTCGACAGGGGGCTACACACATCAACACACACTAGGCGACTAATCTCCTGCCTTTCTATCCAGATGTAGTGTCTTCAGTGGGTTAAGTCAATTTTTTAACTTTATATAATAAAGCTTTCCTTTTCATCAACTCTTTTCTCTAG
>CM063509.1:69354112-69366612 GCA_032207245.1 Pardosa pseudoannulata
AGGTGGACAATCCACATGAAAACAATAGGCTGTTGTAGTGATCCAGCCAGCTCTAGCAACTGTAGTAATCAAGCCAGTAATGACAGGAAGTTAATATTGGTTAGTTAGTTGTACGTTCATGGATATGATGAGGATAATCCATTTGAAAACAATATGCTGTTGTAGTGATCTAGCGAGCTCTAGCAACTGTAGTAATAAAGCCATTATTGACTGGAAATTGATATTCATTAGTTAGTTGTACGTTCATGGATATGATGAGGATAATCAGTGATCCAGCCAGCTCTAGCAACTGTAGTAAATGAGCCAGTAATGACTGGAAGTTGATGTTCATTAGTTAGTTGTGCGTTCATGGATATGATGAGGATAATCAGTGATCCAACCAGTTCTATCAACTGTAGTAATCAAGCCAGTAATGACAGGAAGTTGATATTGGTTAGTTAGTTGTACGTTCATGGATATGAGGTGGATAATCCAGTGATCCAGCCAGCTCTAGCAGCTGTAGTAATCAAGACAGTAATGACAGGAAGTTGATATTGGTTAGTTAGTTATACGTTCATGGATATGAGGTGAATAATCCACATGAAAACAATAGGCTGTTGTAGTGATCCAGCCAGTTTAAGCAACCGTATTAATCAAGCTAGTAATGACAGGAAGTTGATATTAATTAGTTGTACGTTCATGGATGTGAGGAGGATAATCCATTTGAAAACAATAGCCTGTTACTACAAGAGATACATTGAATCCTGCAGAGTTATGACTCAAATGCAATATAAAGTACTACGTTTATAGAGTATACATTAATGGTAAATAGAAGAAACTTTAAAAAATCGTGCAAAAGTTATTTTTCTGAATTTTTTTGAATTTCTTATTCTATAATAAATAAAGGAAAATGTGTTATAATAAAGGTATTTCAGTTTAAATAGTAATGCGTAATGCGACAGGTTATGTTTAAATAGTAATGCGTAAAGCGACTGTAGTTTAAATATAGATAATAATTTGATATTTCTATATTAAAAATATGTATAATGTAAATATATATAGAATGAAGATCAAGAGGAGTATTTTCCTTTAAATCCTCATATAATAAAGTAATTTTTATCCGAACAAACTATACCTTTTACACGTACAGTAGTTTTAGTCCTTTTTGCTTCACTGCACAATGTAGATCAAGTAGTGTAATAACTAAAATTTTCAGTGTTCGTACATCAACAGCAATGCCAATTTTAAACTTTCCTGAATACATTTAGTCTAATTTTGCTGTTACGTGTGTACATACATACAAAGAAAAGGAACATGTAGTACAATTTCACACATGATATCACAATCAAACTTTTCAGCACCTGAATGATATCACCCTCATATTATTCTCCACTCTTAAATGATTTCAGCCTTCTTATGACTGCTGTGATACACATTTAGCTTGAGAGTGTTATGGTGGGGTGGTTTTTAGCTGATAGTCTTGTTATTTCAGTAGATAAATAGAATGCTGCAGGGTTATGACTCATATGCAATGTAAAGTACTACTTTCATAGAATATAAATTAATGGTAAATACGAAGAGTCTTTAAAAAACCTTTTCAAAAGTTATTTTTTCTGAAATTTGGAGAATTTCTTATTTTATAAGAATAAAGGAAAATTTGTTATATTAAAGGCATTTCAGTTTAAATGGTAAAGGGTAATACGACAGGTCTGTAGTTTAAATATCGTTATTAATTTGATATTTCTATACTAAAAAAATAATGTAAATATATGTAGAAAGAAGATCAAGAGGAGTATTTCTCTTTAAATCCTCATATAATAAAGTCATTTTTTATCCAAACAAACTATAACTTTTACACCTACAGTTGTTTTAGTCATTTTTTACTTCCCTGCACAATGTAGAAGGAGTAGTGTAATAATTAAATTTTCAGTGTTCATATTTAACGGCAAATTTTAAACTTGCGTGGATACATATCGGCTAGTTTTGTCGTTACATGTGTACATACATACAACGTAACTTCATCTTATAGTACAATTTCACACGTGATATCACAATCAAAATTTTCAGTGTCTCCATAATATCATTCCTCATGAGATTCTCTACTCTTGAATGATTTCAGACATCTTATGGCTGCTGTGCTACACTTTTAGCTTGAGAGAGATGGGAGTAGGGAAATTTTAGCTGATAGTCTTGATATTTCATTAGATAAATTGAATCCTGTAGGGTTATGACTCAAATGCAATATAAAGTACTACTTTTATATAGTATAAATTAATGGTAAATACGAAGAAACTATAATAAACTTTACAAGCGTTATTTTTTATGAAATTTGTTGTATTTCTTATATTATAATGAATGAAGGAAATTTTGTTATAAGAAAGGCATTTCAGTTTAAATGATAATGCGTAATGCGACAGGTCTGTAGTTTAAATATCGTTAATAATTTGATATTTCTATGTTAAAAAATATGTAATGTAAATATATGTAGAATGAAGATCAAGAGGAGTATTTCGTTTTAAATCCTCATATAATAAAGTAATTTTTTATCCGAATAAACTATACTTTTTACACCAACAGTAGTTTTAGTCCTCTTTACTTCCTTGCAAGATTTAGAGGTAGTAGTGTAATAAGTAAAATTTTCAGCGTTCCTAAATCAACGAGAATGCCAATTTTAAACTTTTCTTAATACATTTAGGCTAGTTTTTTCGTTACATGTGTACATACTTACAAGATAACTTCAACTTATAGTGCAATTTCACATGTGATATCACAATCAAACTTTTAAGCTTCTGATTGATATCACCATAATGAGATTCTCCACACTTGAATGACTTCAGCCTTTTTGTGACTGCTGTACTCCATTTTTAGCTTGAGAGAGATTGAGCTGGGATGGTTTTAGCAGACAGTCTTGTTACTTCAATACATAAATAGAATCCATAAGGGTTATGACTCAAATGCTATGTAAAGTACTAATTTTGTAGAATATAAATTAATGGTAAATACGAAGAAACTTTAAAAAAACCTTGCAAAAGCTATTTTTTTTTAATTTGTTGAATTTCTTATTCTATAATGAATAAAAAAAGGGTTATAATAAAGGTATATCGGTTTAAATTTTAATGCGTAATGCGACAGCTCTGTAGTTTAAATATCGTTAATAATTTGATATTTCTATATTAAAAATGTATAAAGTAAGTAAAAATGATGATCAACAGGAGTATTTTGATTGTAATCATGCTGTAAAATGTGTAAGTCCTTTTTTACCCTAAGAAACTATACATTTTTCACCTACAGTTGTTTTACTTCATTTTACTTCCTTGCACACTGTAAGAGGAGTAGTGTAATTGCTGAATTTTCCATGTTCATATTTTAACGGCAATTTTTAAATTTGCGTGGATACATTTAGGTTAGTTTTGTCATCACATGTATATATACATATAAGGCAACTTCATCTTATAGTACAATTTCACACGTGATATCACAGTCAAACTTTTCAGCATTTGAATGATATCAACCATCATGAGATTCTCCACTCTTGAATTATTTCAGCCTTTTTATGACTGCTGTACTCCATTTTTATCTTGAGGACGTTGGGAGTGGGGAGATTTTAGCTAATAGTCTTGTTATTTCAATAGATAAATGGAATCCTGCAGGTTTTATGACTCAAATGCAATATAAAGTACTACTTTTATATAGTATAAATTAATGGTAAATACGTAGAAACTTTAAAAAACCTTGCAAAAGTTATTTTTTCTGAAATTTGTCGAATTTCTTGTTTTATAATGAATAAAGGAAAATTTGTTATAATAATTTCATTTCAATTTAAAAGGTAATGCGTAATGCGACATGTCTGTAGTTTAAATATCGTTAATAATTTGATATTTTTATATTAAAAATATATAATGTAACTAAAAATGAGGATCAACAGGAGTATTTTGATTGTAATCATGCTGTAAAAGGTGTAAGTCTTTTTTACCCTAAGAAACTATACATTTTTCACCTACAGTTGTTTTACTTCATTTTACTTCCTTGCACACTGTAAGAGGAGTAGTGTAATTGCTGAATTTTTCCATGTTCATATTTTAACGGCAATTTTTAAATTTGCGTGGATACATTTAGGTTAGTTTTGTCATCACATGTATATATACATATAAGGCAACTTCATCTTATAGCACATTTTCACACGTGATATCATGATCAAACTTATCAGGATCTGAATGATATCACCCGTCATGCGATTCTCCACTCTTGAATGATTTCAGTCGTCTTATGACTGCTGTGCTACACTTTTAGCTTGAGAGAGATGGGAGTGGGGAAATTTTAGCTGATAGTCTTGATATTTCATTAGATAAATGGAATCCTGTAGGGTTATGACTCAAATGCAATATAAAGTACTACTTTTATATAGTATAAATTAATGGTAAATACGTAGAAATTTTAAAAAACCCTGCAAAAGTTATTTTTTTCAAATTTGTCGAATTTCTTGTTTTATAATGAATAAAGGAAAATTTGTTATAATAAAGGCATTTGAGTTTAAATGGTAATTCGTAATGCGACAGGTCTGTAGTTTAAATATCGTTAATAATTTGATATTTACATAATAAAAATATATAATGTAACTAAAAATGAGAATCAACAGCAGTATTTTGATTTTAATCAGGTTATAATAAAGGTCTTTATTACCCTAACAATCTATACATTTTTCACCTACAGTCGTTTTAGTCATTTTTACTCCCTTGCACAATGTAGAGGATGTAATGTAATAACTAAAATTTTCGGTATTCATATTTGGACAACAATTTTAAACTTTCCTAGATACATAACGGCTAGTTTTGTCGTTACATGTGTACATACATACAAGGTAACTTCACCTTATAGTACAATTTCACACGTGATATCACAATTAAACATTTCAGTGTTTGAATGATATCACCCTCATAATATTCTCCACTCTTAAATTATATCAGCCATCTTATGGCTGATGTGCTACACTTTTAGCTTTAGAGAGTTGGGGGTGAGAGAGATTTTAGCTGATAGTCTTTATTTCAATAGATAAATGGAATCCTCCAGGGTTATGACTCAAACGCAATGTAAAGTAATACTTTTATAGAATATAAATTAATGATAAATACGAAAAAACTTTTAAAAAATCTTGCAAAAGTTATTTTTTCTGAAATTTGTCGAATTTCTTGTTTTATAATGAATAAAGGAAAATTTGTTATAATAAAGGCATTTAAATTTAAATTATAATGCGTAATGCGACAGGTCTGTATTTTAAATATCGTTAATAATTGGTATTTCTATATTAAAAATATATAATGTAACTAAAAGGGAGGATGAACATGAGTATTTTGATTTTAATCAGGCTCTAATAAAGTCTTTTTACCCTATTCAACTATACATTTTTCACCTACAATTGTTTTAGTCCACTTTACTTCCTTGAACAATGTAGATGATGTAGTGTAATAACTAAAATTTTCAGGTTTCATATTTCAACGGCAATTTTAAACTTGCCTGGATACATATCGGCTAGTTTTGTCGTAACATGTGTACATACATACAAGGTAACTTTATCTTATAGTACAATTTCACACTTGATATCACGATCAAACTTTTCACCGTCTCAATGACATCACCCCTCATAATATTCTCCACTCTTAAAAGATTTCAACCATCTTATGACTGCTGGGCTACACGTTTAGCTTGAGGGAGTTGGGAGTTGGGGAGATTTTAGCTGATAGCCTTGTTATTTCAATAGATAAATGGAATCCTGCAGGGTAATGACTCAAATCCAATATAAAGTACTGCATTTATAGAGTATACATTAATGGCAAATAGGAAGAAAATGTTTTGTTTAAGTCGTTATAGCTTTTAAAGATTACGCTCTCGTAAGAGGACTTTGAATAAACCCATAATTATCAAACTTTCATATATTTAAATTTCTAGTGTAATATAGTATTTTATAATGAAATTTTCTCTATTCAATGAAATATAAAAATGGAATTCTATTTTTTATAGTCCAATTTAACATTTTTAGATACATTTAATTTCTTATTAAAGCAGCTTCATATTTGATTACAGACACAACTTTAATATCCCTAGGTTTACTCTTCAATGTTATCAATGCTCCGATACTTTGTGTGTGATGTTCAAAGTTTTAACAAATTGAATACTTGCATCGAGTGTAATGAAGAAGGATAAATTACGTGATCTAACTTTGGGCATTTGAACAATTGATTAATTAACCAGAGCTTATGTATGGATTAATTGCATTCTTTCCTATACCTCTCTAAATTTCGTTGAGTTGTGTTCCACGACTGTCGGAAATTGTAAACAAAAGAAGAAAAATATGAGTCAATGGAGTGAGAAAGAAAGCAGAAGCTTAGGCTAACGTTAGTACTTGTCAGTTATAGCTGTAATAAACCTATTGCCTGTGACACCAGAAGTCAGTTCAAGCAGAGCAAATGCATATATTTTGGAATGCCCAACTTAAGTTAGGGAAGAGAAAAAAAAGTATTATAACTCCTTGAAGCCTGAAATCTGTACGTTCTATGCATAATATTTAATTTACCATTTTACCAATAGATTGAGATACTTTTCCGCAAAAAGTCTGGAAGGTTAGCTCCATTTGTCGCTATTTCTCGAATACTGGAAACGATTTGAGAAATTGAAAGGAATGTGAGGGGCATAGAATTAATGATAGTTGATAAAGATAATAATGTTGTCGGCGAGTGTCATGCTTTATGTAAAGCGTCTTACAGTAAAGCCAAGTTTTTCACACCTTTTCATTCATTACTAATATAATAAAAAAATTTAAATATTTTACTTTGTTTATTGAAATCATAAAACGAAATTTGGTTATTAGTCTAATTTTTTTTCCGGGTCTCGTTAATTACTTACATAAAGCATCCGTCTGATATGGCGTTTTCTGTGAAAATGGGGTTTCTATGGGGAACTACGGGTCGAGCAAAACATAAAAATGTTTGTACCTGAAAACAAAAACCAATAGAAAAGAGAATAAAAAATATATTATTTGAGTGGGTGACGTATAGTGGTAATACGCGATATGTCCTTAACCCAATATAAATTGAATTTGGCTTTTCGATAACTTAAGTTTAAATTTTAACGTAAAAAAAACACAATACGCATTAAAAATAAAGGAGAAGTTATTGAATTAAGGAATTTTATTGATATTAATATAAAATTTTAAAAAAATAATAGAAGACAATTGATTGAATTTTCTTGAAAGATGAAAATTAATAAAAAAGGAGAAAACAAAAATGGACTCTAAAATAAGACTATTATGGAGGATGGAACTCTGAGCTCCTCTTCTCGTTTCGGGATCCAGGTCTCTCTCTCTCTCCTCCATCCTGTCTGTTCGGATGAGAAACGCCAGTCTGGGAAGCAAGTCAAGTCTAAGTGAAGAGTATCCCTTGCGTCTGCAGGGCTGAAACGGCTGGTAACTGCTGATGGCTGGAATACTCATCAACATTCCTTTTGCCTGGTGACACGGTGGAAAACCGCCAAGCGCAGGACTAAAACATGCCAATGTGTGAAGTGGGGATATGTCATATCATGAAAAGGGCGAATTTATAAAACTATTGCAATGCAGCTTTCGCCAAGGAGAACGATAAGTGTTGCTCCTGGTATGTGTGATGTCATCTGATCGATTGTTCAGAGTGGCTTATGCGATAAAAAACATAGGGTTTTCGACTCACCGACGTGATAATTGGGAGCATGGTAGGAAAGTTACAAACAGGGAATTTTTAAGGGAAGCTTATAGAATTAATGGAAACTAAATGGAACAGAATTCAAATTAACTAAATGGAAAGTTATGACAATCCGACTACAGACACAGCCGTAATATCCACATCAGCAGTCAAGCTGAGCTCCCTCGTTGCTATCTTTCTTGATTGCCGGCATCGTGAAAACTTTTTTCGGGACCGAAATCGTGTCGCGGAATCTGAAAAGCGGAAAAGCTGTTTGCGCTTCCCGTCCGCTCCGTAGAGCGGCGCTCTCCGTGGAGCGTCCCGAGAGGGAGGTACCGGGACTTCCCTTCTCGCATCTCGCGCTCTCTCTTTCTCTCTCTCTCAGACAGTGTCGTGCGCGAAGTTATATATCCTCCCCGCATCGGCTCGCCGACACCGTCGCCTGTTTTCCTCTCAATTCCAGCAGCCGTTCGAACGTGACATGTCCTGGCTAGCACGCTCCGTGTTCTGGATACTCTTGTATGCGAAAGGTAAGTGACAACACACACCTCCACAGAACACATTTTAGATTCGAATTTTTTTAAATTCGGCGGACCCAATAATTTTTTAAGGCATCGTCCAAATTCCGCTTTTTTTCCTTGTTTTTCAAATTTATATAATCTAATAATTTTTGCCATCAATATTTTAAAGCTTACGCACCTCTATTCTATCTAATTTTTTTGTATCATTGCAAATTTCTTCTTAAAATGATTAGAAAACAGCTAAGTTTAATCTATATTTAAGGGTAAATAGTACCTTTGGAGTTTAAAAATTTTCATAATGATGACAGATTTTTGATTCAATACAAAATAATAAATTTTCCGTTGAATAATAAATTTTGTTTAAAATAAATTTTTCAGGGATTATTCAAATAGGTTTCTACTTTATAAAATTTTTGTGGTTAACTTTACAAATTATGTATTTTCTTATGAGGAATACAATTTTATGAATATTACATACATACATCAACTGAAAAAAAAAATCAGAAATTTACTTACCTGCAAGTTTATTTTTTTATTTAAGGGTACCTTTGGAATTTAAAAATTTACATAATGATTACCGATTTTGATTCAATACAGTATAATAAATTTTCTGTTTAATAATAAATTTTGTTTAGATTAAACTTTTTCCTGGATCATTAAAATAGATTTAACTTTATAAAAATTATGTAGTTTTTATAAGAGAATACAATTTATTAAATATTAAATATGTACATTAACTGAAAAAAAAACAGAAATTTACTTATCTGCGTGTTTATTTTCTATTTAAGGTTACTTTTCGAGTTTAAAAATTTTCATAATGACAAATGATTTTGGTTCAATATAAAACAATAATTTTTCTGTTAAATAATAAATTTTGTTTGAATAAACTTTTTCCTGGATTATTAAAATATTTTTAACTTTATAAAAAATTATGCAGTTTATTTATCTGACACTTACAAATTTAATAAAACATTAAATATGTACATCAACTGAAAAATATTAGAAATTTACTTGCCTGCAAGTTTATTTTCTATTTACGGCTACCTTTCGAGTTTAAAAATTTACATAATGATGACCGACTTTTGATTCAGTACAAAAAAATAAGTTTCATGTTTAATAATAAATTTTGTTTAGAATAAATTTTTCCGGAATTATTAAAATAGGTTTAACTTTATAAAACTTTTGTAGTATTTTATATGAGAAATACAAATTTAATAAAACATTAAATATGCACATGAACTGAAAAAAATCAGAAATTTACTGCCTTGCATGTTTATTTTCTATTTAAGGCTACCTTTCGAGTTTAAAAACTTTCATAATGATAACCGATTTTTGGTTCAATAAAACATCAGTTTTCTGTTTCGAATAAACTTTTTAATGGATTATTAAAATAGGTTTAACTTTATAAATATCTTGTAGTTTTTTATATAATAAATACAATTTTAATAAAACATTAAATATGTACATGAACTGAAAAAAATCAGAAACTTACTTACCTGCATGTTTATTTTCTATTCAATGCTACATTTCGAGTTTAAAAATTTACCGATGACCGGTATTTGATTCAATACAAAATAATAAGATTTTTGTTTCGAACAAACTTTTTCCTAGATTTCTATAATAGATTTAACTTTATAAAAATTGTGTAGTTTTTTATATGAGAAATAAAAAACTTAATAAAACATTAAATATGTACATTAACTGAAAAAAAAAATCAGAAATTTACTTACCAGCCTGTTTATTCTCTATTTGAGGCTACCTTTCGAATTTAAAAATTTACATAATGATGACCGACTTTTGATTCAATATAAAATAATAAGTTTTTTGTTTAATAAAAAATTTTATTTCGAATACACTTTTTCTTGGATTATAAAAATAGGTTTAACTATAAAATTTATGTAGTTTTTTTTGTCATGTAGTTGCTATTTTGTTATGTAGTTTTATGCAGTTTTTTTTTGTACATCGCAAATTTCTGCATAAAATTATTAGCTATTAACAGCTATGTTTATTCTTTATTTAAGTACATTTCGAGTTTGAAAATTTACATAATGCTGATCGATTTTTGATTCAATACAAAAAATTAAGTTTTCTGTTTAATAATAAATTTTGTATAGAATAAACTTTTTCCTGGATTATAAAAATAGGTTTCACTATAAAAATTATGTAGTTTTTTAAATATGTAGTTGTTATTTTTTATGTAGTTTTTTTTTTGTACCATCGCAAATTTCTTCATAAAATTATTTTCAAACAGTTGTATTTATTCTCTATTTAAGTACATTTCGAGTTTAAAAATTTACTTAAATCTGACCGATTTTTGATTCAATATAAAAAAATAAGTTTTTTGTTTAATAAAAATTTGTGATTAGAATAAACTTTTTCCTGGATTATTAAAATAGGTTTAACTATAAAAATTATGTAGTTTTTTTTGTTATGTAGTTGCTATTTTTTATGTAGTTTTATGTAGATTTTTTTTTTTTTTTGCACCATCACAAATTTCTTCATAAAATTATAAGCAAACAGCTATGTTTATTCTCTATTTAAGTACATTTCGAGTTTAAAAATTTACATTATGCTGACCAATTTTTGATTCAATACAAAAAAAAATAAGTTTTGTGTTTAATAATAAAATGTATTTAGAATAAACTTTTCCCTAGATTATAATGGATTAAAATAGTTTAACTTTATAAAAAATATGCAGTTTTTTATATGAGAAATACAAATTTAATAAAACATTAAATATATATTTCAAATGAAAATATCAGAAATTTCCTTACCTGCATGTTTATTTTCTATTTAATGCTACCTTTCGAGTTTAAAAATTTTCGTAATGATGACCGATTTTTCATTCAATGAAATATAACATGTTTTCTGTTTAATAATAAATTCTGTTTAGAATAAACTTTTTCCTGGATTATTAAAATAGGTTTAACTTTATAAAAATTATGTAGTTTTTTATATGAGAATTACGATATTACTAAATAATAAATATGTACATCAACTGAAAAAATTCAGAAATTTACTTACCTGCATATTTATTTTCTGTTCAATGCTGCCTTCCGAGCATAAAAAGTTTCAAAATGATGACCGATTTTTGATTCCATACAAAATAATCAGTTTTCTGTTTAATAATAAATTTTATTTAGAATAAAGTTTTGATGGATCATTAAAATAGGTTTAACAATTATATATATTATGTAATTAAGTGTTTTATATGAGAAATACAATTTTAATAAAACATTAAACATATACATCAACTGAAAAAATCAGAAATTTACTTACTTGCATGTTTATTTTGTATTTAAGGCTACCTTTCGATTTTAAAAATTTACATAATGATGTCTTTTTTTTGATTCAATACAAAATAATAAGTTTTCGGTTTCGAATAAACTTTTTCGTGGATTATTAAAATAGGTTTAATTTTATAAAAATTATGTACTTTTTTATAAGGGAAATACAATATTAATAAATATTAAATATGTACATTAAATGAAAAAAAATCAAAATTTACTTACCTGGGAGTTTATTTTCTAATTAAGGCTACGTTTCGAGATTAAAAAGTTACATAATGATGACCGATTTTTGATTCAATACAAAATAATAAGTTTTCTGTTTAATAATAAATTTTATGTAGAATAAAGTTTTGATGGATCATTAAAATAGGTTTAACAATTATGTATATTATGTAATTAAGTTTTTTATATGAGAAATACAATTTTAATAAAACATTAAATATATACATCAAATGAAAAAAATCAGAAATTTACTTACGTGGATGTTTATTTTCTATTTAACATTTCGAGTTTAAAAATTTACATAATGATGACCGATTTTTGATTCAATACAAAATAATAAGTTTTCCGTTTCGAATAAACTATTTCGTAGATTATTAAAATAGGTTTAATTTTATAAAAATTATGTAGTTTATTATAAGGTAAATACAATATTAATAAATATTAAATATGTACATTAAATGAAAAAAAAATCAAAAATTTACTTACCTGGGAGTTTATTTTTTAATTAAAGCTACCTTTCCAGATTAAAAAATTTACACAATGATGACCGATTTTTGATTCATTACAAAATAATAAGTTTTCTGTTTAATAATAAATTTTGTTTAGAATAAATTTTTAATATATTATTAAAATAGGTTTAACTTTATAAAACTTATGTAGTTTTTTATATGGAAAATACAATATTAATAAATATTAAATATGTACATAAACTGAAAAAATCAGAAATTTATTTACCTGCATAGTTATTTTCTATTTAAGGGTTAGATAATGAGAAATGAGAA
>CM063509.1:69369112-69379112 GCA_032207245.1 Pardosa pseudoannulata
ATCTTAGTTATGGCACAAAATATAAGACCATATACAAAATACCTGTAACTTTCTAGATTCAGCGCATTGTGCATTAATAGAGAGTTTTTAAAATGACATCAGACTTTAATTTTCTAATGAAACAAAATGTACTACCCACATAGAATACCGCGATTAAAAATTTTGGGATTATTCTATCAGTTTGCATTTAAATATCTTAACATCAATTTTTAATTATGTATATATTTTGAAAGTTGCGAAATTTTCACTATATATATATAATATTATATATATATATATATATATATATATATATATATATATATATATATATATATATATATATATAAAGAGAGAGAGGGCGGGAAGGAGAGAAAGATAAATATAAGTATTACTTTTAAGATGTTTCCACATATCTCAGGAAATATTTTTGTTTAAAAACACCAAACACCATAAACATTTATTAAAAATGTAATGTAATTACCGTAATCTATAACAATCTGTTATTAGTTTATTATCAGTTTAATTAACATCCAAAAATGATAGGTTCCTTATACATTATAATGAAAGGATATTACATTGTACTTAAAAATTACGTTTAATTTGAAATATTATAGTTATTGCATTCTTTATGTCCACTATTAATTTAATTACTTCATATCATCATTATTTTGATTAAAGTTTCTCTATATCATGTTCAGAAATAATTGCAATGCAATTAAAGATATATAATAATGTAAAAGAATGAAGAAAGTATTTTATAGTTTCATATTTCGGTTCACTGAATTTAGTATAATAATAAAATGAACCAGAATTGATAGTTAAAAATATTTGATGTCATTAGAAGTTGTTTCATCTTTAATATGAGAAATTGTAATGGGAGATTAAAAGCTTTATGGGTATTAATTATGGGAAAAAAAACTTGTATTAAATAAAATAAAAATTATTAATATACGAGAAGACATCTGTTTTATTTGAAAGTATTATTAATAGAGACATAAAAACTGGATGTAAATTAATTTTTTTCAGACTTATGTTACTTCTTTCCAACACAAGATAGCGTTAAATTTCATCATATTCGAAACAAATGAGAAACCAAGTAGACTTTTCTTGTTTTCTGTGGAATAAAAATCGAATAGGAACTTATCCCACTTATGATTCCTCAAATGAACTTTTCCTTATATGAGTATGAAGTTAATCCACCCTATGCACATAGATAAAAGCTAAATCCAGAGAAAATACCCACGATCATGTCTTTTTTGCATGACAGGAATTTGTTGCGATATCTTTTTACAAATATAATAAATATATTTCTAACATATAACACATGAATCAAAATTCATATCGTATTTTAAAAGCAAATAAAAAAAATCATCTAAAAATCCTAACCATTTCTGATTAGGACAAGAATTAAATTCATTCCTTAACACCTTTAACTATAATATGAAATTACCTTAATTGTAGAGTGTATTGGAACATAACCTTGTACTCAATTATGATAATTCTGCTACTTCAGATCCACTTAATGTTAAGAATGACTAAAGGATTTTTCGTGTAACTCGAATAAGATAGTAACACTTTATTTCCTTTGTAAGAGGATTTTCGGTAGAAATATTTCTTCTGAAGCTGTTACATGTATCACAGATATATGTTGCAATCTACCGTTACAAACAAAAATATATATAAACAATATATCACATAAATCAAACTCATATATTATTTTAAAAACGAACAGAAAAATAATCTAAAAATCCTAATCATTTCTGATAAGGGCAAGAATTAGATTCATCCTTTAACACCTTTAAGTATAACATGACATTACGTTAATTGTAGAATATATTGGAACATAACCTTGAACTCAATTATGATGATTCTGCTACTTCAGTTCCTCTTAAAGTTAAGAATAACTAAAGTGTTTTTCGTGTAACTCGAATAAAATAGTAACACTTTATTGCCTTTGTAAGAGGCATTTCAGTAGAAATATTTCTTCTGAAGCCGTCACCCGTATGGCAGATATATGTTGCCATATACCGTTACAAAGAAATAAATATATATAAGCAATATATCACATAAATCAAACTCATATCTAATTTTAAAAACAAATAGAAAAGTAATCTTCTAAAAATCCTAATCCCTTCTGATATGGGCAAGAATTAAATTCATCATTTAACACCTTTAAGTATGACATGAAATTACGTTAATTGTAGAATATATTGTAACATAACTTTGTACTCAGTTAAAATAATTCTGCAATTTCAGATCCTCTTAATGTCCACAGTAACAAAATGAATTTTTGTGTAACTCGAATAAGATAATAACATTTTATTTCCTCTGTAAGAGGCATTTCGATAGCAAAATTTCTTCTGAAGCTGTTACCTGGAGACAGATATATATATATATATATATATATATATATATATATATATATATATATATATATATATATATATATATATATATATATATATTACCCTCTACCGTTAGAAACAAAATAAATATATATAAACAATATATCACATAAATCAAACTTATAGTTTAGTTTAAAAACAAATAGAAAAGAAATCTTTTAAAAATCCTAATCACTTCTGATAACGGCAAGAATTAAATTAATCCTCTATCACCTTTAAGTATAACATGAAATTACGTTAATTCTAGAATACATTGTAACATGACCTTTTACTCAATTATGAGAAGTATGCTACTTGAGATCCTCTTAATGTAAAGAATAACTAAATAATTTTTCGTGCAACTCGAATAAGATAGTAACACTTTATTTCCTTTGGAAGAGACACTTCGGTAGCAAAATTTCTTCTGAAGCTGTTATCTGAACGACAGAAATATGTTGCCATCTACTGTTAGAAAAAAAAATATATATATAAAAAATATATCACATAAATCAAACTCCTATCTTATTTTAAAAGCAAATAGAAAAAAATCTTCTAAAAATCCTTATCATTTCTGTAAGCGGTAAGAAATAAATTCATTATTTAACAACTTTACTATAGCATGAAATTACGTTAATTGTAGAATATATTGGAATATAAACTTGTACTCAATTATGATAATTCTGGTGCTTCAGATCCTCTTAATGTTAAAAATAACTAAAGGATTTTTTGTGTAACTCGAATAAGATAGTAATACTTTATTTCCTTTGTAAAAGGCACTTCGGTAGCAAAATTTCTTCTGAAGCTGTTACCTGTATCACAAATATATTTTACCATCTACCGTTACAAACAAAATAAATATATATAAACAATATATCATATAAATTAAACTCATATCTTAGTTTTAAAAAAAATAGAAAAGAAATCTTCTAAAAATCTTAATCATTTCTGATAAGGGTAAGAATTAGATTCATCCTCTACCACCTTTAAGTATAACATGAAACTACGTTAATTGTAGAATATATTGGAACATAACCTTGTACTCAATTATGATAATTCTGCTACTTCAGTTCCACTTAATGTTAAGAATGACTAAAGGATTTTTCGTGTATCTCGAATAAGATAGTAACACTTTATTTCCTTTGTAAGAGTTACTTCGGTAGCAAAATTTCTTCTGAATCTGTTATGTGTATGACAGAGAAATATGTTGCCATCTACCGTTAGAAACAAAATAATTATATTTGAACAATATATCACATAAATCAAACTCATATCTTCTTTTAAAAGCAAATAGAAAAAAAAATCTTCTAAAAATCTTAATCATTTCTGATAAGGGGTAAAAATTAAATTCATCCTTTAACACCTCTAAGTATAACATGGAATTACGTTAATTGTAAAATATATTGGAACATAACCCTGTACTCAATTATGATGAATCTGCTACTTCCAATCCTCTTAATGTTAATAATAACTAAAGGACTTTTCGTGTAACTCGAATAAGATAGTAAAACTTTCTTTACTATGTAAGAGACACTTCGGTAGCAAAATTTCTCCTAAAGCTGTTACAGATTTTTTAAGCAGTTTCTATCGGTTTCTGTGAAAATTAATATTTCTTTAAAGACACCATCCAAAAAGGTTTCAAAACAAATTCCTTCCTTTACTAACAGGATAAAAAGTTTTCCCAAAAAATCATTTCTCTAGGGATAGGAATAATATTCATCTCCTAATACCTTTAAATATAACATGGAATTCCGTTAATTGTAGAATGTATAGAAACTTAAACCTATAATTAAATATGATAAGTCTGCGGCTTCAGAGACTCTTAATGTTAATAGTCATTAAAATATTTTTCGTGTAACTCGAGTAAAATAAGAACAATTTATTTACTTTGTAAGAGACACTTCCGAAGCCAAAATTCTCCCGAAGCAGTTTCTATCGGTTTCTGTGAAAATTAATATTTTCGAAAAGACATCATCTAGTAAGAGTGGAAAACAAAGTCATTCCTTTACCATCACTAAAAAAAATTCTCCCAAAAAATCATTTTTAATAGAGATAGGTATAAAAGCCATTTCGTAGAACCTTTAAATATAACATGGTATTTCCTTAATTGTAGAAAGTATAGAAACTTAACCCTATACTTAATTATAATAATTCTGCTACTTCAGAGCCTTTTAATGTTAAGAGTCATTAAAACCTTTTTCCTGTAACTCGAGGAAGACAGTAACATTGTATTTACTTTGTAAGAGACACTTCGGTAGTAAAAATTCTCCCGAAGCAGTTTCTATCGGTTTCTGTGAAAATTAATATTTTCCAAAACATAACATCCAGTAAGAGTTTAAAACAATTTCATCCTATGCTAACAATAAAAACAAAAGTTCTCCCAAAAAGTCATTTCTGATAGGGGTAGGAGTATTTTTCATCTCTTAATACCTCGAAATATAACATGAAATTCCGTTAATTGTAGAATGTATAGAAACTTAACAATATACTTAATTATGATAACTCTGCGACATCAGATCCTCTTAATGTTAAGAGTTATTAGAAGTTTTTTTGTGTAACTCAAGTAAGATAGTAACATTTTATTTACTTCGTAAGAGACACTTCGGTAGTAAAAATTCTCCCGAAACAGTTTCTATCGTTATCTGTGAAAATTAGTATTTTCATTACTAGACATCATTAGACATAATAAGTTCATTAGACATCATCCAATAAGAGGGCAAAACAAAGTCATTCCTTTACTAATGTTAAGAGTCATTAGACGCTTTTTCGTGTAACTCGAGGAAGATAGTAACATTGTATTTACTTTGTAAGAGACACTTCGGTAGTAAAAATTCTCCCGTAGCAGTTGCTATTGGTTTCTGTGAAAATTAATATTTTCAAAAAGGTATCATCCAATAAGAGTGCAAAACAAAAACCTTAATTTGCTATCATTAAAAAAAATTTCTCCCAAAAAATCATTTTTAATAGAGGTAGGTATAAAAGTCATCTCGTAGTACCTTTAAATATAACATGGAATTCCGTTAATTCTAGAAAGTATAGAAACTTAACCCTGTACTTAATTATGATAATTCTGCGACTTCAGAGCCTCTTAATGTTAAGAGTCATTAGAAGCTTTTTCGTGTAACTCGAGTAAGATAGTAACATTTTATTTACTTTGTAAGAGACACTTCGGTAGTAAAAATTCTCCCGAAGCAGTTGCTATCGGTTTCTGTGAAAATTAATATTTTCGAAAAGACATCATCCAATAAGAGTGCAAAACAAAATCATTCCTTTACTATCAGTAAAAAAACATTCTCCCGAAATATTATAGAGGTAGATATAAAAGTAGTCTCTTAGTACGTTTCAATATAACATGGTATTCCGTTAATTGTAGAATGTATAGAAATTTAACCCTATACTTAATTATGATAATTCTGCGATTTGAGAGCCTCTTAATGTTAAGAGTCATTAGAAGCTTTTTCGTGTAACTGTAATAAGATAGTAACATTTTATTTACTTTGTAAGAGACACTTTGCTAGTACAAATTCTCCCGAAACAGTTTCTACCGTTTTCTGTGAAAAATAATATTTTCATCATTAGACATCATTAGACATCATAAGTTCATTAGACATCATCCAATAAGAGTGCAAACAAAGTCATTCCTTTACTAATGTTAAGAGTAATTAGAAGTTTTTTCGTGTAACTCGAGTAAGATAGTAATATTTTATTTACTTTGTAAGAGACACTTCGGTAGTAAAAATTCTCCCGGAGCACTTGCTATCGATTTCTGTGAAAATTAATATTTTCGAAAAGATATTATCCAATAGGAGAGAAAAACAAAATCCTTAATTTACTATCTGTAAAAAAATTTTCAACCAAAAAATCATTTTTAATAGAGGTAGGTATAAAAGTCATCTCTTAGTACATTTAAATATAACATGGAATTCCGTTAACTGTAGAATGTAGAAACTTAACCCTGTACTTAATTATGAAAATTCTACGACTTCTGAGCCTCTTAACGTTAAGAGTCATTAGAAGTTTTTTCGTGTAACTCAAGTAAGATAGTAACATTTTATTTACTTTGTAAGAGTCACTTCGGTAGTAAAAATTCTACCGTAGCAGTTGCTATCGGTTTCTGTGAAAATTAATATTTTCGAAAAGACATCATCCATTAAGAGTGCAAAACAAAGTCATTCCTTTACTATGAGTAAAAAAAATTCTCCCAAAAAATCACTTTTAATAGAGGTAGGTATAAAAGTAATCTTGTAGTACCTTTAAATAAAACATGGAATTCCGTTAATTGTAGAATGTATAGAAACTTAACATTATACTTCATTATGATACTTCTGCGATTTCAGAGCCTCTTAATGTTAAGAATCATTAGAATCTTTTTCGTGTAACTGCAATAAAATAGAAACACTTTAATTATCCTGTAAGAGGCACTTCAGTAGTGTAAATTCTCCTGAAGCTGTTGCAGATTATTGGAGGAGTCTCTATCGCTTTCTGTGAAAATTAATATTTTCCAAAAGACACCATCAATAAAGAGTTAAAAAAAATTCATCTCTTTCCCAACAGACAGAAAGTTCACCCACAAAATTATTTCTTATAGGGGTAGGAATAAAATTCACCTTTTATGCCTTTAAATATAACATGGAATTCCGTTAATGGTAGAATGTATAGAAACTTAACCTTGTACTTAATTATAATAATTCTGCGACTTCAGATTCTCTTAGTGTTAAGAACTGCTAGAGGATTTTTTGTAACTCGAATAAGATAGTAACACTTTAATTATCTTCTTGGAGGTACTTAGCTTAAATTATCTTGAAAATGTTGCAGATTATTGAAGCCGTGTCTGTAGGTTTCTGTAAAAATTAATATTCTCCAAAAGGCATCATCTAATCAGCTTGGAAATTAAATTAATTCCTTTACCAATTATATATGTAATAAAAAATCCTAGGTTAAGAGTGGTCTTTATAGATATTTATTCCCGTATTTTAGTATATATATTTCGGGATTTCTGAGAATGCTTAAGACTCTCAAGTATGGTCTAGGGGAGTATTCAATTCTGAAAGAAAATTGTAATCAGAATATAGGTAAAAATTATTCTGCGATGATATTGGAAGATGTTTTAAATAGTGTATAACAACTGCTTAGTAATGTGTTTTTGTTAAAATACCACTAGTAAGAAATGGGATAAGCAAAGACGCCAGCTTCATAACCGGAAGTTTGTTGGACCAAGGCTGAAGCCGACCAAAGATCCGCCGTGTTCCTTAATGGCGGCTAAGATATTAAATTTAGATTCATGTTCTCTATATCCTTGAAGTTTTTAAACGAAGTGATCACCTTGAAGTTCCTCTAGAAGAGGTAATCCAAGCGTGAGGGTCCTCTTAATTCGAGCTTCTAAATTACGAGGATTTACTTTCCTTGTTTGTGTTGGCCTAGGTAGTAATGTTGGTTGTTTATATGGGGTCCTTATTAAAAAGTGAGTTTAAAATTTGAAGTGTTGTATGGGGAATACACTTGCACGAACCAAGCTCGTGAGCTGGAGGGTAGTTCTTGTAAAGAGAAGGGAAGCGTCTTGGAGGGAATCACTTTCATGCTATGATAACGGATTTTACTTTGAAGTAAGTTTTCATAATTTTAAATGAGGAACTAATAAAATTTACTCTATATTTTAATTCCGACCACCAGAGGAGTCATTTTAATAGGGTGGATACTGAAACAACGAACCTATTTTATATGCCAAAGCCGTTATTATTGAAGACGATGGTCTTTGGTCAGCTAGGGGCCTCCGTCTATAAGTTTACACCTTTGCCTACTGAGCTACCATGGCTAGCCGACAGAGATACAATTAATATCCAATGTTTTCTGATAGATTATTTCCCCGTACTTAGTGATATCGGTACTACCAAATACCTTTTCTTTCCTATTCTAAAATTTTGAAACTATTTGTGAAAGACCTTGTTATCTTTATTCCACTGATAAACTGTGTATTTCATTACTAAAATGAACTCTTGAATGATCTATCATGATCCTTAACCCTTTAAAGGTCACCAACATGAATTCTTTGGAATTTAAGAAAATTAGTTTATAAATATTATCTATGAACCTTATAAATGCAAAATTTATTAATTTTTTTTTGCAATCCTTGGAGGGGTTTGCTTTAAGGCGCCTCCACACCATTCCCCACTGCAAGCCATCACCACCGTCTGGAGGGGCTTTGGCTTATCGTGGCCGATGGCGGCAGACGATAAAATAACCTTGGCGGACGATGGCTTCGGAGATGGCTTCTCCAAAGATTAAAGGCAGCCAGATGCGCAACTAAAGTGCGCTGTAGACCCTATGGACGAATCAATGCGCTCAGCTCATTCAGTGGCCCAGCGTGTGGATGCGACCCGTGAACCATCGTTCGAGGTCACCATCAGGAAGTGGTGAACAACTGGCCATAGTGTAGAGGCTACATTAGAGGATACCACAGGAGGAATTAAGGGAGGGGGTTAATTGCCAAACCTATCCCCTTCTACAGCGTGCATATAATACTTTTTAAAATTTTCATTAAATTGGAATAACAATAAATAAGTGTTCTAACAATAAAAAAGTGTTTCTAACAATAAAAAAGTGAACAAATAAATAATTTAATACTTTATAAGTGTTGTTTGAACACATACTTTTGTTTAGGATCATGAGGGAAAAACAATACCGTTACTAACTTTCCAGTTACAGAAATTATAAATACATATATTTCAAGAGAAAAAACAAATGAAATGTAGTACTAATATTTATTGTAAGTTTTAAAAGTCAAAAACATAAAAAATAGAAAAAAAATTCACATATCTCCAAAAATTAGAGAAAAAATGTTTAAGAGGAGGTTTCGCTGCGAAACCACTGGTCGCTAAAGGGTTAAAATATTGAATGGACGCACATTTCAGTTTCAAGGTTGAATATTTTTTTCCTACTTACAGATATCTGTGTTTACTAATATTTTCTAACATTTATTTTAAAATTTTACAAACTTCTGGGGAATACTTTGTATCGCTTATAAAATATAAATGACTGTGTATTACAGTTCAACGTATATTTTATGTATTAAACTTTTCTAATGCATAAATATAAGTGAATATCTTAAAATAAAATTATTATATACTCATAATAAATAAATAAATAAAATCTGAAATTTAAACATTAAAAATTAGTCTATCCTCATTGTTGAGTATTACCGTGTGTCTTCATTGTTCGTTGAATATCACATTCTGATTTGATGGTATATTACATATATCTTTAATATTACAAGCTGTTTTCATTAATGGTTGAATATTGCAGTTTGTCTTCATTAATGATTAAATATTATAATCTGTCTTTATTGTTGGTTGAATATACAGCTTTCATTTAAAATTACAGATGAAAAAAGTTGTAATTCTAAACACAATAAAATGCCCTTTATAATTTTTTTGAATTTGAGGATTGTTATAATTAGTTAACTGCGAAGACAAGTGCTACCCGCAGTTATACAAAAACTAGCGCAGGGCCTCCGAGGCCCGGTGCAATTTTACTCAGCAATACTAACAAAATTGCTTTTGACGATGAACAGAAAATTTGCATAACCAAAAGTACTTTATTAAAAGTTTAAAATATATTTTGGGTTATTTAAAATGTTAATT
>CM063509.1:69386612-69399112 GCA_032207245.1 Pardosa pseudoannulata
AATATATAAACAAATATATAAACAGAAATATATAAATAACAACCATAAGATTTTTGTAAACAACAAAATATATTTTTAGTGGATAAATTAATAATAGTATCGTAAATATGAAATATCAAATAGGAATAGTCGTATATAGTTTTAGTTTTTTCGAATTATGTTACATATAAACATTTTTACTTTACAAAATAAAATGAAAGACAAAAACATTCGGCTTCATTTTCCTGTATATACCGCTATTTTTGTACTCACAAACAAACCATGTTGTTACACTAACCCGTACTAATATGTGTCCCACGCTCAAGTATCCATCGTAAGAAAAAGTACTAGTATGTGACCCGCGCTCATGTATCAAAAGTTAGAAAACGTAGTAGTACATGTCCCACGCTCAAGTATCAATCGTTAGAAAACGTACTAGTACGTGTCCCGCGCTCAAGTATCAATCGGCAGCAAACGCACTAGTATCTATTCAGCATACAATGTGTTAAGAAGAAGTTAAAGCAATTTGGTGTGAAGACTCAATTAAATCTATGTAAATTAAAATCTCTAAAATTATGTTTTAGCTTTCTTTATTTCCTCTAACACTACTAAATATGTTCATATGAATTCTATTAAAAATGGAAATATTTTAAATCGAAATTTAACGTCCATTGTTTCTTTAAATTTTTGTTTCCATGTTCTGTATCAAGGTTCCGATTTTAAAATATTCCAGGTGCGGCATTTTTCTTTTATTCTATTTAAATTCTTAAACATAGTTTATAAAATGTATTGTCATAAAATAGGACAAACTTTTCTAAAACGTTCAATATTTATACGAGTTGTAACAATCGTAACACAGAAGAAAAACATTGCAGAATATAGTTAGATATTTAAGAGATGGTCCTACACAATATGTATGGAATATGACTCAGATTGTAAGCTCTGTTATTTTTTTATGCGTAAAATAAATTGCTAAATATCTGATCACATAGTATAACTTCGCATAGTTCCCCTAGTCAATTAAGCATTTTTTTTTGCATTTCAATTACTTTTATTTTTGTGAATTTGAGTTATTCAAATTCTTTAATTGCTGAAAGATGGTTGAATGGTGGGGCTCTGATAATTGTTATCAGTGTCTTCAGGTTCCAATAACGCTGGTATCGATGTCAAGAACCGTATTGTAACAAAGTGCACTACTACAATGGCAATGCGAGAGGCTGACCAAAGTGTATTCGTACCCCGACCCGGCCGAAGCCATACGGAAAACTGACGTCCGATCGCCACGACGGTAACCACCACACCACAAGGTGTTGCTGGCCTACAAGAGTTCCGTCATGGTTCGAGAATAATGTTGACGACCCCAGTAAGGAACATACTACAAAGTAAGTTCGTGACTACCAGGGAAGTCTAAAAAGAAAGATCACTCAGGAAACCCCGGGTTCGTGACACCCGAGTATACTTATAGGAGGTATACCCCTGGAGGTTGCAGACGGCTATTATTGGCCTAGGAGGGACACTCCTATTTACCAGGGGGCGCCACGAGGAGGCTGATAGCTGTCCTAGGTGAAGTACCGTAGTACAACACCCTGTGGCTCATCTCCAGAGTTGCGCCGTAGCACTGCTGACGTGATTCACTGTCACACCCCCCAGGCTGACCAAAAGGTGAAAGTGAGACAGTGACACTCACCTTCGACCCGATTGCACAAGAGGGGTTGCTAACTGAGGAGTAGTCATCTTCGGCCCAGGCAACGCTGCCCTAAGGCCCCGTTTACATGTACCTGTTAAGTACCCAGGTAAAAGGGATTGTATTTGGAGGGTAAATGAATTCTTAAACTGACCCAGGCTAGTATGCCCATACAGCAGTTGACAAACTGAATGACCAGTCACCAAATCAGCAACCACAACAGCTAAGCTGCAGCTGATCTACGCGAGGCCTGTCACTGTTCGAAGATTACTTTGGTCAACTCCGGTAAGGAACAAGCGCTACAGACCCAAGTTCTGGTCTACCAGAAGACACTAAATAAAGATCAATCAGGTGAACCCTGGGCTCGTGACATCCGTGTATACCTAAAGAAGGTATACCTCTGAGGCTGTCTCTCATTTAGCACTACCCAGAGGTTACGTACGGCTTGAAGCTCTTGGCCAAGGACGCGAGAGACGTTGTCCCCCTATTTGGACTGTAGAAAAAACCCATTTACATGAGCAGTGATTTCACCCTTCGTTTTTCTCGGAATTGTCGTCAGAACCACGTGATCCAAGTGTCATTCCATTATTCGTACATTGTGTCTTGCTTACTCTTTGACACAGAGTACGACAATGTTTTTCAATCACTTGAAATATCTACCAGATTATTACGAAAACTGTTCATATTTTAGTCATTTCGATATTAGAAACACTAGTATATACCCCGTCATATCACGGGATCAGTAAAATTTTTAACTTTTTAGAATTGTAAAGTACCCTATAAGGCAGGTAAAAATTGGTTTGTTTTATTGGTACACGCTCAATAATTACATTAACGGTGATTATTTCGCGGTTATAAAAAATGTTACGTTGGCCTAGTGTTTGAGAAAGGAATTAAAACACATTAAGAAACACACGAAAAATAGGTCCTGATTAAATTATTTTATATACTTCGATCAACGGTCGGGAAACTTTTTTAATCATTACCCCAAAATATTTTTGTGTAAGCTGATATTACCCCATGGCGAAGAGCAAAAAAATGAAATCGCCTCTTTTTAGCATCTTTCATATTATAGCCCCCTCCCATGATAATTTTGAAAAGAAAACAACTAAAAATTTTATTTAAACTTCATTTATTCAATTTATCAATGTAATACCTAGTAATCCATAACGGTATTGTAACAAATTATAATAATAATAAAACAAAAACATACAATAGTTAGAATTGAAAAAAATTTAAAAAAATGAATATTTGAAAATTTTTTAAATCAGCAACTAACTAATAAAAACTCGCTCTCTGACTTGTCACTTTATTTGTACTCAATTTAAAGTAAAATAAAATGTGCTTTATTGCTCGAAGAGAACACTTTAGTGGTGGGTAGGGAGATGGCAAGAACACTTTAGTGATGGGTAGTGAGATGGCGAGAACACTTTAGTGTGGTGGGTAGTGAGATGGCGTGGCCTGCATATGTCGCTAAATTGTTTAAGTTGAAAAAAAATACTAACAAGTTTATAAAATAGCAAATTAAAAATATATACTTTTTGCTCTGAAAAATTTCATTTTTACCCCCAAAAATTTCATTTTTACCCCATTTGGGGTAATTTACCCCGGTTCCCCGACCGCTGACTTAGATAAATACCTAAGGAATACAAATAGTTTAATCAACTTATCATTTGTAGATCGAAGGCTGCTCTCGAGTCGGCGTCGACCCTAAGAAAAATGGCTAAGCTTTCTTTGCCAAGGGTCCTCCCACAAACCGTGGATGCCAGCCGTTCACCTTTCTTTCTTCTGGTAACAACCTTGTCCGCTCCAAAAAAATTTCGACTCTAGCCGAGAGAAAAAAACAGGGGTCCACTCCAAGGGGAGTGCCGAATTCCCCCAAACGAACGGACACCTCTATTGGCTGGGAGAAGTCCGAAATATCTCTGCAGTTCAAACCGGTCCTGCCCCGGCAATTCCCCGAAGAAGACCCACGGGGAGCTGAACCGAATGTAACTTATAGTTACAGCGGTATATATAAATGTCCAAAATTTAGAGAATCGATTGCAAACCGCATGGTTATGTATAATAAACAAACGCACAAACGAACAAACTGCTTAATTTTCAAAGATATATAACTTAAACGCTAGATACTTATTAGTCCATGAAATAGACTCCTAGACTTTTATAAAAAGATTTTTTTTGTTAATACCTGTGATAATATTTTCATTGCAACAGAAAATAATCGATGATTAAATTTAAAATTAGCACATAGAAACCTAATCTATTATTTAATACAAATATAAAAGAAAATTACGCAATATCTAAGTTCAGTGATAAAACGTATGAAAATAATGCCGACGCTATTTAAATAACGTTGAATAACAAATGATTAAAAAGGAGATGGCTAAAGGAATGACGTCATAATGTTAGAAAAAATGTTACTTTTAAATATTTATTATGTGATAAATTTAATGTTCTGCTCTTAACCGGAGAAAACAGAGCTTGAAATAATGGCATTAAACACTCAGAAAGGGGGGAAGGGGTGGATTTTGAAAGTTTTTTAATTTTACTAACCTTAACCCTCTAAGTGGTTTGCACGCACAATTCCGCCAAACCGATGATGTTTCCAAAGCGGTTGTCACGTACAATTTTCTACCTCCACAAACGCTCCGAAAATGGATGTAATGTACATATCTTCCAATGCTTTCCCCCATGGAGTTTTGCGGTAGCAGGGTCAGGTCGATTGTTTAGGAACTGCACCCCCTCTTTGACGAACATTTATAGTGGGATGCACCCCTACCCCCTGAGAAACAAAGACGCTGATAGATTCTCATGGCTTTGTAAATCTCTATTTCGAAGTATTTCGTTTGCGGTAACAGATGTATCTCTAATTGCAACACTTAAATATCTTGGATGACTTTCGTAAAAAAATATAAATAAGTCTCTAGAAGAATAATTTTATTTTTACTTTTAGAATCTATTATTTCTTATGGGATGATCGTCGAGACTTGACGAGCTTTATGTGAATTAAAAATTAACAATCTACAATATCTATTTATATATTTATTTATAACCGGGAGTAAAGGGACAATAACGAGGGTGGGTTTCTCGTAATCCATTCTCGCCTAAAAGGGTGAAGGAAAAAAATCATAGAACGTTTTAGCCACTGACACCGTTAAACTTTAGCGTATTTTTTCTTCCACTCGGAGGGTAAAATCATCAAAAATAAATATGGATGCATTTATCCATTCCAGGTACAACCGCTTCATAAATTCGAGGACAGATAACTTAGGCTATATATATAGGGGATACTTACACTGGAAATTTCCACAAAATGTTTATTTGCTTCCCAATATTACGCAAATGCAGAAAACTTTTGTACTATAAGATAAATATATCCTTTTTTTTATTAGTGTAGAATTCTAAATTGTAATTTTATTTTCAATTTTATGATTAAATTATTCATTACTTATTGAAATTATTCTTCAACTTAACATTCTTCAGAAATTTTTTATGTTAAATCTGCAATATAAAGAGAAAATTACATAAAACGTACAATAAAAATTTAGTTTTTATTCAATTATGAAAATTTATTTATTTATTTTACGAATGAAAGATCTGTGAGCCCCCTTGGAGGGAGAACAAAAAAGAAGAAGGAGTGTGCAGCTAAAAATCGTCTGCTGCAGTTTTCTCCCCTCTTTCTTGTTCTAAGACCTAGACGCCATGTTTGGTGGTTCATCACTTAATCATGGTCCCTTTGGGATGATCGCATAATTACCTTTTTTTCTGTCCACTCTCACCTTTATGTATATTTAACATACAGAAGATTCAGCAGGATTATTTACTTTTCATTAAAATTTGTAATTCCTCACCGGGATCCACTTATACATACTGCTGTCCTCGATATTCAGTCGGTATTCACTTCTAATCGTATGAAATCAGATTTAATGATTAAGCCATGGTGTCATTAGCCGTCGTACAACAAAGCAGTACACCATAGCACTCCAAACCTTAACCCCTCTCGTGTTTCACCGGAATTCAGTTCAGGTGAAACAGGCGCGGCTCAGTCGGTCTTCACCTCTACACTTCTGAAATCAGCTAAAATCAGCTAATCAGTAATTTGGCTAAGTCTGGCCGCTACACCGGTCATGTATATTTATAACTACTATATAACAAAATTGTCAGTGTTTGCCACAGAGGACATTAATTATCTAAAAAATGGAAAATTATATATATTTTTTTGTTTATTTTACAGAGATCCTAATGTCTATACAGACAGGAGAAAATAACAAAAATAAAAAAATATTTGAAAAAAACATCTTGTCAAATTAAGGGTAAGAATTAAGTTCTGGTCTCATTAGCTGTCGTACAACAAAGCAGTACACCATAGCACTCCAAACCTTAACTCCTCTCCTGTTTCACCGGAACTCAGTTCGTTTGAAACAGGCGCCGCTCAGTCGGTCTTCACCTCTACACTTATGAAATCAGCTTTAAGAATTAAGTCCTGGTCTCATTAGCCGTCGTACAACAAAGCAGTACACCATAGCACTCCAAACCTTAACCCCTCGTCTGTTTCACCAGAACTCAGTTCGTTTGAAACAGGCGCTGCTCAGTCGGTCTTCACCTCTACACTTATGAAATCAGCTTTAAGAATTAAGTCCTGGTCTCATTAGCCGTCGTACAACAAAGCAGTACACCATAGCACTCCAAACCTTAACCCCTCTCGTGTTTCACCGGAATTCAGTTCAGGTGAAACAGGCGCGGCTCAGTTGGTCTTCACCTCTACACTTCTGAAATCAGCTAAAATTAGCTAATCAGTAATTTGGCTAAGTCTGGCATCTACACCGGACATGTATATTTATAACTACTATATAAGAAAATTGTCAGTGTTCGTCACAGCGGACATTAATTATCTAAAAAATGGAAAATGATATATTTTTTGTTTATTTTACAGAGATCTTAATATCTATACAGATATGAGAAAATAACAAAAATTTCAAAATATTTGAAAAAACATCTTGTCAAATTAAGGGTTAAAAATTAAGTCCTGGTCTCATTAGCCGTCGCACAACAAAGCAGTACACCATATCACTCCAAACCGTAACCCCTCGCCTGTGACACTCGAGCTCACTATGGGCAATATAAATGAGCCAATTTCGGAATGCCTAACCTGAGTTTGGGCAAGACAAAAAACAGTACTTCAATTCCATGAAGCCTGAAATAGGTTCGCCCAATGCATAATAATTAATTTGCCATTTTCCAATACAGATATTTTTCCGCGAAAATTTCGGCAGTTTTGGGCCATTTGTCGCTATTTCTTGGACACTGTAAAAAATATTTTAAATTCTAAGTAATCTGAGGGACATGAAATTCATAACAGTTGATATAGATAATAATATTGAAAAGAAGGCCAAATGTTTTGTGGTCCCAATATTTCTTTTGCTTCGTACAAAGAAAAAATTCAGATAAAAAAGTGATATGCAGTGAGTTTTTAAACAATGTTATATAAAGTCTGAACTTTCATTAAAAAAATCAATATTAAGAAAAAAAACTTGTCCTATATTTTATAAAGCAATTTATGTTACGAGTATGCTAAAAATTGATTTAAAAGCCGAATATTAAATACATCAATATTTTAAATATAGAATCCATATTTTAACAATCATAATATCAATATATAAAGAATATCTATGTTATAGGCTTGATTGCAGCTGTTTACTAATATATATTCAGTTACAATGATTAAGACGTAAATTTACTAATATATAACTATGTAATAATAATTTGAAACTTTATCTGAAATCACTAGAGTACTCATAAAATAGATTGATAATATAACAAATCAAATATAAGAAGGAATACTTTAACACTAGTCTTTTATCCTTCTTATTAGAAGAGAATCGAAGGCGCCCACTAAGTATAATGAAATCTATGGACCCACCTGTTTACTTGTATAAGTTCCGCTTCCCATTCTAACTTAACATTCAATTACGGAAGATGGGATATGAAATTCCACTTTAGGATTTAGCGAACCCGTTATTACATCCCCTAGTTCTAACTAGCATTCAGAGGATTAATTTTGCCTCAAGCTGTAATAGAGATTATAAGCAGTCGTGCTATGCTGTGTGATTCTTTCCCATGGTAAAAAATACCCTCATAATGTGAATTGAAATCATACATTTCAGGTTATTAAGCTAAGAAAAGACTGTAAATTTCCTTAAAATACCTGAAAATATTCAACAAGTATTTTCTTTTGTAATATATTTGGTCTCATAGTTCTTTTGCTGAAGAATTATGTTACATTTATTTTTGTGGTAACAGAGTACTTCTTATAACTGCATAGTTGATATTGTTTCATTCCTTCTTCACAATCTTCCACAGTCCATCTAGTATTCTTCGATGACGCTTATAAAGAGTTTGTTTTATAAAGGTCAAATGCACAGTACTCTATAATATAAATACGTAGAACTGTAACTTAAAAGAAACACAAAAGAAAAAGACAATCCTGAAAAATCACAAAATTGTAATTGATTTTTAACGTACTTGCTTTTCTATCCTGTACCTCCAGCTATAGTTGAGAAATCCATAGACTTAACAGAAATTCTAAAATTATCCAATATAAGTCTGTTTGGGGAATAAATGTAGATTCACTTTTCACATCAGCTTTTATATGTAGACAGAAAATATAATCACACAGATTTGGTATATTGTATTGTTAAAGTATTTTTTACGAGGGTTTGAACTTTAATAGTTGCAACTATTTATTTACATGGTATACAAAAGTGATTAACGTCACCGTGTTTTATAATCCTTCAGTATAGTCGCCAGCATTGTATATAACCTGTTAAGTCGAAGAACACCTGTAGCAGCTCCTGTTCGGTTGATAATTCGAATGGTCCGGTCTATTGCCGCAAGAATCTTTGGAACAATTCTGAAGCGAACGCCAAGAGGTTACTTCATCTTAGGAATTAAGTCAACTTCAAAGACAAAGTTTAAAAGCTTAATATTAAATACAACAGTATATTAAATATAATGAATATTTTAACAATCATAAAATCAATATATAAAGAATATAGATATTCTTTATATATTCTTTATATCTATATTTTAAGCTTGATTTCAGCTGTTTAATAACATATATTCAGTTATAATGATTAATACATAAATGGACTAATATATAATTATGGAATAATAATTTGAAACTTTATGATATCTGAAACCTCTAGAGTACTCATAAAATAGATTGATAATATAAAAATATAAGATAAGTATACAATATAAACCAGGACTCATTTTTTAGCCACTTCTCTAATCATCAATGTGTCCAGACGCACTGTGGCGATTTTTGTTTCACAATCTAATACTTTGGAATCTTCGGACATAGAACGAGCACCATCGGTGCATATCCGACGCAATTTTTCCATTCTATTTTGCCTCGTTCATAAAATCATTTAAGATAGCAAATAATGCGAGTGCTGTTGCTTTGAGTTCTATTGGTTTGCAGAAAAGTAATTCTTCTACTACTGACAAATCATCACAAAATCTAACATAGGCAATGAAATGAGCATCTTTATTACTATCTGTTGCCTCATCGAGTTGTATTGAAAACAATTTGTCACGCAATTCGACAAAAGCTGACACTCTACATCTTCAGCTATATCAGCAATTCGACGGGCAACAGTATCATTTGAAACAGGTATAGACTGCAATTGTTTTGCAAAATTATCTCCAAACATAATTTCTACAATCTCAATTGCGGCTGGCAAAATAAGCTCTTCACCAATGGTGTGAGGCTTTTATATCTGGCTATTTATATGAAAGTTTGTAAGAGGCAATTAAAGCTTTTTCATTCACAGACAAAGTTTTTTTAAACAATGATTTTTGCTTTTCATATGATTTTAATTTTAATTCGAAGAATTCTCTGGGTTTGTTTACGTACTCACTATGAAGCGTTTCCAAATGTCGTTTAAGTTTATTAGGTTTCATGCTGTCTGCCGCCAACATTTTTGAGCAAATGATACACAGGGGCCTTTCTTCTTCATTTACTTCAGTACTAGTGAACCCAAAATTTAAGTATTCTTGAGAATATTTTCTTGATTTTATTTTCGGAACCACGCTCGTCTGTGTACTTGTTGATGCTTGTCTATCGTCTAATGCTCGCTTACGCCCGCTTAAAAATTTATCCATGATTCTGCATAAGTCTGCTGCCGTGAATATTTAATACCGTGAATTGCAATTACACGAAAATATATATAACATACACATTAAGAATAGATTCAATAGCGATAAGAAGGATCGACTCGAATGAGATTGTCTGGAATTGAAATTGGCGTCATAGAACTTTCTCCTTCTCCCTATGAGAAAACATTTGTTCACATCTGCGCACGCTCCTAACTTAACTTTTAAGCTGACCAGACAAATTCCAGACAAATCGAAACTTCTCGCGAAACCGTGAGAATGCCCGACATGGCGGGACGCAAGAGCAATAAAAAGGCATAGGATTATTGTTTTTTCAATGCTGAGTATCAGTGTTGCAAAATGTCAATAAATTTCCGTATTCTTGGTAATTTGCAAAGTTTAAAATTAAGGTTGTAGTGCAGGTTTAGCGCCATAATGCTCAAAATACATTATTATTGTATACATTTTATTGTACGCGGTACGATGAAAATTATGATTGAAAATTGGGCCGTGAATACTAAAAGGTTGAGAAACACTGCTCTAAGTACTCATAAAATAGATTTTATAATATAATAGACAAATATAAAAAAATCTTTAAACTGGTCATTGCATATGATCCCTACTAGAAGAGAATCGAAGGCGCCCACTAAGTATAATCAAATCTATAGACCCACCTGTTTACTTGTATAAGTTTCGCTTCCCATTCTAACTTAACATTCAATTACGGAAGAGGGGATATGAAATTCCACTTTAGGATTTAGCAAACATGTTATTACATCCCCTAGTTCTAACTAGCATTCCGAGGATTAATTTTGCCTCAATTTGTAATAGAGATTATAAGCAGTCGTGCTAAGCAGTGTGATTCTGTGTTATGGTAAAAAATACCTTCATAATGTGAATTGTAATCATACCTTTCACGTTATTAAGCTAACGAAAGACCGTAAATTTGCTTAAAATACGTCAAAATATTCAACAAGTATTTTGTTTTCTAATATATTTGGTCCCATAGTTCTTTTGCTGAAGTAACGTGTTACATTTTGTCTTGTGATAACAGAGTGCTTCTTATAACATCATAGTTGATATTATTTCATTCCTTCTTCACAGTCTTCCACAGTCCGTGCAGTATTCTTCGATGCTGCTTATAACGATCTTGTTTCATGAAGTTAAAATGCACAGTACTCTATAATATAAACACGTAGAACTGTAACTTAAAAAAACCATTTTAAAGAAAAAGACAACTGTGAAAAATCACAAAATGGTAATTGATTTTCAACGTACTAGCCTTTCTGATCTGAACCTCCAGCTATATTTGAAAATATCAAGAGAAGTTATTTTTTAATAACTTCTCTTTTTTTTCAATAACTTCTAATAGGCTAATAAAAATTATTTTAAAAAGCTTAATTTCTCTTCAAATACCCAATGTCAAGTTAAAAACTGTAAATAACTTCAATAATTTCTTTTCTTTATCAATAACTTCATTTTTTTTTGTTTTCAATAACTTCTAATAGGCTAACAAAAAATTATCTTAAAAATATTGATTTCTCTTCAAATACCCAATGTCATGTTAAAAACTGTCAATAACTTCAATAACTTCTTTTTTTTTAAAAAAAAATATTGATTTCTCTTCAAATACCTAATGTCAAGTTAAACACTGTAAATAACTTCAATATTCTTTTGTTTTAAAAATATGATTTCTTCAAATACCAATGTCGTTAAAACTGTAAATAACTTCAATAACTTCTCTTCTTTTTCAATAACTTCTTTTTTTTTACATAACTTCTAATAGGTTAATAAAAAATTATTTTAAAAATATTGATTTATCTTCAAATACCAATTGTCAAGTCAAAAACTGTAAATAACTTCAATAACTCTTTTCTTTTACAATAACTTCTCTTTTTCTTTTTTTTTATTTTCAATAACTACTAATAGGTCAATAGAAATTATTTTAAAAATATTGATTTCTCTTCAAATACCCAATGTCAAGTTAAAAACTGTAAATAACTTCAATAACTTCTTTTATTTTAAAAATATTGATTTCTCTTCAAATACATAATGTCAAGTTAAAAACTGTAAATAACTTCAATAATTCCTTTTCTTTATCAATAACTTCTCTTTTTCTTCTTTTTCTGTTTTCAATAACTTCTAATAGGCTAACAAAAAATATTTTAAAAATATTGATTTCTCTTCAAATACCTAATGTCAAGTTAAAAACTGTAAAAAATTTTTTAATTTAATATTGGCATTATATCAATGTCATATTTTTGCACATGTAACTATTTATAATTATCATTATCCATATTATTTATGATAACATATTATAAAAAATTTAATTTGATGAATATATTCTAAAAAAAAAAGATTTTACAATAAAAAAGTTTTTTCATATTACGCTTTTACATTTACCGGAAAAGTATCCCAATATGTTCAGAAATTCATGTTAAAGCAGTATGTAAAAGTAGGAATTTAAATTAAATTTTGGAATACTATTTTCAGCTTTAATTAACATTTAATTTATTTTCTAATTTATTTCTTGTTAATATTAATGATGTCGATTTTAGAAAATGGGAATTTATGCTTTTATTGAACTATACGCAAAAAGAAAAGTGATTATATTGATTAAATTGCCATTCTAAATGAAAATAATGGATGTGACTTTAAATTATATTTATAGCCAATA
>CM063509.1:69401612-69406612 GCA_032207245.1 Pardosa pseudoannulata
TGAGTTTCTTGTGTTTACCTTGCACGGTATAGATTCTGTATTTGATGGTAACTTTTGAAATGTAATTATACATTTCTCAAAAATAGCAGATTTAAAAAGCATGGTAGATATTTACTTATATTCATGAGCTTCTAAAAAATACCAGAATATTATTCCTCAAATACGATTACTCGATATATTTCTCTAGTTCCTACCAACCGATAAATGTCAATGAATGAAAATGTGTAAGGTTTTTAATAATACAATGAACTTGGTAATGTTTCTGACTTTCTTGTGTTTGCTTTACAAGATAGATCTTCTGTATTGTATGGTAACTTTTAAAATGTAATTATACATTTCTCAAAAATAACAGAATTAAAAATGTTTGGCAGAGAGTTACTCATATTCATGAGCTTCTAAAAATTACTAGAAACTTATCCACAAATACAATTACTCACTCTATTGCTCTAGTTCATACCAACCTGTAAAAGTCAATTAATGAGCGTAATGTTTTTAATGATACAATGAACTTGGAAATGTTTCTGAGTTTCTTGTGTTTGCTTTACACGGTAGAGCTTCTGTATTTGATGGAAACTTTTGAAATGTAATTATACATTTCTCAAAAATAGCAGATTTAAAAAGCATGGTAGATATTTACTTATATTCATGAGCTTCTAAAAATACAAGAATATTAGTCCTGAAATACGATTACTCGATATATTGCTGTAGTTCCTACCAAACGGTAAATGTCAATGAATTAAAATGTGTAAGGTTTTTAATAAGATACACAATAAACTTGGTAATGTTTTTTACTTTCTTGTGTTTGCTTTAAAAGATAGAGCTTCTGTATTGTATGGTAACTTTTAAAATGTAATTATACATTTCTCACAAATAACAGAATTAAAAAGGTTTGGCAGATATTTACTCATATTCATGAGCTTCTAAAAATACCGGAAAGTTATCCACAGATACTATTACTCGCTATATTGCTCTAGTTCCTACCAACAGATAAATATCAATGAATGAGCGTGTGTAATGTTTTTAATGGTACAATGAACTTGGAAATGTTTCTTGTGTTTGCTTTACACGGTAGAGCTTCTGTATTTGATGGTAACTTTTGAAATGTAATTATATATTTTTAAAAAATAGCAGATTTAAAAAGCATGGAAGATATTTACTTATATTCATGAGCTTCTAAAAAATACCAGAATATTATTCCTCAAATACAATTACTCGATATATTGCTCTAGTTCCTACCAACTGGTAAATGTCAATGAATTAAAATGTGTAAGGTTTTTAATAAGATATACAATAAACTTGGTAATGTTTTTGACTTTCTTGTGTTTGCTTTACAAGATAGAGATTCTGTGTTGTATGGTAACTTTTAAAATATAATTATACATTTCTCAAAAATAACAGAATTAAAAATATTTGGCAGATATTTACTCATATTCATCAGTTTCTAAAAAATACTAGAAAATTATCCACAAATACAATTACTCACTCTATTACTCTAGTTCATACCAACCTGTTAAAGTCAATGCATGAGCGTGTGTAATGTTTTTTAATGATACAATGAGCTTGGAAATGTTTCTGAGTTTCTTGTGTTTGCTTTGCACGGTAGAGCTTCTGTATTTGATGGTAACTTTTGAAATGTAATTATACATTTCTCAAAAATAGCAGATTTAAAAAAGCATGGTAGATATTTACTTATATTCCTGAGCTTCTAAAAAATACCAGAATATTATTCCTAAAATTCAATTACTCGATTTATTGCTCTAGTTTACCTTCTAGTAAAAGTGAATGCACGTGTGTAAGATTTTTAATATGATACAATGAACTTAGAAAAAGTTTCTGACATTATATTATTTTGTATGTAGCAGCTTCTGCATTTGGTAGTAATTTTTAAATTTTAATTACATATTTCATAAAAATAACTGATTTAGAAATGTTTTTCAGATATTTACTTATACGTATGTGTTTCTAAAAATATAGCAGATAATTATTTACAGTTATGCTGTCTCATTTTCTCTAGTTTTTGCCGACTAGTAAAAGTCAACAAATGAGCGAGTATAATGTTTTTAATGATACAATGAACTTGCGAAATGTTCTTGACATTCTTGTGCTCTATTTGTACGGTAGAGTTTCTGTATTTGATGGTAAGTTTTAAAAGGTAATTAAACATTTACCAAAAATAGCTGATTTAAAAGAAATGGCAGGTATTTATTTATACGAAGGTGTTCTGAATTTCACATATGTGTCTTTTAAAAAACATTCAGGTTATATTAACATTAGAATAGCAGAAAGGTATCCAATCTAATAAATGTTTTATTACTTCCGATTTATTTTATTATAATACTTTTCTTTTTGTTGTACTGTTGTGAAGTAAATTTGTTCGTGGTAATTTATCAAGAAACAATTTACTAGAAGATGTTCGCTATACCTTAAAGCCCAGTCCTTATGAAAGACTGTTTAGCACAGAGAATTAAAAAAAAAATCATTCATGAATACTTACACATGGATACAAACAAAACCTGTCTATAAAATACACAGATGTGTTTTGAGTTTCAAATATGTGTCTTTAAAAAAATTCAAGTTATTTAACAATTGATTAGCAGGAAGGTAAGGGATCCATAAAAGATTTTTAGGACTTCCGATTTACTTTTTTATCATTTTTTTCTTTTTCTTTTACAGTTACTGAATGAATTTCTTCATGGTTACCACGAGATATTTACATTATCTCAAAGCGTAATCCTTAGAAAAGGCTGTTTATCACAGAGAGTTTATAAAAAAAAAACGAAAAAAATCATTCCTGGATACTTATACATGGATACAAACAAAACACATCTGAGGAATACACAGATGTGTTTTGAATTTCAAATCTGTGTCTGTAAAAAGAATGAGGTTGTGTTAACATGAGAATAGAAGAAAGGTAGGCAATCCAATAAAATCTTTTTAGGATTTCCGATTTATTTTTCATCATTTTTATCTTTTTGTTTTACTGTTACGGAGTAAATTGTTTCGTGGTAATTTACCAAGAAAAAATTTATTAAGAGATATTTACCATATCTCAAAGCCTAATCTTTATGAGTGACTGTTTACTACAGAGGATTAAAAATAAATAAAAACAATCATTCATGGATAGAAACAAAATACATGTGTGGAATACACAGATGTATTATGAATTTCAAATCTGTGTCTATAAAAATTCAGGTTATGTTAACATTAGAATAGCAGAAAGGTAAGTAATCCAATAAAAGCTTTTTAGGACTTCCGATTTATTTTTTATCACTTTTATCATTTTGTTTTACTGTTACGTGGTAAATTGTTTCGTGGTAATTTACCAAGAAACAATTTATCCCGAACTATTCACCATATCTCAAAGCTTAATCTTTATGAATGGCTGTATGCCACAGAGGATTTTAAAAAATATAATAAATCAGTCATGGATACAAACAAAATACATCTGTGGAATACATAAATGTGTTATGAATTTCAAATCTGTGTCTTTTAAGAAATCCACGTTACATTGACATTAGAATAGCAGAAATGTAGCCAATGTAATAAAAGCTTCTTAGGACTTCCAATTTATATTCTTATCATTTTTTCTTTTTGTTTTACTGTTGCGGAGGCAATTGTTTCATGGTAATTTACCTAGAAACAATTTGCCACGAGATATTTACCATATCCCTAAGATTAATCCTTAGGAAAGGCTGTTAACCACCGAGGATTTAAAAAAATAAAAATCATTCATGAATAATACAAACAAAATACATCTGTGAAATATACATATGTGTTTTGAAATTAAAATCTCTGTCTTAAAAAAAATTCAGGTAATGTTAAATTTAGAATAGCAGAAAAGTAGGCAATCCAGTAAAAACTTTTTAGGACTTCCGACTTATATTTTGTCATTTTATTTTTTTGTTTTACTGTTGCGGAGTTAATTTGTCCGTGGTAGTTTACCAAGAAAAAATTTGCCACGAGTAATTTACCATATCTCAAAGCCTAATCAGCCTTTCCTAATCCTTAGGAAAGGCTGTTTTAAACCTCTGGCTAAAAAAAATCCAAAAAGAATCATTTATGGATACTTACACATGGACACAAATGAAACACATCTGTAGATTACAAATGTATGTTTCGAATTCCAAGTCTGTGTCATTAAAAAAAAACTCAAGTTATGTTAACATTAGAATAGCAGAAAGGTAGTCAATCTAATAAAAAAATTTTAGAACTTTCGATTTATTTTCTTATCATTTTTATCTTTTTGTTTTACTGTTACGAAGTGAATTATTTGGTGGTAATTTACCAAGAAACAATTTACTAAGAGATATTTACCATATCTAAAACCCTGATCTTTATGAATCGCTATTTACCACAGATTATTTAAAAAAAATAAAAAATCATTCATGGATAAAAACAAAACACATCTGAGGAATACACAGATGTGTTTTGAATTTCAAATCTGTGTCTGTAAAAAGAATGAGGTTATGTTAACATTAGAATAGCAGAAAGGTAGTCAATCTAATAAAAAAATTTTAGAACTTTCGATTTATTTTCTTATCATTTGTTTTGTTTTCTTTTAATCTTCCACAGTGAGCTATTTCGTGGTAATTTAAGAAGAAACAATTTACCACGAGATATTTACCATATCTCAAAACCTAATCCTTAGGCTGTTTACCACCGAGAATTTAAAAAGACCGAAAATAAAAATCCTTCAAGAATAGTTACGCATCAATACAAACAAAATACATCTGTGAAATACACAAGTGTGTTTTTAATTTCAAATATGAGTCTTTTAAAAAAAATCAGGTTATGTTAACATTAAATGTTGCAGAAAGGTAGCCAATCCAATAACAGCTTTTCGGGACATCCAATTTATTTTCTTATCAATTTTTTCTTTTTGTTTTACTGTTGCGGAGTGAATTTGTTCGTGGTAATTTATCAAGAAATAATTTACTACGAGATATTTACCATATCTCAAAGCCTAAACCTTAGGAAAGGCTCTTTACTGCAGAGTGTTT
>CM063509.1:69411612-69434112 GCA_032207245.1 Pardosa pseudoannulata
AAGAAAAATTATTCTACTTGATAGATACAATATTCACTAAAAACTAATTAAACGGAATTTCGTTTTTAAAGCTTAAATCTTTACCAAATATAAGCAATAATTTATTTAGCGCTTCATTCTTTCATCGCTTCTTTAATTAATTAAATTATTTTCTTTGCTTTCCGGATTTCTTGTTTTTCACATTCTATGTTTTATTATATATATATTGGCTGAAGCGACAGTTAAGATGTGTTTTAAACTAAAAATCTTAGTACATATCTTGCAAAAATTTTATCCTAAATAGAAAACTTTATACTGATTAACTGAAAAAGTACCGATATATAATGAAGATATCAATACTTGAAAGTTACAATGTTTCCCTAAAACGAATTAAACTGTATTTCGTTTTCAATGTTTAAATATTTCATAATAAAGCAATAATATATTAGTGCTTCATTCTTCCCTCGCTTCTTTAATTAATTAAATGATTTATTTTCTTTGCTTTCCAGATTTCTTTCTGTGACTTCTTTCTCCCCATTCTGTGTTTTATTTCATACATATTTGTTTAAACGACAGAACTAGATAGTTTTAAACTAAAAATCTTAGTACATATCTTGCAAAAATTTTATCCTAAATAGAAAACTTTATACTGATTAACTGAAAAAGTACCGATATATAAGAAACATTATTCTACTTGATAGATACAATATTCACTAAAAACTAATTAAACGGAATTTCGTTTTCAACTCTTAAATCTTTACCAAAAATAAGCAATAATTTATTTAGGGTTTCATGCTTTTATCGCTTTTTTAATTAATTAAATAATTTATTTTTCTTGCTTTTCAGATTTCTTAATGTGGCGTGTTTCCCACATTCTATGTTTTATTAAATATATATTGGTTGAAGAAACAAAACTACCTAGTTTTGTCGTTTCAACTAATATATAATTAATAAAACTTAGAACTGAAAACTTTAACTTTAGTACGTATGTTGTAAAAATTTTATCTTAAATAGAAAACTTCATACTGATTAATTGAAAAAATACCGTTTTATAAGGAAAATTATTCTACTTGATAGTTACAATATTCCTTTCAAACGATTTAAATGGCATATGGTTTTCAACTCTTAAATCTTTACCAAAAATAAGCAATAATTTATTTAGCGCTTCATTCTTTCTTCGCTTTTTTAATTAATTAAATGATTTATTTTCCTTGCATTCCAGATTTCTTTCTGTGACTTGTTTTCCGCTTTCTATGTTTTATGCAATATATATTGGTTGAAATGACAAAACTAGATACGTTTTAAACTTAACATGTTAGTACATATCTTTCAAGATTTTATCCTAAAGAGAAAACTTCATACTGATTAAATGAAAACGTGCCGATATATAATGAAGATTTTTATGCTTGAAAATTACAATATTTTTTTAAAACGAATTAAACGATATTTCGTTTTGAGCTATTAAATCTCTCATAGTAAAGCAATAATTTATTTAGTGTTTTGTTCTTTCAATAATTCTTTAATTAATTAAATGATTTATTTTCCTTGCGTTCTAGATTTCTTTCTGTGACTTTGTTTTCCACATTTTTATGTTTTAATAAATATATATTAATTGAAGCGACACTTATATACGTTTTAAACTAAAAATCTTGGAACATATCTTGCAAAAATTTTATCCTAAAGAGAAAACTTTATACTGATTAATTGAAAAAGTACCAACATATAATAAATATTATTTTACTTGAAAATAACAATATTCAATTAAAATGAATTCAACGGTATTTCGCTTTCAACATTTAAATCTCTCATAATAAAGCAATAATTTATTTAGCGCTTCATTCTTTCATCGCTTCTTTAATTAATTAAATGATTTATTTTCATTGTGTTCCGAATTTTTTTCTGACTTGTTTTTCAAATTCTGTGTTTTATTTGATGCATATTGGTTGCAATGACAGAAACTAGATACGTTTAAAACTAAAAACCTTAGTACATATCTTGCGAAAATTTTATCCTAAACAGAAAACTTTATACTGATAAATTAAAAAAATACCGATATTTAAGGAATATTTTTATATTTGAAATTTACAGTATTACCTTAAAACGAATTAAACGGTATTTCGCTTCCAACAATTAAATCTCTTATAATAAAGCAATAATTTATTTAGTGCTTCAGTGTTTCATCGTGTCTTTAATTAATAAATGATTTATTTTCGTTACATTCCAGATTTCTTTCTGTGACTTCTTTCTCCCCATTCTGTGTTTTATTTAATACATATTTGTTTAAACGACAAAACTAGATAGTTTTAAACTAAAAATCTTAGTGCATACTTGAAAAAAATTGTCCTTAACAGAAAACTTCATGCTGATTAATTGAAAAAGTACCGGTATATAACGAAGATATTTATACGTGAAGGTTAGACTATTCCTTTAAAATGAATTAAACGATATTTTGCTTTCAACGTTTAAATTTCTCATAAAAAATAAGCAATAATTAATTTAGTGCTTCTTTAATTTATTAAATTATTTATTTTCCTTGATTTATAGATTTCTTTCTGTGACTTGTTTTACACATTCAATATTTTATTAAATATATATTGAAGTGACAAAAATAGATACATTTTAAACTAAAAATCTTAGCACATATCTTGCAAAATTTTATCCTAAGCAGAGAAATTCATACTGATTAATTGAAGAAAAACTACAGATATATAAGGAAAATTATTCTATTTGATAGTCACAATATTCACTTAAAGTGATTACACAGCATTTAGTTATCAAAGGTTATATATGTTCCAAAAATAAACAATAGTTTATTTAGCGCTTCATTCTTTCATAGATTCATTAATTTATTAAATTATTTATTTTCCTTGCTTTCCAGATTGATTTCTGTAATTTGTTTTTCACTTTATGTGTTTTATTTTATACATATTCCTTGAAACGACAGAATTAGATACGTTTTAAACTCAAAATCTTAGAACACATGCTGCTAAATATTATACTAAACAAAATACTGCATACTGATTACTTGAAAAAGTACCGATATAAAATTAATATTAATCTACGTGATAGTTACATTGTTCTCCTAAAAAGGAATAAACTATATTTCGTTTTCAACACTTAAATCTTTACCAAAAATAATTAATGATTTATTCGCTTGCTTAATTAATTAAACGATTTATTTTCCTTGCGTTCCAGATTTCTTTCTGTAACTTGTTTTCAACATTCTATGTTTTATTAAATATATATCAATTGAATTGACAAAACTAGATACGTTTTAAATTAAAAATCTTAGTACATATCTTGCAAAAGTTTTATCCTAAACAGAAAACGCCATACTGATTAATTAAAAAAAGTACCGAAAATACCGATGAAGATTTTTATACTTGAATATTACAATATTTCCTTAATACGAATTAAATATTTCGCTTTCAACGCTTAAACCTTTACCAAAAATAAGCAATAATTTATTTAGCGCTTCATTGTTTCATCGCTTCTTTAATTAATTAAATTATTTATTTTCCTTGCATTCCAGATTTCTTTCTGGGACTTGTTTATCCCATTCTATGTTTTGGTAAACATATATTGGTTAAAATGACAAAACTAGATACATTTTAAACAGAAAATTTTAGTAATATTTCTTGAAAAATTTTATCCTAAACAGAAAACTTCATACCGATTAATTGAAAAATACCGATGTAGATTGTTATACTTGAAAGTTTCAATATTTCATTAAAAAATTAAACATTTCGCTTTTAACGCTTAAATCTTTACCAAAAATAAGCAATAATTTATTTAGCGCTTCATTCTCTCACCGCTTCTTTAATTAATTAAATGATTTAATCTCCTCTCCTGTTCTACTCTCCGTGTCGTAGGTCACATTCCACCTTCTTTGCTGTCAGCTGCCACGAATGAGAAAACACTTTTCTTTTTATCGAAGGGATTTTTTATATTTTTTTATTCGGAGATATCCTTCTTGATTCCCCCGATACATCGCTAGCATTATGTTGTCATTCCTTTTTTATTCTTCCGAAAAGAGGGATTTAAAGACCGTTCAAACAGACGGCATTTTACGTCGAGCAAAAACTTGCGTTTTTATTTCATTTGCTCGCTTTGAATTGAGCATCCGATCCGTTTGCTGTTAATCGTTCGGAATTACCTTATTCGAATACGCAGGGGGAATGTATTTAAATGGGAATGTTTGCTAGCTTTGACAAAAATTAAATTGAATTAGATCGTCTTTTAGACCAATTAATGTCCTCAGCGGGGCAATTAAAGAGCATTTTATATCATTTAAATAATCTATTATTTTTGTTCATTGTGGAATTTTGAGCAATGAAAAGGCCGATACTATTTCGAAAAGGTGAGCCTTGATAGATCAACGCATGAATCCCCTTCTTTCATTTCACACGACTAAATTGTTTGTTAATCTGACTCTTATGAAATCTCTTAAGCAAGATATGGTTCAACGTGAGAGAAATAAGAGATGGGGAATTTGGGGGGAGGAAGAAGAGAGAGCTGTTAGATCGTCTTTTAGACCAATTACTATCCTCAGAGGTGCAAATAATGAGAATTTTATATCATTTAAATAATCCATTATTTTTGTTCATTGTGGAATTTTGAGCAATGAAAACGCCTATACACTGGGGGAAAAGGGAACCTTGATAGATCAAAGCATGAATCGCCTTATTTCATTTCATGCAACTATATTGTTTGTTAATCTGACTTTTAACAAATGTCTTAATCAAGATATGGTTGAATGTGTGACAAATAAGAGATTGTGAATTTGGGGGGGGGGGAGAGAGAGCTGTTAGATCATCTTTTAGACCAATTACCATCCTTGGCGGTGCAATTAAAGAGCATTTTATATCATTCAAATAATCTATTATTTTTATTCATTGTGGAATTTTGAACAATGAAAACGCCGATACAATAGCGAAAAAGTGAGACTTGATAGATTAACGAATGTATTGATTTCTTTCATTTCACACTGCTATATTATTTGTTAATCTGACTTTAGGTCTTAAGTAATATATATTTCAACGTGCGACAAATAAGAGATGGAGCATTTGGGGGGAAGAGAGAGCTGTTAGATCGTCTTCTAGACCAATTACCATCCTCGGTGGTGCAATTAAAGAGAATTTTATATCATTTAAATAATTTATTAATTCTCCTCTTTGTGGAATTTTGAGCAATGAAAACGCCTATACACTGGGGGAAAAGGGAACCTTGATAGATCAAAGCATGAATCGCCTTATTTCATTTCATGCAACTATATTGTTTGTTAATCTGACACTTGCACTCTTAAGCAAGATATGGTTCAACGAGTGACGAATAAGAGATGGAGAATTTTGAGGGAAGAAAGAGCTGTTAGATCGTCTATTAGACCAATTACTATCCTGAGCGGTGCAAATAATGAGAATTTTATATCATTTAAATAATCCATTATTTTTGTTCATTGTGGAATTTTGAGCAATGAAAACGCCTATACACTGGGGGAAAAGGGAACCTTGATAGATCAACTCATGAATTGCCTTCTTTCATTTCACACGACTAAATTGTTTGTTAATCTGACTCTTAAGAGATCTCTTAAGCAAGATATGGTTCAACGTGTCACGATTAAGAGATGGAGAATTTGTGGGGAAGAGAGAGCTGTTAGATCGTCTTTTAGACCAATTACCATCCTCGGTGGTGCAATTAAAGAGCATTTTATATCATTTAAATAATCTATTAGTTCTGTTCATTGTGAAATTTTGAGCAATGAAAAGCCCGATACAATTTCGAAAAGATGAGCCTTGATAGATCAACTCATGAATTGCCTTCTTTCATTTCACACGACTAAATTGTTTGTTAATCTGACTCTTAAGAAATCTATTAAGCAAGATATGGTTCAACGAGCGACGGATAAGAGCTGGAGAATTTGGGGGGAAGTGAGATCTGTTACATAGTCTTTTAGACCAATTACCATTATCGGTGGTGCAATTAAAGAGCATTTTGTATAATTTAAATAATCTATTAGTTCTGTTCATTGTGGAATTTTGAGCAATCAAAAACCGACACACTGGCGAAAAAGGGAACCTTGGTAGGTCAAACCATGAATCGCCTTATTTCATTTCTTGCAAATATATTGTTTGTTAACCTGACTCTTAAAAAAACTCTTAAGCAAGATAAGGAGATATGGAGAATTTGGGGGGACGAGAGAGCTGTTAGATCATCTTTTAGACCAATTACCATCCTCAGTGGTAAAATTAAAGAGCATTTTATATCATTTAAATAATCTATTAGTTCTGTTCATTGAGGAATTTTAAGCATTGAAATGGCCGATACACTGGCGAAAATATGAGCCTTGATAGATCAACGTATGAATCGCCTTCTTTCATTTCACACGACTAAATTGTTTGTTAACTACAATCTTAAGAAATCTCTAGCAATGCAGTTATAGAGTATTTTATATCATTTAAATAATCTATTAATTCTGTTTATTGTGGAATTTTGAGCAATGAAAAATCGATACACTGGCGAAAAATTGAGAGTTGATAGATAAACGCATTGATCGCCTTCTTTCATTTCACAGGACTACATTTTTTGTTAATCTGATTCTTATGAAATCTCTTAAGCAGCATATGGTTCAACGTGCGACAAATAAGAGATGGGGAATTTGGGGGGAAGAGAGAGCTGCTAGATCGTCTTTTAGACTAATTACCATCTTCAGTGGTGCAATTAAAGAGCATTTTGTATCATTTAAATAATCTATTAGTTCTGTTCACTGTTTAATTTTGAGCAATGAAATGGCCGATACACTGGCGAAAATGTGAGCATTGTTAGAAGAATGTATTGATCGCCTTCTTTCATTTCACACTTCTAAATTGCTTGTTAATCTGACTGTTAAGACATCTCTTAAGCAAGATATGGTTCAACGTGCGACAAATAAAAGATGGAGAATTTGGGGGGAAGAGAGAGCTGTTAGATCATCTTTTAGACCAATTACCATCCTCGGCGGTGCAATTAAAGAGCATTTTATATCATTTAAATAATCTATTAGTTCTGTTCATTGTGAAATTTTGAGCAATGAAAAGCCCGATACAATTTCGAAAAGATGAGCCTTGATAGATCAACTCATGAATTGCCTTCTTTCATTTCATGCAACTATATTGTCTGTTAACCGGACTCTTAAATATTGAGCAAGATATGGTTCAAATAACGACGGATAAGAGATGGAGAATTTAGGGGGAAGAGAGAGCTGTTAGATCGTCTTTTAGACCAATTGCTATCCTCGACGGTGCATTTAAAGAGCATTTTATATCATTTAAATAATCTATTATTTTTGTTCATTGTGGAATTTTGAGCAATCAAAAACCGACACACTGGCGAAAAAGGGAACCTTGGTAGGTCAAACCATGAATCGCCTTATTTCATTTCTTGCAAATATATTGTTTGTTAATCTGACACTTGCACTCTTAAGCAAGATATGGTTCAACGAGTGACGAATAAGAGATGGAGAATTTTGAGGGAAGAAAGAGCTGTTAGATCGTCTTTTAGACCAATTGCTATCCTCGACGGTGCAATTAAAGACCATTTTATATCATTTAAATAATCTAATAATTCACCTCATCGTGGAATTTTGAGCAATGATAAAGCCGATACACTGGCAAAAAGTGAGCCTTGATAGATCAACTCATGAATTGCCTTCTTTCCTTTCACATGGCTAAATTTTTTGTTAATCTGACTCTTAAGAAATCTCTTAATCAAGAGATAGTTCAACGTGCGACAAATAAGACATAAAGAATTTGGGGGGAAGAGAGAGATTTTACATCGTCTTTTAGACCAATTACCATCCTCAGCGGTGCAATTAAATAGCATTTTTTATCATTTAAATAATTTATTATTTTTGTATATTGTGGAATTTTCGGCAATTAAAACGCCGATACACTGGTGAAAAATTGAACCTTAATAGATAAAAGCATGAATCGCCTTATTTCATTTCAAGCAAATATATTGTTTGTTAATCTGACTCTTAAACTCTTAAGAAAGATATGGTTCAACGAGCGACGGATAAGAGATGGAGAATTTGGGGGGAAGAGTGATCTGTTACATCGTCTATTAGACCAATTACCATCCTCAGTGGTGCAATTAAAGAGCATTTTGTATCATTTAAATAATTTATTAATTCTCCTCATTGTGGAATGTTGAGCAATGAAAAAGTCGATACACTAGCAAAAAGTGAGCCTTGATAGAACAACGCATGAATCGCCTTCTTTCCTTTCACATAACTATAATGTTTGTTAATCGGACTTTTAAGAGATCTCTTAAGCAAGATATGGTTCAACGTGCGATAAATATCAGATGGAGACTTTGGTTGGAAGAGAGAGAGCTGTTAGATCGTCTTTTAGACCAATTACCATACTCAGCGGTGCAATTAATAAGCATTTTATATCATTTAAATAATTTATTAATTCTCCTCTTTGTGGAATATTGAGCAATGAAAAAGTCGATACACTGGTAATAAGTGAACCTTGATAGATCAACGCATGAATCGCCTTCTTTCCTTTCACACGGCTAAATTGTTTGTTAATCTGACTCTTAAGAGATCTCTTATACAAGATATGGTTCAACGTGTGATAATATTAGATGGACAAATTGGGGGAAAGAGAAAGAGACCAATTACCATCCTCAGTGGTGCAATCAATTACCATCCTTAATAGTGCAATTAAAGAGCATTTTATATCATTTAGAAAATCTTTTAGTTCTCTTCATTGTGGAATTTTGAGCAATGAAAAGCCGATAAACTGGCAAAAAATTGAGAGTTGATAGATCAACGCATTGATCGCCTTCTTTCATTTCACACGGTAAATTGTTTGATAATCTGAATCTTAAGAAATCTCTTAAGCAGGATATGGTTCAACGTGTGAAAAATAAGAGATGTAGAATTTGGGGGGGGGGAAGAGAGAACTGTTAGATCATCTGTGGGACCAATTACCATCCTCAGTGGTGCAATTAAAGAGCATTTTATATCATTTAAATAATCTATTAGTTCTGTTCATTGTGGAATTTTGAGCAATCAAAAACCGACACACTGGTGAGAAAGTGAGCCTTGCTAGATCAACGCATTGATCGCCTTCTTTCATGTCACACGGCTAAATTGTTTGTTAATCTGACTGTTAAGACATATCTTAAGCAAGATATGGTTCAACGTGCGACAAATAAGAGATGGCGAATTTGGGGATAAGAGACAGCTGTTAGATCGCATTTTAAACCAATTTCCATCCTCGGCGGTGCAATTAAAGACCATTTTATATCATTTAAATAATCTAATAATTCACCTCATCGTGGAATTTTGAGCAATGATAAAGCCGATACACTGGCAAAAAGTGAGCCTTGATAGATCAACGCATTGATCGCCTTCTTTAATTTCACAAAACTAAATTTTTTGTTAATCTAGCTCTTAAGAAATCTCTTAAGCAAGATATGGTTCAACTTGCGACAAATAAGAGATGGAGAATTTGCGGGGGGAGGGTGAGAGAGAGAGAGAGCTGTTAGATCGTCTTTTAGACCAATTGCTATCCTCGACGGTGCATTTAAAGATAGTTTTATATCATTTAAATAATCTATTATTTTTATTCATTGTGGAATTTTGAACAATGAAAACGCCGATACACTTTTGAAAAAGGAAACCTTGATAGATCAAAGCATGAATTGCATTATTTCGTTTCAAGCAAATATATTGTTTGTTAATCTGACTCTTAAAATCTTAAGCAAGATATTCTTCAACGTGCGACAAATAAGAGATGGAGAATTTTTTGGGAAGAGAGAGCTGTTACATCGTCTTTTAGACCAATTACTATCCTCAGCGGTGCAATTAAAGAGCATTTTATATCATTTAAATAATCTATTAGTTCTATTCATTGTGGAAATTTGAGCAATGAAAAACCGATACACTGGCGAAAAATTGAGAGTTGATAGATCAACGCATTGATCGCCTTCTTTCATTTCACACGGCTGAATTGTTTGTTAATCTGACTCTTCAGAGATCTCTTAAGCAAGATATGGTTCAACTTGCGACAAATAAGAGATGGAGAATTTGGAGGGAATAGAGAGGCTGTTAGATCGTCTTTTTGACCAATTACCATACTCAGCGGTGCAATTATAGAGCATTTTATATCATTTAAATAATATATTAATTCTGTTCATTGGGGAAATTTGAGCAATGAAAAACCGATACACTGGCGAAAAAGCGAGCCTTGATAGATTAACGCATTGATCACCTTCTTTCATTTCACACGACTAAATTGTTTGTTAATCTGACTCTTAAAAGATCTCTTAAGCAAGATATGTGCAAAGTGTGATAATAAGAAATGGAGAAATTGGGGAAAAGAGAGAGCTGTTAGATCATCTTTTAGACCAATTACCATCCTTGGCGGTGCAATTAAAGAGCATTTTATATCATTCAAATAATCTATTATTTTTATTCATTGTGGAATTTTGAACAATGAAAACGCCGATACACTTTTGAAAAAGGAAACCTTGATAGATCAAAGCATGAATTGCATTATTTCGTTTCAAGCAAATATATTGTTTGTTAATCTAACTCTTAAGAATTCTCTTAAGCAATATATGGTTCAACGTGCGACAAATAAGAGATGGAGAATTTGTGGGGAAGAGAGAGCTGTTAGATCGTCTATTAGACCAATTACTATCCTGAGCGGTGCAATTAAATAGCATTTTATATCATTTAAATAATATATTAGTTCTGTTCATTGTGGAATTTTGAGCAATTGAAAGGCCGATACACTGGCAAAAAAGTGAGCCTTGATAGATCAATGCATGAATCACCTTCTTTCATTTCACACCTCTAAATTGTTTGTTAATCTGACTCTTAAGAAATTTCTTTAAGAAGATATGGTTCAACGTGCAACAAATAAGAGATGGGGGCAGGGGAGAGAGAGAACTGTTAGATCGTCTTTTAGACCAATTACTATCCTCAGAGGTGCAAATAATGAGAATTTTATATCATTTAAATAATCTGTTACTTCTCTTCATTGTGGAATTTTGAGCAATGAAAAAATCGATACTTTGGAGAAAAAGTGAGACTTGATAGATCAACGTATTGATCGCATTCTTTCCTTTCACACGACTAAATTGTTTGTTAATCAGACCCGTAAAAGATCTCTTAAGCAAGATATGGTTCAACGTGCGACAAATAAGAGATGCAGAATTTGGGGGGAAGAGAGAGCTGTTAACAGATTTCTGAAAAAGACTGCAGTGGTTCTTTTTAGGGGTCTGATTGGTCATTACTGTTTACACAACCATATTAACAGAAGTGAATTTGTAGATTCACCGGACTGTGTTTAGTGGGTGTAACCATCTCATTTAACTATATCTTATTTTTAATTATTTAAATATCGTCTGCAATACTTTCATAAGTTATATCACTAAAATTAGATATGCCGTAAATAATTTCTTTTTATATTTGGCTTAAATAATAGATTAGGTACATATGTGTTAATACTAAATTTATTCATCGATTATATTTGTTACAATGAAAGTTCACTTGATTAAAATTTTTTGTTGCAAGGAACAGATGTTAACAACAAATTATATCTACATCCAGTTTGTAGTAGAAAAAATTGTTTCATTTACTTAATTCCATTAGTTACTGTGGCAAAAAAAATGGGAAGAACAAAATGATTATTTCGACGTAGCTAAGAAAACTTTGAATTATCTTTCTAGATAAGTTCAAAGTGATTATAAACTGCAACCACTGTATCGGGAGATTTTAGATGAAATGAAGATAAATAAATTATCTACCGTGTACCAGATAATTCTCTGCCATAAAGCAAGCCATTTTTTATTTCCTTTATAAGGTACTTTACAGTTCTGGAAAATTGAAACTTTTACTGATCCCATCATATGACCAGCTATATTCTAGTTCCATAATATGTGCTAATAAATAATTTTTTTTTGTAAAGAGCAGAAAATAATAAGCGGAATCAATTAACCGGGGTGACTGATAAGAAAATATATGCGTGCATGTTTATGTTATAGCTACAGCTGGGGCACCTGTTAACTATAGCTTTAAGATTTTTCATAATATTTTTTATTATTATTAAAGCCTGTCTATTAAAAAATTAAACGTAGGAAGCTGCTGGAAAAAGTTTCTCTTCTGGGGGGCTTAATAGCTTCATAATTGGAAATCGCTGCACTTATATACCTTATAAATTACTTGTTGCTACATCATTTTTTTAATTCCTAATAATTAAAAATTTAATGCTTCTTATTTTATAAGGCCATGCACCCTGACACGTAATTTCTTTTGTCGTCCTTTACATGAATTTTGGAGTGTATTGTACAATGATTTTATTTATAGATTTTAATTAGGGCTTTCGATTTCCTGTTTTTATACTTTCCCGGGATTTTCTGGAAATTCCCCGTATTAACAAGAATGCATTAAAGTTATAAAAAATCTAAAATCTTATTTATTTTTAACTCATATCATTTATAATTACGCTAATAAAGATGGGTATAAATTACGAATTTTATGCTTTTTTTATTTTCAGTTAGAAAATATAAATAAAACATATTAATTGTCCAATTTATAAAATATGGTTTAAGTAAAGTAAGCAATATATCCTTTTATTTCTTAGATTGATTTAATTTTGTTAAGTAAAACCTGGCCTTAAAAATGCTCTGTCTACTTTAGCTGATGTTGGAGGAATTATTTACAAAGTGGAACACAGTTTTAAAATATTAGACGTTTCATTAATTGTTAATCAAGTAATTGTAAACTAGTGTCTCACTTCACTAGTTTACTTAAGTTAGAACACTGGCTTCCTGAACACTATAAAACCTTTGTCTTTCAATGGTTCGAGGGTTCGTATCCCATTGTGGCATGGATGTTCGTAGCCGTTCGGAATCGGCTTTCAGCAGTAGGTCCCGGTCTCATTAGCCCTCGTGTTGTAAAAATTAGACCGTAGCACTCCAAACCAATCAGTGGTTAGATTGAAATTGATACACCTTGCATGCCAGTTCCCGGCGACATGTTATGTTTAGTTTTTGGGGTGACGAGCATCATAATTTGGAGAATTTTGCTGATAACCAAAAATTTAAATTGGGCAAATTCTTTTTTTTATAAATTGAAAGTTAAAAATTGTGAAAATTAAATGTTTCTAATAAACTCGAAATTAAAGAAATCTAACATTTTATGCAATTACTTTGCAGATGAATATATAAAAAAATAGCACAGTTAATACTATTTAAACAAAATTTGCAGATAAAAATATAAAAAAATTAATATTTTAAACCATTTTAAATGCAAAGAAACGCATCCTTTTAACAAAATTAGCAGATTAAATTATCCCGATTTATACAAGAACGACAAACTATCTTGGCGGAACTAACGTTACTTGGCCAGTTCACAAAATCATCAAATTTGGCAAGAAAAATCCCGGAGTGCTAGGTGCATCTGTGACCATTCGCTGTTCCAATTTGTTTGTTCCATGTTAAAGATTCATATTCCAATGTTTTGATGCTCTTTTCTCCTGAGTGAGAAGACCTGAACAGTGATTCTATAGCATCACTACAAAAAGATTTGTCATGACTATTTTAGCTTGCTGAATCAAATGATCCCGTTCTATCCAAATAAACCAATATGTTAAGGTTCAACTCTGATTATCATTTCGTCAAATGTAGAGGTTTGTGAGACATATAGTCCTTTAGTTTCATTTTAGTTCATAATTCTGTGTCACATTAGGCAAGAAAAATCTGGCGTGATAGGTAAATTTGTGCCTGTTCGCTTTTCCAAATTGTTTGCTCCATGTTAAAGACTACTAGTCCAATGTTTGGGCCCAATGTCCAACGTACAGGATCACATGTTCACGGGATAGAAATACTACTTTTAATGAACTATAAACGAAATTTAAATGTTAGCAAAAGTGAATACTGAATATAATTTTTTTCATTAATATTATTATAAAAAAATCTTTAGAGAGTTATTCTTATAAACTGTTACAATAAATTTACCATTGATATAGTGCTCTTATTTGTAAATGCAATTTTTCAACATAATAATTATTAGTATTTCGGGGCATAATTCATTAAACGGTCTAGGATTGCCTGTTGAAAGTTCAAACTTTGTATTTAGGGCTGTTGTAACTTCTAGTTTTATATCTCCATTTTATTTATATAAGAACTATTTATAATTAAAAATCTCAATATAATCTTTTGCTACCCATGGACTAATCAAATCAGCATCTACTACTCAAATTCAATTCTGAATGGCTACTTACAACCAAGTCAGATGTGGGATTTGAACCTATGAACTCCACTACCATAGAGCATCGCAAGTGATAAATCGTTGATTTGGAAGTCAAATTGATTGGAAATTTTTTACACACATTCCAAAAGGAAAAAAACTGATATGGACACACAATTTCCTTATATATCTATTAATGTATACACAACTTTTTAATTCGGTTCATATTTTATTTAAATGTGAGATACAATTCTTTAATCCAATTCGTTTATAACAGAAACAGTGATGCAGCTCCTAAAATATTATCTTTTAATTAAATATTTACACAATATTAATTTAGCAATATGTTGTATACATTAGTTCAGCAATAAGTAGTGCTCAAGTACTCATGTTTGGTAAAGAATAGTAACACTAACATTAATTAAATTAAGAGTGTTACACATATTAGAGAGGTTTAATCTTTATATATAAAATTCATTTGGCCATGTGTTTGTGATAGAACTACTGCTAAATTGCTCGAGTAATTTTGATGAAATTTTGTTTATGTAATTCAGTTAATTCGAGGATGGTTTAGATCCACAATTGGATTCGATAGAAAATGTTCGTTTTATTAAGAAACCAAAATTGCGCACTTATTGAGATTATTATAATGCCACTTGAAACCCTTCACTTCCAATATATCTCTGGTGCAGTGGTCACGCAACGGTCTTCAGTACTGTAAAAAAGAGTTACAGTTGGACAAAGCAAGAGCGAAACCAACCTAGAGGTGAAAGCGGAGTGACCCTCCTTCGACCCTATTGGTCAAGAGGGGTTGCTAACCGCGGAGTAGCCTGCTTCGGCCCAGCAACGCTGTACAACGAACTTTTGAGAGATCTGCAGGCCCCTTCGGAGAGAGAGCAAAGGAGAAGGAGCTTGGATTTTAGATCTTCTGCAAGAGTTTGAGCACCATTTTTTTTTTCTCATCAAGGCGCCATGTTTGTTAAATCTTCGACCTAGTGTGGTTAATTTGGCATCATAGCCCTAAAAATATTTTATTTATCTATTGCCATTTACATCTTTATTTAACATTTAATAAACAAAATTCAGCAGGAAGAGTTAGTTTAAAAAAAAAAGCGTTAGACTCACGGCCGGCCTTGACGCTATGTCGGCCTCTCATTAACAAGTACAAGAAATCCTGGGACCGAATCCCCGTACAGGTGTTGTGGAAATTTTAATTTAATCTAATTACGATTGTGATGTCTGTACTCGTGTTGACGTCAAGTATTTTTAAAATATTTTTTTTCACTTTTCCTTCCGAGAGTTCCAATTTATAATTTATTTTAAAACATTTTACAATTTTTGTATATACATCGTTAAAACAGGACAACGTCTGACGGATCTCCTAGTATCATAGTAAAAAATTCTCTAGTAGAATATAAAAAAATTGCATGATTGATTAATAAAAATTTATGTTCTATTTCTGCACTAAAAAGAAATGTAAGCCCTTATGAGGTTCACATAAAAGGCTTTATTTCTCTAATCACGAGGCTTTTTTTAAAACTTTTAGGTAATCATTAAAAACATTTTCACTAATACAGTCGAAAGTACTGAATATGTTCATCAAACAAATAATTCTGAGATGAAGAGCCTCAAGCATAAATTAAAAGAAAATATTTAATAAAGCATCCAAAATTAATATTTTTGAACATCCCTAGACAATGCGGAAGAATTTCCTGAACTTGACACTCCTTCCCCCGATTTATTTACACCGTTCACCGAAATGAATTGTGTGTTCACCCCTTCCATTGTTTCGGGCATAAAACCCCATCTTGGTTGCGGATAAAATCTGACATTTATTTGAAATCATTTTCCCCTCCCTCACCCGATATTTCCCACCCAATTGTTGTTTATGATGAATGGATCTTGGAAGCGTCTATTTTTTATTGCCTGCGATTTCGTACTTCCATTTTGTGGAAAAGATTTTACGTTTCTAATGGGAGGGATATAATTAGACCAAAAATATTTTGCAGTTACACTTAAAAGGTAGAAATCAAAATATATGTTTCTGAACAATTTTAGATTTAATTTGATTTAATAAAATAAATTTATTGGCAGGAATTTAACACAGTAATAATTTTAAAGTGTATAATTTAATTATTTTAACTGAATAGTACATTTTTAATCAAAATATTTGAAGTGAAATAGTCTTTTATTTAATTCATCATATATAAAATCATAGTTTTCCAAACTCTATATTTGCTCATCATTGAAACTAATTAAACTTTCAATTTTAAATTATATATTTAATTATATGTGAAAATGGATCCAATAAAAGAGAACAATATTAAAATCATCTACTTGCAAAATAACATTTGAATTTACACGTTACAAACTAAATTTTATCGTAAATTGATACGTTATGTCTTATTCACTTTATGATTCTAACTACAAAATTTACAGCATATATGTTGTTTAAGTTTTTGGAAGTTTTTAACTTGCAATAAGTTATTCTAATATCTTCGAGGTCCCTTAAATTGTACATAAGACATAGAAACTTGCAAAAATTTGTTTTTTTTACATTATAATCCATAATATTTTATTTATAATCCATAATATCATTTTACTTTTTAATCCACAATATTATTTACTTTATAATCCATAATATCATTTTAATTCATAATCCATAATGTCATTTTACTTTACAATTCATAGTATCATTTTACTTTATAATTCATAATATCATTTTACTTTATAATCCATAATATCATTTTACTTTATAAGCCATAATACCATTTTACTTTATAATCCGTATTATCATTTTACATTATAATCCATAATATCATTTTACTTTATAATCTATAATATCAATTTACTTTATAACTCATAATAAAATTTATCATTTCATGACATATCCATAACATCATAAAGTCATAAAGGGAGTTAAAAACTATAATATTTTAAATATATAATTTAAATACTTTACAGAAACAATAAATATGAAAATATAATGATGTAAAGTGATAAAATAATAAACACAAAAGCTTCTCTGACTCAATAATTAACAAAAAATAAGTTCTGTCAGAACTAAGAGTCAAACTTTTATAAAATTATTATTTAACTACAATTTAATAAATATTTTTATAATTTAAATTTACAATTTCAAGTAACCCACTATTGTATTACATCACTATATACAGTATATAAAGAAATTTGCAAAAAACCTGGAAGGCATTCTAGAGCTGTATATGTTAGAAATTGAGATTTTATATCAAAACATTTTTCGGTCGCCCTAATACAGTCTAAATCATAAAATATATTCATCAAATAAACAATGCCAGGGTGGAGAACAACAAGTAAAATTTAAAAGAAATAATTAGTGAAGCTTCCAAAATGAATACTTTCCTAACAATGCTATACAATGGGGAGGAATATCCTGAACTTGCCACATATTTACTGGTTTTATTTACATGGTTTCAGAAAAATCAGATGTTTCAACCCCTCTATTGTTTCGGGCATAAAACCCCATCTTGGTTGCGGATAAAATCTGACATTTGTTTAAAAACATTTTCCCCTCCCTCATCCGATATTTCCCTCCTAATTGTTGTTTATGATGAATGGATCTCGGAAGCGTCTATTTTTTATTGCTATGTGCCTGAAATTTCGTACTTCCATTTTGTAGAAAAGATTTTACGTTTCTAATGGGAGGGATAGAATTAGACCAACAATTTTTTGCAGTTACACTTAAAAGGTAGGAATCGTAATATTTGTTTCTGAACAATTTTAGATTTAATTTGATTTAATAAAATAAATTTATTGGCAGGAATTTAACACAGTAATAATTTTAAAATATATAATTTAATTATTTTAAGTGAATAGTACATTTTTAATCGAAATATTTGAAATGAAATAGTCTTTTAATTCCTCATATATAAAATCATAGTTTCGTTCGCGATTTTATTTTCCAAACTCATAACGCATTATAGAAACTAATTAGACTTGCAATTTTAAATTATATGTAAAATTTATACACTAAACGAGAAAATATATGAAAATCACCTATTTTCAAAATAACATTTGAATTTACACATTGCGAACTAAATTTTATAGGAAATTGATACGTTTTGTCTACAAAATTTATCTAATATATATATTAATTAAGTTTTTGGATGTTTTAACTTGCAATCAAATATTCAAGTCTTATCTAGGTTCCCTTGAATTGTACATAATACATAGAAATTTGCAATTTTTTTTTTACTTTATAATTCATTATATTATTTTACTTTATAATCCATAATATCATTTTACTTTATAATCCGAAATATCATTTTATTTTATATTCCATAACATCATCTTTCTTTATAATCCATAATATCATTTTACTTTATAATACATAATAATATTTATCATTTCATGACCTACACATAACAACATAAAGTTATAAAAGAAGTTTAAAACTGTAGTAATTTAAAATTTTAATTTACATACTTTACGGAAACAATAAATAGGAAATATAATGATGTAAAATTATCAAATAATAAATTCAAAATCTTCTCTGATTCGATAATTAACAAAAAACAGTTCTGTCAGAATTAAGAGTTAAATTATTATAAAAATATTATTCAAGTACAATTTAATAAATATATTTATAATTTAAATTTACAATTTTAAATAACTTACTATTGTAAGACATAACATACATATATTATATAAAGAAATTTTCAAACATCAAGATGGCAATATAGAGCCTTATATATTAGAAACTAAACTTTTATATCAAAAACGTTTTCAGTAACACCAATACAGTCTATTTATAAAATATATTCATCAAATAAGCAATTTCAGGGTGGAGAACCTTAATTAAATTTAAAAATATAAAATTAGCGAACCCTGCAAACGGAATACTTCCCTAACATCCCTATACAATAGGGAAGAATATCCTGAACTTGACACTCTTTCCCTCGATTTATTTACATCGTTCACGGAAATGAATTGTGTTTCACCCCTTCCATTGTTTCGGACATAAAACCCCATCTTGGTCTCGGATAAAATCTGACATTTATTTGAAACCATTTTCCCCTCCCTCATCCGATATATCCCACCCAATTGTTGTTTATGATGAATGGATCTTGAAAGCGTCTATTTTTTATTGTTCTATGTGCCTGCGATTTCGTACTTCCATTTTGTAGAAAAGATTTTACGTTTCTAATGGGAGGGATAGAATTAGACCAACCACTTTTTGCAGTTACACAAAAACGTCGAAATCTAATATTAGTTTCTGAACAATTCCAGATTTAATTTGAATTAATAAAATAAATTTCCTGGCAGGAATTTAACACAGTAATAATTTTAAAATATATAATTTAGTTATTTTAAAAGTTTATTTCATTTTTAATCGAAATATTTGAAATTAAGTAGTCTGTTATTTAATTCATCATACATAGAATCATAGTTTCAATCGCAATTTTATTTACCAAACTGTATAATAACGCATAAATGAAACTAATTAGTCTTTTAATTTTAAATTAAGTATTTTAAATTATATATAAGATGTGTACACTAAAAGAGAAAATATATGAAATTCAACTACTTACAAAACAGCATTTGTATTTACACATTATAAAAAAAAATTCATAGGAAATTGATACGTAATGTCTTATTCACTTAATGATTCCAACTACAAAATTTACCTAATATATATTGATTAAGTATTTGGATGTTTTTAACTTGCAATCAGTTATTCAAGCCTTTTATGAGGTTCCTTGAATAGTTTTACATAGAAACTTGCACAATTTTTTTTTTTACTTCATAATACTTACCATTTTACTTTATAATCCATAATATCATTTTAGTTTAAAACTTATAATATCATTTTACTTTTTAATACATAATTTCATTTTACTCTATATTTCATAATTTCATTTTACATTATAATCCATAATATATTTTTACTTTATAATCCATAATAATAGTTATCATTTCATGACATATCCATAACACCATAAAGCTATTAAAAGAGTTTAAAACTATAGTATCTTAAAAATATAACTTAAATAATTTACGAAAAATATAAATATGAGTATATAATGATGTAAAATGATAAAATAATAAATACAAAATTTCTCTGATTCAATAATTAATAAAAATAGTTTTTCAGAATTAGTATTTAAATTTTTATAAAATTATTATTTAACAACAATTTAATAAATAGTTTTATAATTTAAATTTAAAATTTCAAGTAACCACTATTGTAAGACATAACTAACATACAATATATAAAGAAATTTTCAAATATCAAGATAGCACTATGGAGCCTTTTATGTTAGAAACTGAGCTTTTATATCAAAACGTTTTTCAGTAACACTAATAGAGTCTAAATAATAACATATATTCATCAAATAAACAATTTCACGGTGGAGAACCATAAGTAAAATTTGAAAGAAATAATTAGTGAAGCTTCCAAAATGAATACTTTCCTGACATCCATAGACAATGTGGAGGAATATCCTGAACTTGCCACATATTTTCCTGATTTATTTACATGGTTTCATTAAAAGCAGATGTATTTCAACCCATCTATTGTTTTGAGCATAAAACCCCATCTTTGTCGCGGATAAAATCTGACATTTATTTGAAATCATTTTCCCCTCCCTCATCCGATATATCCCACCCAATTGTTGTTTATGATGAATGGATCTTGGAAGAGTCTACTTTTTATTGCTCTATGTGCCTGGGAATTCGTACTTCCATTTTGTAGAAAAGATTTTACGTTTCTAATGGGAGGGATAGAATTAGATCAAAAATATTTTGCAGTTACACTTAAAAGGTAGAAATCGTAATATATGTTTCTGAACAATTCTATATTTCATTTAATTTAATAAAATAAATTTCTTGGCAGGAATTTAACACAGTAATAATTTTAAAATGCATAATTTAATTATTTTAAGTGAATAGTACATTTTTAATCAAAATATTTGAAGTGAAATAGACTTTTATTCAATTCATCATATATACAATCATAGTTTCGATTGCTGTTTTACTTTCCAAACTCTAGAACAACGCATTATTGAAACTAATTAGACTTGCAATTTTAAATTATATGTAAAATTTATACACTAAACGAGAAAATATATGAATATCACCTATTTACAAAATAACATTTGAATTTACACATTGCGAACTAAATTTTATAGGAAATTGATACGTTATGCTTATTCACTAAATAATTATAACTACAAAATTTACCTAATATATATTAAGTTTTTGGATGTTTTTAACTTGCAATTAGTTATTCAAAGCTCATCTCGGGTGAATTGAATTGTACATAATATATAGAAAATTGCGATTTTTTTTTTACATTATAATCCATAATATAATTTTCCTTTATATTTCATAATATCATTTTACTTTATAATCTATAATAATATTTATCATTTCATGACATATCCATAACATCATAAAGTCATAAAGGGAGTTAAAAACTATAGTATTTTAAATATATAATTTAAATACTTTACAGAAACAATAAATATGAAAATATAATGATGTAAAATGATAAAAAACAAATACAAGAGCTACTCTGATTCAATAATTATAAAAAAATAGTTCTGTCAGAATTAAAATTTAAATTTTTATAAAATTATTATATAACTGCAATTTAATAAATATTTTTACATTTAAAATTTACAATTTCAAGTAACTTACTATTGTAAGACATATTATACATACAATATATAAAGAAATTTTCAAACATCAAGATGGCATTCTAGAGCCTTATATATTAGAAACTTAACTTTTATATCAAAACGTTTTCAGTAACACTAATACAGTCTATTTATAAAATATATTCATCAAATAAGCAATTTCAGGGTGGAGAACCTTAATTAAATTAAATATATATATATAATTAGCGAACCCTGCAAACTGAACACTTTCCTAACATTAATATACAATAGGGAAGAATATCCTGAACTTGACACGTATTTCCCTGAATTATTTACATGTTTTCAGTGCAATTAATTGTGTTTCACCCCTTCCATTGTTTCGGGTATAAAACCCCATCTTGGTTGCTGATAAAATCTGACATTTATTTGAAATCATTTTCCCCTCCCTCATCCGATATTTCCCACCCAATTGTTGTTTATGATGAATGGATCTTGGAAGCGTCTATTTTTTATTGCTCTATATTCCTGCAATTTAGTACTTCAATTTTGTAGAAATATTTTACATTTCTAATGGAAGGGATAGAATTAGATTAACCATTTTTTGCAGTTATACAAAATCGTCGAAATCGTAGTATT
>CM063509.1:69441612-69456612 GCA_032207245.1 Pardosa pseudoannulata
TCAAATGGGAGGGAGTGTAAATAGAAGAATCATTTTTATAGTTGTCCTTTAAAGTTCGGAACTGGCATATTGGTCGTAACGGAATTAATTGTTCCTTAGCGAGTGTGGCATTATATGAAATATCAACGTTAAAATTTAGTTTCATTTAATGAAAAAATTTCTTAATCAGAACTTAATGCCGTTACCACATTTTTTAAATACATTTTTTTTTCTTTTAAGGGGGTTTGTGCATTTTGAGCCGAAATATCTGAAAAAGGCAGTATTTTTTGCCTCTAAATAAATTGTTAACGTTATATTTAATTTTGTTTTATGATAAATTTCTTTGAAGGAATTTAACACAATAATAACTTTGAAAAATACAGTTTAAATATTTTATAACAATGGTATATTTTGAGACGTTTATCTCTATTAAATATCTTTTTTAGATTCATCATAAATAGAAGTTTAGATTCAACTATTAACATTTTAAGAATATATAAACAATATACTCGAAAAGGGAAAAAATATAAAGTTAAATTAATATTAAAATAAAAATTGAATTTCTTTCTTTTTTTTCTCCATGGGGCAGATGTCTGTTAAGCATTTATTCTTGCAAAGCCCCTGAAAGTGTTGCCAATGTTATCGAATGTATGTATATATCCAAAATTATAACACTTGAAATATCTCTTACAAATTCTCGGCTTTCGAATGCTTATTCCTTCAAATCTATTTTTTGAGGGCTAAAGGAATCTATATCTAAAGGAGCCGATGAAAGGTATTTTTTATATCATAACTAAATAAATCCGTTTAAATATAAGAAATAACAATTTATTTTCAGTTTTTCTAAGACGATTATGCAAAATATATTGACTACAATATATAGAATAGATTTCTTTTAATCCTATTTCTGTGCCAAAACAAATGGTCATAAAACTTTTAAAAAGATGTTTTATTTTTGGAGGGTTTTCCTACATTGTCTTTTAAATATGCTTTGAACATTTTAAGTAACTATAATAAAATCCAGATTATGGAAAGTATTTCCTCCACAAAAACTTTCAAAGTGAAGAGAAAGTAAAAGTTAAAAGTTCTTGCAAATATTGTAGATAATTATTTGAATTTTCATTACCAACTTAAAACGTAAAATAGAATCGTATTCGTAATGTTCTTTAAATTCCCAAATGATATATCTGGAGGTGGCAGGTAAAGAATGGAGGTACTCGTATTGTGTGTTGTTGTTGTTACTCATCCCTAATTGACATCACTAAAATCAAACCAACTCTATAAGTCCAAACATTTCTAGAAAATCTAAAAACTTTAGGAGTTAGGCAAACACCTTGTCCAATTTAAAACCGATGCAAATTAACACATTGTGTGCGGGTATATTTCGCAGCGGAATTGTACCGAGAGCAGGTGTTTTGTGCTTAAATTTAGACATTCAGTTAAATTTGAGTAAATCGAAAATTATTTAATTTTTTACCAACTTTATTTTATATTGAAATATATAAATAGAAATATATAAATAACAACCGTGAGATTTTTCTAAACAAAAAATATATTTTTAGTGGGTAGATTTACAATAGTATCGTACATGTGTAAAATCAAATAGGAATAGTAGTATATAGTTTTAAGTTTTTCTAATTATGTTATCTATAAACAATTTTACATTTTAACAAAGGAATCCAAAGGGTAATCATAAAACTAATAATGTAAAAACTAGTTTTTATTTGTCTAATTTTTTCCAGAATCTATGTAGTAGTTAAGAACATTCGGCTTCGTTTTTCTGTAAATATCGTTATTTGTGTACCCACAAACAAACCATGTTGTTACAATAACCCGTACTAGTACGTGACCCGAGCTCAAGTATCAATCGTCAGAAAACGTACTAGTACGTGTCCCGCATACAATGTGTTAAAATATGCTCAGGCGAAGGCTGGTCTGACTTACACTTGGTGTAAGTCTTAAAAACTTCTGTCCCTGCCCAAAGGAGAAAGACCTCGAGTGTCCACTGGCGAAATAGGAGAGACAAGTCTGCTGACTTCTGTAACCCTTGAAAAGAAAAGTATCTCCAGGGCTCCTTCTAGAATACCAATAATGATCCGGAGAGAGGTTCCACAGGTCCCTACTGAATTGCTTTTGTTCCGAGAAAACCTCGCTAAAGGTGTAAAGGATCCTCCACACTATGGTCTACAGCAAGCCATCACCACCGTCTGGACGGGGTATGGTTTTTCGTGGTCGATAGTGGCAGACGATAAAATAGCCTTGTAGGACGATGGCTTCCTAGGTGTTTTTTCTCCAAAGATCAAAGGTAGCCAGATACTCAACTAAAGTGAGCAGTAGACCCTATGGACGAATTCACTTGTTTGGCTCATTTAGTGGCCCAGCGTGTGGATGCAACCCATGAACCATCGTTTAAGGTCCCCATCAGGAAGTGGTGAACAATTGGCCATTGAGTGGAGGCTACATAACACATATCTAGATGTGGAGCAAGAAGAGTAGCAGCTCTCACCAGAATATCAGCCATCTCGTTGCCAGACATGCCGAAGTGAAATGGCATCCCATGAAGATAAACATCGAAATTAATAAGTGTTAAGACTTAGGGTTGATAAGACTTAGGGTTGTTAGTCTGTTGACTGGACAACCCAACTCTATCACCAACATTCCTCGAATTACTAAGGTGTTGAATTGAGGATCTACTGACTCTTATTGTGATCCTCCTTCTAAATTACAAAGACCAGAAATCTAACCTCTCGAGGTAATGGCAATCATCGTTCCATATGGACACTACACCAACCAACCATTATATAAATTATGTACAATAAACGTGAAAACATATGAAATTTACTTACACAAAAACGCAATTCAAACGCATTCTTTAATTTGAACTTTTCAGCAACTGTAATACAACCCAAAATACAGAAAATATAATCAAAACAAACACTCTGATGGTGGATAGAGCCAATTTAAAATAAAAGTAAAATTATGGATGATTCCAAACTGAATAATTCACTTTCATTCATAGACAGTCTGGAAGAGTATACTGAACTTGACACTCATTCCACCGTTTTATTTCTACATCGTTTCAGAGAAATGAATTGTGTTTCACTCCTTCCATTGTTTTGAGCATAAAACCCCATCCTGGTCGTAGATAAAATCTGACATTTATTTGCAATCATTTGCCCCTCTCTAGCCAGAAATTTCTCTCCGTATTGTTGTTTATGATGAATGGCTCTTAGAGGTGTGTATTTTTTATTGCTTTCTGTATCTGCGTTTCTTTTTTTCCATCTCGTAGAAGAGTTTTGGCGTTTTAAATAGGAAGGAATGGAAGAAAAACCGTTTTACAGTTATTCTTTAAACGTCAAAACTGGTATATTGGTCATATTGGAGATATTTTGTTTCGAAGTAGTCTGCTAAGGTATAAATTGTTAATGATAGAGTCAGTTAAGTTCACATGTTACATTATAGAAATAAATTTAATACTGTAATATTTAATATATATGTATATTGAGCATATTGTGTAAACTTTACCAATGGATTCATAAATATTCAATGATAAAACAACAGTTATTCAATTTATCAAAAATTTAGGTTAAAAGTTTAAACTGTCTATAAATATATAGTTTATAATAACACACCATTTACATCTAGGTATTACAAATGGGATTGTGCTCTCGATATCAATAGCAGATTAGTTTCCAAATTCGATATCAAGGATAAGGATATTTTTTGGTAGAATTTAAATACAGATATAAACGGTTATGTTTTACTTTAATTCATGTTTATGTACTACTAATAATTGTTATCAGTAAGCGAAACTCCATGGCAAAATAGTTCGCTTGTGAACTTTGGCCTATGGTCTCAATGTGCATCAACTAATAATTCTGGAATTCATATAATGTTTTAGTTAGATAGTTAAGCTTATGCGGAATTTACAGTGACTAGTTACCAAGAATGCTTGATTCTCGGTTCATCTTTCTATCAACACCATCGATATTGTTTTTACGCTCAATATGAGAATGACATTTTTTATTTAAATTTCATGGGTTTTTTTTTATTTGCAGCCTTATTTCAATTATTCAAATTATTTCAATTATAATGTTGCCCTATTGTAGATTTAAATATAAAACCTACAGAAAAGGAAATATGCGAAAAGAAAAAATATTTTTCATAATCCTATATGGGAACATTCGGTTAGATAAGGTAGATTAAATGAAAAATACAGGTAATTTATCCCCGTATCTAGTTTCTTATAATTAAACTGATGATTCATAATACATGTCTATGATATTTAAATAAATCTGATTTGATTAAAAAATGCTTTCAAAAAATTCACAACTTCCGGTTCCAAAATCTCTAAGTATGTTTTAAAAAATTGTCAGAAAGAGTACTAACGATTTTAAAATAATTGAAAACAATAACGACAGCTACCAAACAGAATATTTACCGAAATCTTAACTGCAACTGCAATAGAAGCTAATAAAAATTATGTAATACTTAAATCTTTTTTTAACCACAAAGATATTTCAGCAGATAGTCTAGAATATATATTCAAACAATATATAACCCAAGCAAACAAGATATAAATATTATTTCTTTTCAGTATCACTAAGACAATCTTATAATATTTCCTAGACACACACACATTCAGAATGACCTTTCAGCAACACTAAAGCAATTAATAATTCTGATAATATAACATTGTAAAAAAATTGAGGATAAGCAACAGCGAGTAATGTTTGCTTTATAATAAAAAAGAGCTAATAAAAATTTCTTTAAATAGTTTTCGCCATAAAGTAGCAAATATATTTCAGCTTTTAAAGTATATTAAACATTTCCAAGAGCACAAAAACAATTAAGATTTTGGGTAATGTTTTCCGGACAAAAAAAAAAGTAAAATTTAAGAAGAACCGTGAAAACACGTAAAAAAATTGTCAGAAAGAGATGTAAAGATTAAAAATTAATTAAAAATAATAATGACTGCTTCGAAACATAATGTTTACCGAAATCTTAAATGCAATGGAAGATAATAAAAATTTCACTTATGTATTTTTCTCAACCACAAGTATATTTGTGCAGCTAGTCTAGAATATATATTTAAACAATATATAACCCAAGAAAATAAGATATAAATATTAATTCTCTTCAGTATCTCTAATACAATCGGATAATATTTTCTATACCCACACATTCAGAATTACTTTTAGCAACACTAAAGCAATTAACACTTCAGATAATATAACATTGCAAAATAATTGTGGATAAGAAGCAGCGAGTAATGTTTGCTTTAAAATAAATAAGAGATGATAAAAATTTCTTTAAATAGTTTTCACCATAAAATCTCAAATCTATTTCAACTTTTATAATATAGTAAACGTTTCCAGGAGTGCCAAAACAATTAAGAATTCAGGTAATATTTTCCAAATAAAAAAAAAGTAAAATTCAGGAAGAATCGCGACTGAACATAAAAAATTTTCAGAAAGAGTAGCAACGATTAAAAATTAGTTGAAATTAATAATGACTGCTCCCAAACAAAATATTTACCGAAATCTTAAATGCAATGGAAGCTGATAAAAATTTCGCTTAAATAAATATTTTTCTCAACCACAAACATATATCTGAAGCTAGTCTAGAATATATATTTAAACAATATATAACCCAAACAAACAAGATGTAAATATTAATTCTTTTCAGTATCACTAAAATAATCGGCTAATATTTTCTAGACACACACATTCAGAATGACCTTATAACAACACTAAAGCAATTAACAATTCAGATAATATATCATTGCAAAAATTGTGGATAAGAAGCAGCGAGGAATGTTTGCTTTAAAATAAAATAAGAGCTAGTAAAAATTTCTTAAAGAGATTTCACCATAAAGTTGCAAATCTATTGCAACTTTTAAAGTCTATTAACGATTCCAGGAGCGACAAATCAATTAAGAATTTAAGGAATATTTTCAGAATAAAAAAAAGTAGAATTGAGGAAGAATAGCGACGAGTAAAAATTAATTGAAAATAATAATGACTGCTCCCAGACTGAATATATACCGAAGGTCTATAGACAAGGTAAACGAGTATCCTAAACTTGATACTCATTTCCCATGATTTATTTACATCGTTGCAAGGAAATGAGCTGTGTTACACACCTTTCATTGTTAAGGGTATAAAACCACATCTTGGTAGCAGATAAAATCTGACATTTATTTGAAATCATTTCGTACCTCCTCCATAATTTTCCCACTCTATTGTTGTTTATGATGAATGGATTTTGGAGGAGTGTATTTTTTATTGCTCTCTGTGACTGCCATTTCGTTCTTTCCTCTCGTGGAACGATTTTGACTTTTCGAATGGGAATCGGTGGAAAGAGAGGAACTAGTTTATAGTTATTCTTAAAATAAAAGAAAATCATTTACATATTGGTCGTAACGGAATTACTTATTCCTGATTAAGTGTGTCACTGTATGAAATTTCAACGTTAGAATAAGTTAGGTTTTATAATAAACTTCCTAATTAAATACAGTAACTATTTTTGAAAATATATTTTGAATATTTTAAGATGATTGCAAACTTTGAGCTAAACTATCTGAAATAAAACTCGATTTTCTTCATCAATAATAAATGAAATTTATGTTTCATAATAAAACAAAATTTTCACAAACTCATTAATTAAATTTGAAATAAAGCTAATTAAATTTTTGTCATATTACGTAAAATAATTTAATGAATTTATACGTAATAATATATACGGCTTAGGATAAACCTTTTCGCTGGAATTTAGCACAGTAATTTTTTTTGAAAATATATTTTGAATATTTTTAAAAGATTGCACAGTTTTCATAGAAATATGTTAAAAAATTCGTTTTTCTAGATTAATTATAAATAAATTTTATGTTTGATTATAAAACAAAGATTTTCATAAACTTTTTATAAAACAGATTTTCATAAACTCATTAATTAAATTTCAAATAAAGATAATTAAATTTTTGTCAAAATACGTAAAATAAATCAATGAATTTATAAGTAATAATATATACGGTTTATGATTAACCTCTTCGCTGGAATTTAACACAGTAATTATTTTTGAAAATATATTTTGAATATTTTTAAAAGATAGCACAGTTTTTATAGAAATATGTTAAAAAATTCGTTTTTCTAGATTAATTATAAATAAATTTTATGTCTGACTATATAGCAAAGATTTTCATAAATATTTTATAAAACAAAGATTTTCATAATCTCATTAATTAAATTTTAAAAAAAGCTATTTAAATTTTTGTCATATTCGTAATATAATTTAATGAATATATACATAATAATATATACGGTTACTGATAAACCTCTTTGCTGGAATTTAATACAGTAATTATTTTTGAAAATATATTTTGAATATTTTTAAAAGATAGCACAATTTTTTCAAAAAATATATTTAAACAGTTTGTTTTTCTCCATCAATTATAAATATAATTTTTGTTCGATTATAAAAAAAAATCATTATTTTGCTAATTATATTTAACGGAAACTACTTATATTTTTGGCATATTAAGTATTATATTTAAATTAATATACGTAGTTAAAAATACGGTTTACGGCAAACTCATTAAGTTTCAGATAAAACTATCTAAATATTTGGCATAATATATTTTAATTAGTAGGTAAAGTATATACATTAAACAAGAAAAAAATGAGAAACATCAATTACATAAAATCACATTTGAACTATTACAGCAGGTATCGTACAGTCCAGGATATGGAAAACAAAAACCAAACAAACACTTTTGTAGTGATGAGCAGTAAGTAAAAATTAAAAGTAGATAATGGATGCTTCGAAATAATCTACATTTATCCATACAAAGTGAGGAATAATACACTAAACTTTGAACACATTCTCCGGATTTATTTACATCGTTTTAGCAAATTAAACTGCGTTTTACTCCTTCTATTGTTTCGGGCATAAAACTCCATCATGGTTGCGGATAAAATTTGACATTTATTTGAAATCATTTCGTTTCTCCTCCCTAAGTTACCCAATCTATTGTTGTTTATGATGAATGGATCTTGGAAGAGTTTATTTTTTATTGTTTTTTGTGACTGCCATTTCGTTCTTTCCTCTCATGGAACGGTTTTGACTTTTCGAATGGGAATAGGTGGAAAGAGAAGAACTAGTTTATAGTTATTCTTTAAAAAAATCTTCACATATCCTTTACAAACCTTTAAATTATTGGTCTTAATTTAATTTTTTGTTCCTGATTAAGTGTCATTGTATGAAATTTCAAAGTTAGAATAAGTTAGGTTTTATAATAAACTTCTTAATTTAACACAGTAATTATTTTTGAAAATATATTTTGAATATTTTAAGAAGTATGGAAATTTTGTGCTAAACTCTCTTAAATAAAACTCGTTATTCTAGATCAAATATAAATGAAACTTATGTTTCATAATAAAACAAAATTTTCACAAACTCATTAATTAAATTTCAAATAAAGCTTTTTAAATTTTTGTTATATTACGTAATATATTTTAATGAATATTTACGTAATAATAATACGGTTTATGATAAATCTCTTCTCTGGAATTTAGCACATTAATTATTTTTGAAAAAGTATTTTGAATATTTCTTAAAAGATAGCACAGTTTTTGCAGAAATATATTAAAACAACTCGTTTTTCTCGACTAATAATAAAACAAAGATTTTCATAAACTCATTAATTAACTTTCAAAAAAGCTATTTAAAATTTTTGTCATATTACGTAATTTAATTTAATGAATATATGCGTAATAATATATTCGGTTACTGATAAACCTCTTTGCTGGAATTTAATACAGTAATTATTTTTGAAAATATATTTTGAATATTTTTAAAAGATAGCTTAATTTTTTCAAAAAATATATTAAAACATTTCATTTCCCTCGATCAATTATAAATAAAATTTTTGTTTGATTATAAAAAGAAAAATCATTATTTTGCTAATTATATTTAAATGAAACTACTTATATTTTTGGCATATTAAGTATTATATTTAAATTAATGTATGTAATTAAAAATACGGTTTAAGGCAAACTCATTAATTAAGTTTAAGATAAAACTATCTAAATATTTGGCATAATATATTTTAATTAATAGGTAAAATATATGCATTAAATATAAAAAAAATGAGAAACATCAATTACAAAAAAACACATTTGAACATTTACAGCAAGTGTCATACAGTCCAGGATATGGAAAACGCAAACCAAACAAACACTTTTGTAGTGATGAGCAGTAAGTAAAAATTAAAAGAAGATAATGGATGCTTCGAAATAATCTACATTTATCCATATAAAGTGATGAATAATACACTATACTTGGAACACATTCTCCCGATTTATTTACATCTTTTTAGCAAATTAAACTGTGTTTTACTCCTTCTATTGTTTCGGGCATAAAACTACATCATGGTTGCGGATAAAATCTGACATTTATTTGAAATCATTTCGTACCTCCTCCCTAAGTTACCCAATCTATTGTTGTTTATGATGAATGGATTTTGAAGGAGTTTATTTTTTATTGCTCTCTGTGACTGCCATTTTGTTCTTTCCTCTAGTGGAATGATTTTGACTTTTCGAATGGGAATCGGTGGAAAGAGAGGAACTAGTTTATAGTTGTTCTTAAAAAAATGAAATCCTTTACATATTGGTCGTGACGGAATTATTTGTTCCTGATTAAGTGTGCCACTAACGTTTGGAAATGTTAAGTTTTATGATACACTTCTTAATTTAACACAGTAACTATTTTTAGAAATATATTTTGAATGTTTGAAGAATGTTACAAATTTTGCACTAAACTATCTAAAATAAAACTCATTTTCTCGATGAATTATAAATAAAATTTATAATTAAAAATAAAAAAAAATTCACAAACACATTAATTAAATTAAAAAAAGAACTATTTAAACTTTTGTCATATTACTTAATAAATTTAATGAATATATATGTAATAATATATACGGTTTAAGGTAAACCTCTCAGCTGGAATTTATACAGTAATTATTTTTGAAAATATATTTTGAACATTTTTAAAAGATAGCACAGTTTTCGCAGAAATATATTAAAACAATTCGTTTATATCCATTAATTATAAATATATTTTATGCTTGATTATAAATCAAAGATTTTCATAAACAAATTTTCACGAACTCCTTAATTAAATTTCAAATAAAGCTATTTAAATTTTTGTCATATTACGTAATATAATTCAATGAATATATACGTAATAATATATACAGTTTATGATAAACCTCTTCGTTGGAATTTAGCACATCAATTATTTTTGAAAATATATTTTGAATATTTTTAAAAATATCACAGTTTTTGCAGAAATATATTAAAACAATTCGTTTTTCTCAATTAATTATAAATAGAATTTATGTTTGATTATAAAACAAAGATTTTCATAAACTAAAAAAAACAAAGATTTTCATAAACTCATTAATTAAATTTCAAATAAAGCTATTTAAATTTTTGTCATATTACGTAATATAATTCAATGAATATATACGTAATAATATATAAGGTTTATAATAAACATCTTGGCTGGTATTTAACACAGTAAATTATTTTTTAAATTTATTTTGAATATTTTTGAAAGATATCACAGTTTTCGCAGAAATATATGAAAACAACTCGTTTTCCTCGATTAATTATCAATAAATTTTATGTTTCATTAAAAAACAAAGATTTTCTTAAACATTTTATAAAACAAATATCTTTATAAAGAAATTTGCATAACCTTATTAATTAAATTTCAAATAAAGCTATTTAATTTTTGTTATATTACGTAATATATTTTAATGAATATATACGTAATAATATATAGGTTTCTGATAAACCTCTTAGCTGGAATTAAACACAGCAATTATTTTTAAAAATACATTTTCAATATTTATTAAAGATAGCACAGTTTTCGAGGAAATATATTAAAACAACTCGTTTTTCTCGACTAATTATCAATAAAACTATTTAAATTTTAAACCTGTCAAATAACATATGTAAATTAATATATACGTAATAATATTGCGGTTTATAATAAAATTTTTAGATGGAATTTAACACAGTAATTATTTTTGAAAATATATTTTAAATATTTTTAAAAGATAGCTCAGTTTTTGCAGAAATATATATGAAAACAACTCTTTTTTCTCTATTAATTTTAAATAAATTTTATGTTTGATTATAAAACAAAGTTTTCACATACTCGTTAATTCATTTTCAAATAAAAATTTTAAATTTTTTAACCTTTTAAATAATATATTCAAATTAATATATAGGTAATAATAATATAATTTATGATAAACTTCCTGATTGGTATATAACACAGTAATTATTTTTGAATATATAATTTTGAATATTTTTTAGAAGGCAGCACTGTTTTAGCTGAACAACTCATTTTTCTCGATTAATTATAAATATAATTTATATTCGATTATAAAATAAAATTTTTACAAAATCTTTAATTAAGTGCCAGATAAAACTATCTATATTTTTGGCATAATACATTTTAATTAATAGATAAAATAGTATATACATTGAACATGAAAAAATGAGAAATATCACTTATGTATAAACACAGTTGAACTGTTACAGCAACTGTAATACAGTCCATTAAAATATAACTCAAACAAACAGTTTTGTGGTGATGAGCTTTAAGTAAAAATTATGATGATGAATGTTTCGAAATAATCTACATTTACACATATAAAGTGCAGAATAATACACTAAACTTCACACCCATTCTCTGGATGTATTTGCATCGTTTCAGCAAAGTGAATTGTATTTTACTCCTTATATAGTTTCGGGCATAAAACTCCATCTTGGATGCGGATAAAATCTGACATTTATTTGAAATCATTTTGTACCTCCTACCTCATTCGATGTTTTCCACCCTATTGTTGTTTATGATGAATGGATTTTGGAGGCGTGTATTTTTTTATGGCACTCTGTGACTGCCATTTCGTTCTTTCCTCTCGCGGAACAGTTTTGACGTTTCAAATGGAAAGGAGTGGAAAGAGAGGAACCAGTATATAGTTATCCTTTAAAAGATGAAATTATGTACGTATTGGATGTAAAGGATTTATTTGATTCTCATTAAGTAATCCATTGTATTAAATGTCAACGTTAGATTAAATTTAGTTTTATGAATTTTCTTGCCCCAAATTTAACGCAGAAACTATTTTTGAAAATAAATTTTGAATTATTTTGGAGGATAGCACACTTCAAGCTAAAATATCTGAAATACATTTTTCTTTATTTATTATAAATTAAATCTAAATTTGATCATATCACAAAATTTTGAAAATTCGGTTATTCTGTTTCAAATAAAACTGTTAATATTTTTTGCTTAATATATTTTAGTTAACGTATATATAATAAAAGATATAGTTTGAGACACAGATCTTGCCAGAAATGTAATACAAAATCTATTTTTGAAAATGTTATTTGAATATTTTAAGAAGATAGCAAATTTTTAAAAAGAAATATCTCATATAAATTCATTTTTCTCTATTAATCATTTTAGAATAAAAATAAAACTTTCAAAAAACATGTTATTTTCAAAAAACTCGTTAATTAAGTTTCAAATAACAATATTTGAATTTTTGGCATTTTACGTACTATACTTTCTATTCATATAATAATTTTAAGGCTTATGATAAACCTCTCGGATGGAGTTTAAAATAGTAATTATTTTTGAAAATTTAATTTGAATATTTTTAAATGATAACACATTTTTAACAGAAATATCATTCAACTCTTGATCAGTATCATGAGTTTTTCACAAATGAACTACTTATTTTTCTTTATAATTATGAATATATTTTATGTAGATTATAAAAAAAAATCTCAATATTGTTAATTATATTTCTAATAAAGCTATTTATATTTTAGCTATACTTTATAATATATTTTAATTAATCTACAAAATATTTACATTAAACATGAAAAAATATTAAAAATCACTTATGCTTCGAAATAATTTACATTTATTCATATACAGTGCTGAAGAATATCGTAAACTTAACACCTATTCCTCCCGAATTATTTACATGGTTTCAGCGAAGTGAATTGTGTTTCACTCCTTCTAGTGTTTCAGTCATAAAACCCTATCTTGGTGGCGGATAAAATGTGACATTTATTTGAAATCATTTTCCTCCCTCCTCACTCGTCCGAAGTTTCCCACCCTATTGTTGTTTATGATGAATGGATCTTGGAAGCATGTATTTTTTTATTGCTCTCTGTGACTTCGATTTTGTTCTTTCCTCTCGTGGAATGGTTTTGACGTTTCGAATGGGAAGAAGTGGAAACAGAAGAACAATTAATAGTTATCCTTAAACAGACGAAATCCTATACGTCCTGGTTGTAACAGAATTTTTTTCCCAATTAAGTGTGTCACTGTATAAAATAACAATGTTAAATTAAATGTGATTTTATGATAAACTTTTTGCATGTATTTGACACAGCAACCAGTTTTTAAAAATAGATTTCCAATATATGTAACAGGATAGCACACTTTAAAGCAGAAATATCTAAAAAAAACCTGATTTTTCTATTAGTTATAAAAAAATATGTTCGATTATAAAACAAGATTTTCATAAAATTTTGAATTAAATTTCAAAGAAAACTGTTTTAAGAATTTACATGTTATGTGATAATTTAAGGTTTATATACATAATACTATATACGGTTTAAGATAAACGTCTTTTTTGTATTTTAGCACTGTAAATATTTTTTGAAAATATTTTGAATATTTTTAAAAGATATTGCATTTTCAGTAGAAATATTTTAAAACAACTCGTTTTTCTCAATGAATTATAAATAAAAATTATGTTTGATTATAAAAAAAATCGTAAAATCCTTAATTAAGCTTCAAAGAAAACTATTTAAGATTTTACATGTTATGTAATATTTTAATGTAATATATACATAATACTATATACGGTTTGTGATAAACGTTTTGGTTGGTATTTAACAGAAATTATTTTTGAAAATATATTTTGAATAATTTTTTTAAGATATTACACTTTTAGCATAAATATCTTAATACAACTAGTTAAATTCATGTTAGATTATTAAAAAAATTCATAATTTTGTTAATTATATTGAACTAAAACTACTTATATTTTTGGCATAACAAGCAATATATTTCAATTAATATACATAATGATAAGTAGGGTTATAGCAAACCTCTTAGCAAACATTTGACACAATAACTACTTTTGAAAATATATTTTGAATATTTTAAGAACTAAAACATATTTTTAACATATATATCTTAAATAAATATTTTTGATTTGTTATAAATACAATTTTCATTCGATTTTCACAAAGTCGCTAATTAAGTTTTAAATAAAACTGTTTCATTTTTCGTCATATTTTAAATAAAACTGTTTAATATTTTGGCATATTCCAATAGATTTTAATTAAAATATAAAATAATTACATTAATCCTTAAAAGCATAAAAAACACTTATGCTTCGAAATAATCTACATTCATTCATATACATTGCGGAAGAATATCTTAAATTTGCCACCCATTCTCCCCGATTTATTTTCATCATTTTAACGAAGTGAATTGTGTTTCACTCCTTCTAGTGTTTCAGTCATAAAACCCTATCTTGGTGGCGGATAAAATGTGACATTTATTTGAAATCATTTTCCTCCCTCCTCACTCGTCCGAAGTTTCCCACCCTATTGTTGTTTATGATGAATGGAACTTGGAGGCGTGTATTTTTTATTGCTCTCTGTGACTGCCATTTCGTTCTTTCCTCTCATGGAACAGTTTTGACGTTTCAAATAGAAAGGAGTGGAAATAGAGGAACCAGTTAATAGTTATCCTTACAAAGACGAAATCCTATGCAACGTTAAATTATATTTGGTTTTATGATAAACTTCTTTGCAGGAATTTAGCACAGCAACTGTTTTTTCAAATATATTTCCAATATATTAACAGGATAGCACACTTTGAGTAGAAATATCTAAAAAAACTCATTTT
>CM063509.1:69461612-69469112 GCA_032207245.1 Pardosa pseudoannulata
TGTAGCACGTGGAGTGCTTCTTTTACTTTATATTTTTTATATATTTCCCTATCTTTTGTTCTATATTTGAATATTGTAATATAGATCAGTGGCATTTCACTATAATTAATATTAAAGACGATATAAAGCAAACTTGGGTTATTAATGGATTTGAAGTAACAACAGTAATGCACTACACCACAGCAAAACATTTTAAAAATTTTTTTTAAAAATTATATAATTAATTACCCGGTATGAAAGCTAAATATTAAATTAGATATATCTACACTAAACAAGAAAGAAATGTAGGAATAATTACTGACTAAATTACAAATGAACAGAGAAACTACATTTTGTTGCAATTTGAAACCTAATGTATTTGTAATTATAACTATAAGTATTACCTCAAGACTAACAACGCCCTCGAGCGAGAGACAATAAGTCACATTGAGAGACAATAAGTCAGAAGGATGGCTGATTTTTGTTTGCTCAATTTTAATTTCTACTGTTATGTTTTATATTTAACCATTGTAAGATGTAGTCTTAATAAAATTGAAATAAAGAATCATTATACCCGGATGATATAAATAGAAATTTTTGTACATATATTGACTTCGTTTATTTTTTTTCTATTGGTTCAAATTACATTCAAACTTTTAAGACTCCTGTGACCAAATGACGGATGAATAAATAGTGTACCAGAATTCATGGCTTCGAATCCATTGTTTGACATAGTCATTTGGAATCAGATTTGAGCCTTAGTCCCTGTTTCATTAGTCATTATGTAGAAAAGTGGTAGACTGCAATGCTCCTAACCAACCATCGTATGAAGCCCCATGAACGGTACTTAATAGAACTATGCAAAAGTATAATTTTTTTTAAATCGAAAATTCTAATTAGAATTTTAGAAATCACACTTTTTTCATTTTTTTTTTATTTTCACTTTTTCAATGCTTCATAAGGAGGATTTGAGGATAAATTTATTGTGTCTAAGAATAAGGATAAGAATATTATGTTTCTAAAAAATCCCAAAAACACAAAAATTCAATTTTATCGCTGAAAGTTTGTAATCAGGAAGCATTATCTCTCTTTAAATATATCCCGTACATTTTTGGTAGCTGCAGCACAATCGGAAATACTAAAAAGATTTTCTAAAAAAACACTAACACCAAGCAAAGGAAAGCCAAAAATAATCAAGAAAAACCATAAACAGGGTGGAAAGCTCGAATTAAAAATTAAAAAAGATTATTTAGGTTCCAAACATAAGATTCTCCTAACATCTATGCCCAATGCGGAAGTACGTACGGAATAAATATATTCCGTACATTATTCGTAACAGCATCACAATCGAAAATACCAAAAATATTTAATTAAAAATATACACTAACAACAAGCAAAGGAAAACCAAAAGAAACCAAGAAAAATCTACAAACAGGGTGGAGAGAGCGAATTGAAAATTAAAAAAAGATTATTTAGGTTCCAAACGTAAGATTCTAATAACATTTATGCGCAATGCGGAAGTACGTACGGAATAAATATATTCCGTACATTATTGGTAAGAGCAGCACAATCAAAAATACCAAAAATATTTCCTTAAATATAGACTCTAACAACAAGCAAAGGAAAACCAAAAGCAACCAAGAAAATACCAGAAACAGGGTGGAGAGCGCAAATTAAAAATTAAAAAAGATTAATTTAGGTTCCAAACATAATATTCTCTGAATACATATGCACAATGCGGAAGTACGTACGAAATAAATACATTCTGTACATTTTTGATATTTACAGCACAATAAAAAATGCTGAAAATATTTCCTAAAAAATGAGACACTAACATCAAGGAAAGGACAACAGGAAGAAACATAGAAAAAAACCACAAAGAGGGTGGAAAGTGCGAATTAAAATTAAAAAATGATAGTTAATTTAGGTTCCAAACATAATATTCACCGACCATCTATGCGCAATGTGGAAGTACGCACATTTAAAATATATTCCGTACGTTCTTGGCAGTAGCAGCACAATCGAAAATACGAAAATGTTTCTTAAAAAATAAAATATTAAAACCAAACAAAGGAAAACCAAAAGCAACCAAAAAAAATTCACAAAGTGGAGAGGCCCAAATAAAAAAAAAAAAGATACTTAGTTTAGGTTTCAAACATAATATTCTCCTAACATCTATGCACAATGCCGAAGACTATTTTCAAATTATATTAATTTCCGAATTACTTACATCGTCAAAAATTCATCATCACATAAACTATTTAGGTGTTTATGTATATGACGATGCATTAATAGACTGCAATTAACAATAGTATTATAATTCTGAGGCTATATAATTCTGAACTAGAGTAACTATAGCTAGAAAGATAAAATGCTTAAAATTTTTAAGATATCTCTCGTGTTTTTTACAGAGATCAGTGTTTTAAAGCATATGATACTTATTAAGAAACATATATGGATACAGTATATAAATAAATAAGTTATAGCCGTAACTACTTGTTCATCGTCATTTACATGAAAACAATAAAGATTTTTATGTATATCATGTTATGTTAAAAAAAATATACATTTAGCAATTTTATTATAATTTTGATACTCTATGTTAGATAAGAAATTTTAATATAGAAGATAGAAGATAAAAATTCTACAAATTTCTCGATTGTAGCGTAAAACGTAGTTTTCTTAGACGTATCATTTTTGTCCCAAAACTTATCTATCTCCAGTAAATAAATAAATAAGTCATAGGCGCAACGACTTTGTCATCGTCATTTAATTCGAAACAATAGAGATTCTTATGTATGTTCTTATTCTTATTATTCTTATGACATTATATTCATAAAATATACATTTAACAATTTTATTATAACTTAGATACTCTGTTAGATAAGAAATTAAAATATAGGAGATAGAAGATACAAATTCTAAAAGTTTGTTTATTGTAGCGTAAAACGTAGTTTTTTTAAGCATATCATTCTTGTTCCAAAATATATCTATCTCCAGTAAATAAATAAATAAGTCATAGGCACAACTACTTTGTCATCGTCATTTAATTGTAAACAATCGAGAATTTATGTATATGACGATATATGCATTAAATACACATTTAACAATTTCGTTATAATTTAGATACTCGATGTTAGATAAGAAATTTTAATATAGAAGATAGAAGATACAAATTCTTATCGATTGTATTCTATTCGATTGTAGCCTAAAACGTAGTTTTTTTTATTGACGTATCATTCTTGTTCCAAAACGTATCTAACTCCAGTAAATAAATAAATAAGTCATAGGTGCAACTATTTGTCATTTCTTTTAATTGGAAACAATCGAGATTCTTATATATATGACATTATATTTACAAAATACACATTTAACAATTTCATTATAATTTAGATACTCGATGTTAGATAAGAAATTTTAATATAGAAGATAGAAGATACAAATTCTACAAATTTTTCGATTGTTCCGTAAAACGTAGTTTTCTTAAACTATCATTTTTGTCCCAAAACATATCTATCTCCAGTAAATAAATAAATAAATAAGTCATAGGGACAACTATTTTGTCATCGTCATTTAATTGGAAACAATAGAGATTCTCATGTATATGACATTATATTCATAAAATATACATTTAACGATTTTATTATAATTTTGGATACTCGATGTTAGATAAGAAATTTTAATATAGAAAATAGAAGATACAAATTCTTAAAATTTTCTCGATTGTAGCATAAAACTTAGTTTTCTTAGACGTATCATTCTTGTTCCAAAACATATCTATCTCCAGTAAATAAATAAATAAATAAGTCTTATGCATGACTCATTTTATCATCGTCATTTAATTGCAAACAATCGATATTCTTACGTATATGACGATATATGCATAAAATACACATTTAACAATTTCATTATAATTTAGATACTCGATGTTAGATAAGAAATTTTAATATAGGAGCTAGAAGATACAAATTCTTAAAACATTCTCGATTGTAGAGTAAAACGTAGTTTGCTTAGACGTATCATTTTTGTCCCAAAACATATCTATCTCCATTAAATAAATAAATAAATAATTCATAGGCGCAACTACTTTGTCATCGTCATTTAATTGGAAGCAATTGAGATTCTTATGTATATGACATTATATTTATAAAATATACATTTAACAATTTCATTATAATTTAGGTTATCTGTAAGATAATAAATTATAGTATAGGAGATAGAAGATACAAATTCGAAAATTTTCTCGATTGTAGCGTAAAACATAGTTTTCTTAGACTACGTATCATTCTTGACCCAAAACATATCTATCTCCATTAAATAAATAAATAAATAATTCATAGGCGCAACTACTTTGTCATCGTCATTTAATTGGAAACAATCAAGATTCTTATGTATATGACATTATATTCATAAAATATACATTTAACAGTTTCATTATAATTTAGATACTCGATGTTAGATAAGAAATTTTAATATAGGAGATAGAAGATACAAATTCTTAAAATATTCTCGATTGTAGCGTAAAACGTAGTTTTTTATTGACGTATCATTCTTGTTCCAAAACATATCTATCTCCAGTAAATAAATAAATAAGTCATAGGCGCAACTATTTTGTCATCGTCATTGAATTGAAAGCAATTGAGATTCTTATGTATGTGACATTATATTCATAAAATATACATTTAACAATTTTATTATAATTTAGATACTCGATGTTAGATAAGAAATTTTAATATAGGAGATAGAAGATGCAAATTCTAAATATTTCTTGATTGTAACGTAAGACGTAGTTTTTTATAGATGTAACATTCTTGTACCGAAACATATCTATCTACAGTAAATAAATAAATAAGTAAGCAATAGGCGCTACTATTTTGTCATCGTCATTTAATTAGAAGCAATTGAGATTCTTATGTATATGGCATTATATTCATAAAATATACATTCAACAATTTCATTATAATTTAAATACTCGATGTTATATAAGACATTTTAATATGGGAAATTGAAGATAAAAATTCTTAAAATTTTCTCGATTATAGCGTAAAACGTAGTTTTCTTAAACTACGTATCATTCTTGTTCCAAAACATATCTATCTCTAGTAAATAAATAAATAAATAAGTCATATGCATGACTCATTTTATCATAGTCATTTTATTGCATATAATCGATATTCTTATGTATATGATGATATACGCATAAAGTACACATAATGATTTTTCCCTCAACCCGGAAGGATTTCTCACCCCCACTGTTCTTTTGATAAATGATCGCTAGTGGTGCTTTCGTTTTCTGCTGCGAGTTACGTTTTTTGCTTCCATTAAGTAGGCTTTTGACGTCTTGAATGGAAAGAAAATATGTACAATTTTTCACAACAGCTTGGGGCATTCCGGAATGATTCTTTGGCAGGAGAAGAGAAAAAGAGTTTTCATTATTATGAGCATTACTGTTGTGTTTAAAACAGACTGTTCATCTATGGAACTTCGATATTAATTTCGTTTGATTGTATTCATTTCGTTTGATCTACTGTATCGAAATTCTTATTTGTATTATAGAGTACTATTTAATAAACGAATAGTACAATTCGATAATAAATGTTAATAAAAACGAATAAAATAATTTGTGAATAAATGTCAATAGAAATGAATAATATAATTAATTATTAAATAAAAATAGAAAAGAATAATAAAATTCATTAATAAATGCAAATAGAAGTGAATAATATAATTTGTAATAATGAATATAATAAATAATGTAAATGTCAATAAAAATGAATAATATTATTCAATAAATAATGTCAGAAGAAATTCTTATTTGTATTAAAAAGTACTATTTAATAAACGAAAAGTACAATTCGTTAATAAATGTTTATAGAAACGAAGTAAATAATTGGTTACTAAATTAAAACAGAAGAGAATAATATAATTCATTAATAAATGCAAATAGAAATTAATAATATAATTTGTAATAAATAATATAATAAATAATGCAAATGTCAATAGAAGTGAATAATATAATTCGATAAATAATGTCATAAGAAATTCTTATTTGTATTTTAAGTACTATGTAAAAAAATAAATCGTTAATAAATGCTAGTAGAAACGAATAAAATAGTTCATTAATAAATGTCAACAGAAATAAATAATACAATTCATGAATAAAAATCAATAGAAATGAATAGTATGGTATGATTCGATAATAAATTAAAATAGAAAAGAATAATATAATTCATTAATAAATGCAAATAGAAAATAATAATATAATTTCCAATAATTAATATAATGAATAATGTAAATGCCAATAGAAATGAATAATATAATTCAATAAATAATGTCAGCAGAAATTCTTATTTGTAAAGTACTATTTAATAAAGGAATACTACAATTCGATAATAAATGGTAATAGAATAGACTGAAATAATTCATTAATAAATGTCAACAGAAATAAATGATACAATTCATGATCATGTGTCAATAGAAATGAATAATATAATTCGTTAATAAATAACAATAGAAAAGAATAATAAAATTCATTAATAAATGCAATTGGAAATGAATAATATAATTTGTAATAAATAATATAATGAATAATGTAAATGTCAATAAAAATGAATAATATAATTCAATAAATAATGTCAGTAGAAATTTTTATTTGTATTGTAAAGTACTATTTAATAAACGAATACTACAAAACGTTAATAAAAGTTAATAAAAAAATTAATTTGTTAATAAATGTCAACATATATAAATAATATAATTTGAGAATAAATGTCAATAGAAATTAATAATATAATTAATTAATCAATAAAAATAGAAAATAATAATATAATTCATTTATAAATGCGAATAAAAATGAATAATATAATGAGTACTGTAAATGTCAATAAAAATGAATAATATAATTCAATAAATAATGTCAGTAGAAATTCTTATTTGTATTTTAAGGAATATTTAATAGACGAATAGTACAATTCGTTAATAAATGTTAATAGAAACGAAACAAATAATTCTTTAATAAATGTCAACAGGCATAAATAATACAATTTGTGAATAAATGTCAATAGAAATGAATAATTCGTTAATAAATAACAATAGAAAAGAATAATAAAATTCATTAATAAATGTTTATAAACATTTATTTTATAAAAATATTTAAATTAAACCATACTAAAGTTAAAACGTTCTAATCTATTATCGTAATAATAAATGCAATATCTGTGTAACGCACAAAGTAATAATTTCAGAACATGAAGTGATAAAAAAAAGATTCTATTGTTTAAAATACATTTTTTATAAAAAAATAATGGATTGCATACATTTACTTTTAATAGACGTTTAAAAAAACCTTAATAAGTTCAAAATTTTATCATCTAAAATCGTAAATTTTAATGTAACACACAACGTAATAGTTTTCATGTCATTAATTTGAAAATAAAGTGTTTTATTTTCAACAAAATACCATTTTTCTAAAATATATGTTTATAAATGCTAATTTTTAAAAGACGTTTCAGGGACGTTTCA
>CM063509.1:69479112-69489112 GCA_032207245.1 Pardosa pseudoannulata
TTGTCATTTCTCTAAAAATCATTGCTGCCATTAAACAGAATAAATAAAAAATAATATAAAAAGCAAAATTTTACACAACCACTGAAGTTTCAAAATTAAAAATGCAAATATTCTAATTTTTTTTTAAATTTATACTTAGATTTCAAGTTATTTACAAAAACGAGAAATTACTATGCATTTGAACTAAACTAGCCACGTGGTGTGTAGAGAAAAAAATACTGCCACATGCCTGAAGTGAAACAGAAAATAAATGATAAAAGAAGGAAACTTGCAACTGAAAAAACCCATAAAAACAATTGTTGAAAAAATCATATGGAAAAAAGGAAATAGAAAACTTATCATGGGCTAAAGAGACAAAAGTAAAAATCATCTTTGTAGCTGAGATAAATTCAAAATGTAAAGAAATGGAATGGAAATATAAAAATAAATTTCACTACTTGAAATCCTTTAAGATATATTTTTTAATAAAAGTGTTTAATCATTAAACTAAAAATAAATGTGTTTTTATTTAATATATATGTTTATATGAATTTATATGTGAAATATTTGTTTATTTTAAAACATAGGACTTAGGGCATGAGATTTTTCATGACTTTTTAGATTTTATACTAATATATACATACATGCACAAAAATATGTAAATATATGTATATTAAAGTATAAAATATTTATACATCTTTCTCTGTTTCTCTCTACACATTCACACAAATACATGCATATATATATATATATATATATATATATATATATATATATATAATATATATATATATATATATATATATATATATAATATATATATATATACATATATTATTATATATATATATATATATATATATATATATATATATATGTTTGTGTGTGTGTGTGTATTTATTGTATGTATTGTAAGGAGACTATTCTCGACGGTTGCAGTCATGGCCATAAAAATGATACCTTTAGTAAAGATCTTTATTAAGATAATTGTCGGCTGGTTCCCACTTCGTATAGGACAGGACAAACTGAATCAGCTAGCATGAAGTTCTATGTACAAGACACGTAATATATGGGTCAACATTTGTGGGAAAATATCTAGAAAAATCTGTCTGACAGCGTGTATCTTTTTATTTGGAAATTTCCTAAATTGTGATAGGGCCATGTATTTTTAAATTGGTCAGGCCCCTTCTCCGAGGGTGTAAACTGTATGTTCAATTAGGTTAGGGTTAAAAAAGGGAATGGAAAATGACGCGGGAAATTTTACCCTTGATACAAGTTTGAAACCCCTGAGAATTTTCCTTGCACACACACACACACACACAACACACACACATATATATATATATAAAATATTATAATATATATATATATTATAATATACTGCATGCTGCGTATCTTAAAAGCGAAAGTCATTTGCACCATTGAATTGTTTTTTCTATAAACTGTATAGATAAATCGATTTTATTCCCCTATAATCCTATGGATCTGTATAACTAGGAAATAAAGACATTATTTAAAAATATTTTTAATTCTTATCTTCTATATTACATCCATTTCCTACAAAGCCAACTTTCGTGACTTGGTGAAATTTTATAATATTTTTTGCACCTATTTGGGGCAAGAAACGTCCAAATTACACATTTTCTCTACATAATATCAATTTAAAAATACCATAGCAATTATTATATAATTTATCTGAAAAATTGCCAATTTCCTTTACAGTCGAGTAATATTTTATGTGTCTCTATCCAAAATAAATGTTATATTAATTTTTTCTCTAATTTACCCATTTTAATAATTGTATATTAAAACGTGCGTAGAGAGTGGGATTGTTATCATACTATCATAAAAAATTTTACATATCCTTCAGGTAATGCAGAGTGCAGTTGTGTAAATAATAGCAGTGGAATTCATGTATGTAATTAGTGTATTATAAAAAATACGATAACTCCAAAGGCCTTCGTTAAAACAGTTTATTTTATATTACTTTAACAAAAAAATACTTCAGTAACTTACAAGTTAAAGCACTGCTGTCAGCAACACCTGCTACAGCTACCAAACTATAAGCGTGCTTACATTCTATTCACAGACTTCATGACACATCGCATGCTATTATGCTGCAGTAAAACTCAAAATTTTTCATTAAATACATTTGCATAAGTACACTATTTAATTTTGCTGCATTTCAAAACCAATTAAATCGAATGTGTGTTTGGATGGAAAGAAAAATAAAATAGAACGAGGCATTTCACCTTGCTATCTAAAAATATATTAGAAAATACACATAATGGTTGATTTCTAGTATCATTCTTCTATATATCTGCTTCTTATTCAGACTCATAAAAGATCACAGTACTTAATTTCAATTTACAGAAAAAAATCTTTTAAAGATATATAAATACATTAATGATTTACAAAAGTAATTTGATCTTTCATTAACACGTCAAACCATATCTGTCCTTACAAGCCTGGCATTTATTCGAATTCCTTTTCTCTAATCCAGAACGATTTAGCGTTTAAGATAAGTACATTAATGATTTACAAAAGTAACTTTAACTTTCATTGGCACGTCATAATAACTTTATCTGTTCTTACAATCCTGACATTTAATCGAAATCCTTTTCTCTAATCCAGAAAAATTTAACGTTTAAGATAAACAAATACAGTAATGATTTACAAAACTAATTTTATCTTTCACAACCACGTCATAATAACCGTATTTTTCCTAACAATCATGTTATTTATTCGAAATCTTTTTCTTTAATCCAGAACGATTTAGCACTTAAGATATAAAAATACATTAATGATTTACAAAAATAACTTTATTTTTCATAGGCACGTCATAAAAATCTTATTTGTCCTTAGAAGCCTGACATTTATTCAAAATTCTTTTTCCTTAATCTAGAACAGTTTAAAGTTTAAGATAAAAAAAGTTGCATTAATGATTTACACAACTAGTTTTATATTTTATAGTCACATCGTAAAAACTGTGTACTTAAAAAGCTTGATATGTATTCCAAATCTTTTTCTTTAAACCAGAAAGATTTAACGTTTAAGATATAAAAATACATTAATGATTTACAAAAATAACTTTATTTTTCATAGGCACGTCATAAAAATCTTATTTGTCCTTAGAAGCCTGACATTTATTCAAAATTCTTTTTCCTTAATCTAGAACAGTTTAAAGTTTAAGATAAAAAAAGTTGCATTAATGATTTACACAACTAGTTTTATATTTTATAGTCACATCGTAAAAACTGTGTACTTAAAAAGCTTGATATGTATTCCAAATCTTTTTCTTTAAACCAGAAAGATTTAACGTTTAAGATATATAAATACATTAATGATTTACAAAAGTAATTTTATCTTTCATAGGCACGTCATAAAAATCTTATTTGTCCTTAGAAGCCTGACATTTATTCAAAATTCTTTTTCCTTAATCTAGAACAGTTTAAAGTTTAAGATAAAAAAAGTTGCATTAATGATTTACACAACTAGTTTTATATTTTATAGTCACATCGTAAAAACTGTGTACTTAAAAAGCTTGATATGTATTCCAAATCTTTTTCTTTAAACCAGAAAGATTTAACGTTTAAGATATATAAATACATTAATGATTTACAAAAGTAATTTTATCTTTCATTGGCACGTCATAATAACTTTATCTGTTCTTACAAGCCTGACATTTATTCGACATCCTTTTCTCTAATCCAGAACGATTTAACTTTTAAGATGTACAAATACATTACAGATTTACAAAAGTAATTTTATCTTTCATTGGCACGTCATAATAATCTTATCTGTCCTTACAAGCCTGACATTTATTCGAAATCCTTTTCTTTAATCCAGAACGATTTAACGTTTAAGATATACAAATACATTAAAGATTTACAAAAGTAATTTTATCTTTCATTTGCATGTTATAATAATCTTATCTGTCCTTACAAGACTGACATTTATTCGAAATCCTTTTCTCTAATACAGAACGATTTAATATAAAGATAAACACATATATTAAAGATTTACAAAAGTAATTTTATCTTTCATTGGCGTGTCATAATAACCTTATCTGTCATTACAAGCCTGACATTTATTCGAAATCCTTTTCTTCACTCCAGAATTATTTCATGTTTAAAATATACAAATACATGAATGATTTACAAAAGTAATTTTATATTTTATTAGCACATCAAACCGTATCTGACCTTACAAGCCTGGCATTTATTCGAAATCATTTTCATTAATCCAGAATGATTTAATATAAAGATATACAAATACATTAATGATTTACAAATTAATTTTATCTTTCATTGGCACGTCATAATAACTTTATCTGACCTTACAAGCATGTAATTTATTAGAAATCTTTTTCTTTAATTCAAAACGATTTAACGTTTAAGATATACAAGTACATTAAAGATTTACAAAAATAATTTTATCTTTCATTGGCATGTTATAATAATCTTATCTGTCCTTACAATCCTGACATTTATTCGAAATCCTTATTTTCAACCCAGAATTATTTCATGTTTAATATATTCAAATATATTACAGATTTACAAAAGTAATTTTATCTTTCATTGGCACGTTTTAATAATCTTATCTGTCCTTACAAACCTGACATTTATTCGAAATCCTTATCTTCAATACAGAATTATTTCATGTTAAAAATATACAAATATATTAATGATTTACAAAAGTAATTTTATTTTTCATTGGCGTGTCATAATAAACTTATCTGTCCCTACAAGCCTGACATTTATTCGAAATCCTTATCTTCAATCCAGAATTATTTCATGTTAAAAATATACAAATATATTAATGATTTACAAAAGTAATTTTATTTTTCATTGGCGTGTCATAATAAACTTATCTGTCCCTACAAGCCTGACATTTATTCGAAATCCTTATCTTCAATCCAGAATTATTTCATGTTAAAAATATACAAATATATTAATGATTTACAAACGTAATTTTATCTTTCATTGGCATGTCATAATAATCTTATCTGTCCTTACAATCCTGACATTTATTCGAAATCCTTATTTTCAACCCAGAATTATTTCATGTTTAATATATTCAAATATATTAAAGATTTACAAAAGTAATTTTATCTTTCATTAGAACATCAAACCGTATTTGTCCTTACAAGCCTGGCATTTATTCGAAATCCTTTTCTTTAATCCAGAACGATTTAACGTTTAAGATAAACAATTTCGTTAATGATTTACAAAAGTAATTTTATGTTTCATAGACATGTCATAAAAACCGTTTTATTCTTACAAGCTATACATTTTTTCGAAATCCTATTCTTTAATCCTGAACGATTTTTATTCCTTATTGTTATTTTGATGAATGACAAACACAACACTTTCATTTCTCCGTGGAGAAAATTTCATTCTCTAAGAGATCTTTTGACGTTTCAAATGGGGCAAAATAGCCTTCATTTTTCAGAGTTCTAAAATTTGCTGAAATGGTAGAACATAACCAGTGTAGTAGAGTAATATGTTGTGCATATTTGTTACATTTCACAAAACTTTAGGGTCCGGCTCTTTATCAAATTTGAAATAAAAATGCAACATGAAATTTGATTAAGAAAAATGTATAAAAAATAATTAAATATGTAAATAAATAAATAGATGTAATATATCAAATTTATTCCACCTAAAATATCTATTTAATTTTTTTTGTTTAAAACATGTTATTCTGTAATACCAAATATTCCAGGTTTAAAATGTCAGTTTTAAGGAAGTGTTCACCACATGAAATTATTTTTCCTTATATAGTATACCTTATATAATATATATATATATATATATATATATATATATATATATATATATATATATATATATATATATATGTATATATATATATATATATATATATATATATATATATATATATATATATATATATATAAATATATATATATATATATATATATATATATATATATATATATATATATATATATATATATATATATAATATATATATATATATATATATATATATATATCCCTTTTTCTGAATTTTCAAGTACATTTGTAATAGAAAAAGATTTTTTTGGGAATCATTACTCTTATTATCACGAAAATCTCTTCTTTCTATTATTTTGTATGTCATGCTACGCATTATTTTCAGCATATGATAAGTTCTTTTATTTATATTCTTCACATATTTAATCTTTTACCATTAAAAAAGTGATAATATTTGATTTAAAGTGAATATACATTCTGCAATTTGCAACAAATACTAAAATTATTAATATTCTATGAGCTTAGAATATTTAAAAATCTAACTTCAACAAATAGAAAATGCTTTAAAAATTGTCATTATTACCGGATGGTAAAACAGACAAAAAGTAATTAGTGCTATCCATTTAAACAAATTAATTATTTTACAATCATTAGATATTCAATCTATAAACAAGCAAAAAGTGGATTTATATAAATTATATATATATATATATATATATATATATATATATATATATATATATATATATATATATATATATATATATATATATATATATATATATATATATATATATATATATATATATATATGTATATATGTATATATATGTATATGTATATGTATATGTATATGTATATATATATATATTTATATATATATATATATATATATATATATATATATATATATATATATATATATATATATATATATATATATATATATATATATATATATATATATATATATATATATATATGTATATATGTATATATATATATATGTATATTGTATATGTATATGTATATGTATATATATATATATATGTTTATGTATATATATATATATATATATATATATATATATATATATGTGTATATGTATGTATACATGCAATCGGTAATGCGTGTCGTGGGAAATTTAAAGCCTACCCCATCCAGTATTTTATAGACGTCTTTTTCCATATTGTATAAAATAAAGAAATGTTTCTATTGACCTTTTAAATAAAGGGAAAAAGATGTATATTAAAATATATATATATATATATATATATATATATAATGTATGTATGTATCTATGTGCGCTAACTAACAACATTCTTGTCGATTATTGGCACTTTTTTATACGTTATACGTACGTTACATTCCCTTAGATTATGTACTTTCATTTCACATTTTCGTTACAGTATTATCGTATTCTAAGTGATCCGAAAATTAATACAGCCATCGTTATAAAATTTATGCGATAAGATAAAAACATTGTTTAATCACCTCATTAATTCCTTTACTTTTTTAATAAGTACCTAAAAATATAAAATGATTTAGTAAATATATATGTCTATAAATGAAATATTTCTTAGAACTCTATATAGTAATATAGTTTCGGGAAACACGATGTTTGCACGAATAATATAAATCTCCTATATTCATGATTTTAATTAACATCTAAAGTAATCACAAAGCATTAATTTTAATTTACAAAATAAGAACAATTCGTCATATACACATGCATACAACATATACTGATAAAAGCTATTTAATCTTTATCATTCATATAAAGCTCTTCATATAAAGCGTATTTTTTCTGGAAAAAAAATTACATTTATTCGAGATCATTTTCTTTAACCCGGAACGATTTTCCCTCTACAATGTTGTATTTGACGAATGGCTCGCAAGATGCTTTCATTCCTCCATGGAGAAAATTTCATTCTCTAAGTGATCTTTTGACGTTTCAAATGGTGCAAAATAGGTCCAATTTTTCACTTCGCTAAAAGGCCAGAAATGTAGAAAGTAACCAGGCGACTCCGTACAGCGATATGCTCTGCATATTGAAGCGAGTTTTTTTCTCTAAAGCGTGAAGGTCCAGTGTTTTAATAAAACTGTATATGGAGCAGAATTTCTAAATTTTTGTGTAATATATATATACATATGACAGGCTATAAAAATGATAAAGATAATTAGATATACATCCATTTCAGGGGTTAAAGTTTTATTGAATATTAATGCCACAATAACCAATCTGTTTTCATTAAAAGGATCAATCAAAAGCACGTCACCTGTACACAACGGTTTTCTACTAGAACTTGCAGCTTTCTGCTTCCGAATATTGTTTTCTTATCCCCATATTCTCATGCATAATAAAGAGTTATTATTATTAATTTCTTGCTAACCCTGTATATACATACATACATAAATAAATACATACATACATATACATATATATATATATATATATATATATATATATATATATATATATATATAATATATATATATATATTATATATATATATATATATATAATATATATAAATACATATATATATATACATATATATATATATATATATATATATATATATATATATATATATATATATATATACATATAAATATTATATATACAATTATATATATATAAATATATATATATATATATATATATATATATATATATATATAAATATATATATATATATATACATACATATATATGTATATATATACATATTTATATATAATATATATATATATATATATATATATATATAATATATATAATAATAATATATATATTATATATATATACAATATATATATACATATATATACATATATATATACATATATATACTTATATACATATATATATAATATATATATATATATATTAATATATATAAATATATACATAATATTATAAATATATATATATATATATATACATATTTATATGTGTGTGTGTGTGTGTGTAAGTGTATGTATGTATGTATCTATGTACAATACCTAAAAGCATTATTGTCGATTATTGGCACTTTTTATACGTTATACGTACGTTACATTCAATTAGATTATATACTTTCATTTCACATTTTCGTTACAGTATTATTGTATTCTAAGTGATCTAAAAATTAATACAGCCATAGTCATAAAACTTATGCCATAAGATAAACACAAGATTTAAACACTTCATTAATTCATTTATTTTTTAATAACTACTTATAGATATGCAATAATTTAGTAAACATATACGCTTAAAAATGAAATATTTCTAAGAAATCTATATACACTCATGTCCATAAATTAAGGATAATGAAGTTCAGGCAATGAAAGAGACAAAAGCAAAACAAATTTGACATATTTGTAAAGTCTATTTATTAAACAAAAGGTAAAGAGCAAAAAAGATGCTATATGTTTGACATAATTAATAAAAATTGCGATTTTTACTCCCTGGAGCAAATTTCAAAAAAGAACCTATTTACAGAAAACAGTATAACATGGTTAGTATGATGGTTAATACGGAGTATGTCTCCCGGACGATGCAATACAAGCGTTACAACGCCTACGCATGCTGAGTATCAGATTATCAATCTGATCTTGGGGAAAATTACACCACTCATCAAGCAATGCCCTCCGAAGTTCCGATAGACAGTTGGGAGGGGGTTGACGGGCTGCAATTCGTCGGCCAAGCATGTCCCACACATGCCCTATTGGATTCAAGTCCGGTGAGTATGCTGGCTAATTCATACGGGTGATATCCTCCGATTGAAGGCATTCGTCTACAATGTTTGCACGGTGAGGTCGGGCGTTGTCATCCATATACAGAAATTCAGGACCCATGGCGCCCCGAAACAAACGTACATGTTGTTCCAGAATGACATCCCGATAGATGTGGCCTGTCATCGTTACACTCTGAACATGCAGGTCAGTTCTGGAACCAAGAATAATTCCTCCCCAAACGAGCCATCCTGCACCACCGTAACGGTGTCGTTCAATGGTGTTCTCTTGGTGGTAACGGGTACCTGGCGCTCTCCATATGAAGTGGCAGAGTCCGGCGAGAATCAGAATGTAAACTGAACCTGGACTCATCGGAAAACATCACACAAGACCACTGCTGCGGTGTCCACAATGCATGCTCTCTAGCCCAGCATAATCGCAGGCGACAGTGAGTTGCGGTAAGGGGAACACATCTGACAGGCCTACGAGCATATAGACCAATGTTCCCTAAGCGTCTGTACACGGTCTGCCTTGAAACT
>CM063509.1:69499112-69514112 GCA_032207245.1 Pardosa pseudoannulata
CCAAAATTACAACCTTTGGCCAAATACCTTTGTTCCTCCTTTCATTGAGGTAAAATTTGGCGACATAGAGAAAATAAATTTCTGCTTAACTTAACTATTATTATGTGTAACTTACCCTCACTTGACTCCCGTTTTTGCTGTGACCTTAATAAATGACAACACAGAAATTAGGCTGCAAATTAATTTACATAATTATTATGTATGTAATGATATATTACCATACTAACCAGTGTAATTATAATTGTATTCTAGAATAAATTCTGGCTATTCTATAACCAAAATTACAATCTTTGGCGAAATACCTTTGTTTCTCCTTTAATTGAGGTAAAATTTGGCGACATAGAGAAAATAAATTTCTGCTTAACTTAACTATTATTATGTGTAACTTACCCTCATTTGACTCCCGTTTTTCCTGTGACCTTAATAAATGACACACATATTAGGCTGCAAATTAATTTACATAATTATTATTGTATGTAATGATATATTAACGTAATTATTATTGTATTCTAGAATAAATTTCTGGCGATTATATCTCCAAAATTACAAGCTTTGGCGAAATACCTTTGTTCTCCTTTAATTGAGGTAAAATTTTTGGCGACATACAGAAAATAAATTTCTGATTAGCGTAACTATTATTATGTGTAATTTACCCTCACTTGAATCCCGTTTTTGCTGTGACCTTAATAAATTATCAAATTAGGCTGAAAATTAATTTACATAACTATTATGTATGTAATGATATATTAACTATACTAACCAATGTAATTATAATAGTATTCTAAAACAAATATTTGGCGATTCTATCCCCAAATTTCAACCTTTGGCGAAATACCTGTGTTCCTTCTTTAATTGAGGTAAAATTTGGCAACATAGAGAAAATAAATTTCTGCTTAGCTTATTATTACGTGTAACTTACCCTCACTTGAGTCCCGTTTTTGCTGTACCTTAATAAATAGCACACATATTAGGCTGCAAATTAATTTACATAATTATTATGCATGTAATGATATATAACCACATAACCAACGTAATTATATTGTATTCTAGTATAAAGTTCATTACTATTAATTGCAAACTTTGGCGAAATACCTTTGTTCCTCCTTTAATTGAGGAAAAATTTCGACATAGAAAATAATTTTCTGATTAGTTTAACTATTATTATGTGTAATTTACCCTTACTTCCAGCTTGTTATGTGATTAATTTTGTACTCTGATTTGCTAACTACCTTAAGTCATCAAACGATGGCCGAATAAGAGATGATTTTCTGTGACGAAGTTATTGGTTTAAATTTCACTATGTCATGGACGTTCGTAATATCTAGATCGTTTATCCATATACCGTCAAATAATAAATATAATTTAATTCTCACGATAACAATATTAAAATATCTGCTCTGCCTATATATCCTGTCCGCGATACTGGTTTTTCCCTAGCACGCGATAACGTAGATCACCAAAATACATCCTTTATATTCTACATAAAGTTTTTTCAAGTGATTGTTTTCGTTTGACGTGTTCTTCGCATATTTACCCAAGTACTTGATGAAACTCTAGCAGAAATTTTTCCTGTATAAGATTATGACGTCCCTGTCAATGATCTTCAGTAGAATGATGGAATATCATGATAAGAAGTACTGGACATTACTGCTTCCAATGTCGGAGACAACTCGGTTGTTCCCGCCCTTGGCGCACTGGTTTATTGGATTAATATCGGGATATATCCAAAAATGTTTAGAATAAAAAATGTTAAGGTTATTCAAAAACAGTAAATATACCCCTAAGTCTTATCACGATATATCAAAGATATCATTAAAATTTGTGGATGTATCGCGATATTAAATCTCTGATATTATCCAGGCCTATTTTGTAGCGATCAAAATCGGCTTTAAGCAGTAGGTTCTGGCTCATTAGTCCTCGTGAGAAAAAGAACAGACCGTACCTCTGCAAACTTTATCAAACATTAAGCCCTCCCTTACTATAATGCGCACGTAAAAATTTTTGTTATTATTTATTTCTTTGTCAGAAATTCGCACCACATTTGGGCAGATAAAATTAACTCAAATAATATTATATTTATAATCTACTAACACAAGTCAAGCATTTAGATACAAAACAGTTAAAAAATAAAATGACTAACAAGACAAATAAAGAAGATGCTACTCTTAGCTGGAAATTGACCGACTGTTTTTTTCTGTATTTAGAGGACTGTATATCCCTAAATGACCATTCAAATTAATATTTTTCAAAATCAAAAGTATTAATGAATCATTTATAAAATTATTATGTTTTGCTAAAACTTGAATAATACTATTTTCTGCATACTATATTACTGCCTCACTATTTTCTGATACCAAAAATAAGGAAACATAATGAGAAATTAAACTGTAAAGTTGAATAACAAAACATACTGTTAAGTACAAAAGAGTTAAAATATAAATCAAGTAACAAGCAAATAATGGGACGATTGCTATATCTTGAGGTCGACTGAATGTTTTTGTCTGTAGCCGCTAGAGGGCTACTCATCTATTTTACACAAACTAGGGTTTCTCAAATTGTGTTCTACGGAAGCTTAAGCTCCACAACGGGGGACTTAGGGAGCCTCTAGAGTTTTCCTCGATAAATTTTTAAACACCATCGAAATTCGAAAGAAAATCTGTATATTTGTTCTCTAATTTTTATCTAATTTCTCACACATAAGGTTAATAATAGTAACTACTACTTCGGAAGCATAACAACAGAACACAGAAAGGCCCACGGTAGTGAGTCATACAGTACATGACTATAAGGGGTGAAGCAATCATCAAAGTATCATTTAACTTGCATCGTTTCATCAAAAGACTCTTCCTTCCATTTCACTTTTTGTAAGAACTTTCTTCATTTTTATGCTACTTTATTTGTTTATTTTTTATGTTTGTCTAATCATTGGTAAATAATAGGCTCGTAGTTTCTCCTTAAGTAATATTTATTCAGAATTTCCGTTGCTAGTTTATATGTTGTAACGAAATGGTTCCGTAAAATAAAAAAAAGTTTAGGAACCAAGGATGATAATTAGGAATATCATCCTGGAAGGAGTGATAATTATACAATATTACATGTCTTTTGTTTATGTTCTAATGTTTAAATTTTATGTTTATTCTAATGTATCATAAATATTAGGCTCTTAGTTGCTCGTTGAATACTATTTATTCAGGGTTGCTAGTACTTATGTTGTAAAAAGCGTTCTATGGGTTAAAAAAGTTTGAGAACCACAGGTTTAAACGATATCCGAATTATGATTATAGCATTACACTCATTATTACATGTTTCTTATGCTTATATCTAATCAGTGATAAATAATATACCTCTTAGTTTCCACCATAAGTAATATTTATTCAGAGTTTTCATTGCTAGTATGTATGTTGTAACGAAATGGTCCGTAGGAAAAAAAGCTTAGAAACCACAAGTCTATACGATACCCGAATCATGATTATACAATATCCACGCTTTTTTTTTGTTTATGTTTTTATATTTATGTCTAATGAGTGCTAAATATTAGGCTCTAAGTTGCTCGTTGAATACTATTTATTTAGGGTTTCTAGTACGTATGTTGTAAGAAGCGTTCCGTAAGAAAACAAAGTTTGGGAACCACAGGTCTATACGTTACCAGGATGAGGATTATATCATTACACGTATTATTACATGTTTCTTGTGTTTATTTTTTATGTTTAAGTCTAATCAGTGATAAATAATATACCCTTAGTTTCTCCTTAAGTAAAGCTTATTCAAAGTTTTCGTTGCTAGTATAAATGTTGTAACGAAATGGTCCAATAAAAAAAAAGTTTAAGAACCCACAAGTCTCTACGATACCTGAATGATAATTATACAATATTGCACTTTTTGTTTATGTTTTTATGTTTAGATTTTATGTTCATGTCTAATTAGTGATAAATATAAGGCTCTTAGTTCCTCCTTGAGTAATATTTATTCAGGGTTGCTAGTACGTGTATAGTAAGAAGAGTTCTGTGGGATAAAAAGTTTGTGAACCACAGGTCTATACAATACCCGAATGAGGATTATATCTTTACACGTATTATTACATGTTTCATGTGTTTATTTTTTTATGTGTATGTCTAATCAGTGATAAATAATAGGCCTGTAGTTTTCTCTTTAACTAATATTTATTCAGAATTTCCGTTGCTAGTATATATGATGTAACGAAATTGTTCCGTAAGATAAAAAAAAAGTTTAGGAACCACAGTTCTATACTATACCAAATGATGATCATATAATACTAAGCATTTTTTGTTTATGTTATTAGGTTTAAATTTTATGTTTATGTCTAATGAGTGATAAATATTAGGTTCTTAGTTTCTCCTTGTGTAATATTTAATCAGGGTTACTAGTACGTATGTTGTAAAAAGAGTTCCGTTTGATAAAAAGTTTGAATCCCGCAGGTCTGTATGATACATGAATGATGATTCTACAATATTACTCGTTTTTTGTTTATGTTTTTATGATACGATTTTATGTTTATGTCTAATGAGTGATAAATATTAGGCTCCTATTTTCTCCTCGAATAATATTTATTCAGGGTTGCTAGTACGTATTTTGTAAAAAGTGTACCGTGGGATAAAAATTTTGGAAACCCCGGTCTATACAATATCCGGAAGATGTATCCTTACACGTATTATTGTTTCTTAAGTTTATTTTTATGTTTATGTCTAATTTAGTGATAAATATTAGGCTCTTAATGTCTTCTTATGTTATTACTAAAGAAATGTTTTTATTCAGGGGTTCCGTTGCTATAGGATTAAAGGGTAAGAAAAGGGTTCTTTAAGATAAAATGTTTGCAAACTACTGTTACAAACATTAAAAACATGCTTGATATTTAAATCGAAACGAAAAATTATAAATGCGAACAGTTTTATCATTTGTAAAAAAGGGAAAGTCATTAATTTTGACACGAGTGCTGCCACTCTGATACGTAATACGAAAAATGGCTTTTCATTTTCAGCAGCTAGAGTGTAGGGGGAGGGGTACCAAAAGAAAGGGAACAAATTTTGTCTCTGACGTTAATGCGTTTCATTTCCCTGGTGCGATCCGGGTCGAGACAGAAACTGTTCCCCGTCAACGCACCATAAAGAGTTGGAACTCCGAAGCTGACAACTCGTTCCCATCATGATATATAATTGTTGTACTCAAAATTTATATGCCTTGGAATTTTGCCCGATATAATAGCGAGAGTTTTCCCTATTAAATATGCGCGTAACATCTGCATAACAAGCTCTGTATTTGTTCTTTATGTACTGGTCATCAAATTCAAAAAGATTTAGAGATTTGTTTCATGGTAAGAAATCTCAACTCAGCAGTTCAAATAAATATGTATTTTTCTGGATATCTCTGAACTACGGTTCATTTCTCAAATGGTCTTTAAAACTCAAAATGTACCTTCTAAATCCTCATCATTATTCTCCTTTATCTATGAACTCATTTGAAATAATATGCCACTAATCTATCTGAACATCTTCATGTTTTTGTAATTGAACTTTGCTGTCTTTGTTAATTGAACTTTATTATCTTCGTCATTTTATAAGTTCGTCTATTTATATCTAAATGCATTGTGTTCATGAAATGAATGCACAACGTGATTGAAAATATGTGATGAAAACAATATCTCTATTTCAAAATGACTGACTTCCTTTCATATTGAATGCATTCAAAGAATAATATACTGATAATCAATTTTAAAGATCTAAAATTATCTTTAAAACTGAAAATTTATCTTCTAAATCCTCATCATTATTCTCCTTTATCTATAAATTCCTTGAAGTAATATGCCACTAATCTATCTGTATATATTCATATCTTCGACCTTTGTTGATTGAACTTTGTTGTTTTTGTTGATTGAACATTAATATCTTCGTCATTTTATAAGTTCGTCTATTTATATCTAAATGCATTCGTGTACATAAAATAAATGCACAACGTTGTTGAAAATTTGAGATCAAAACTATATCTCTATTTCAAAATGACTTCTTTCCTTTCATAATTGGATGTATGAAAATAATAATATTTAGATAATCAATTTTAAAAATCTCAAATGGTCTTTAAAACTCAAAATGTACCTTCTAAATCCTCATCATTATTCTCCTTTATCTATGAATACTCTTGAAATAATATGCCACTAATCTATCTGTTACTTCTAATTAATGTTTCAATTAACCTGGCGAACCCCATAAATTCTGAATGTAAATACAATAAGGTGTCGAATAGAACCTGTTTGATGCAGGAGAAGGAGACAAACCTTCTTAAAAATCGTATAAAAGTAGTGAGCTCAAAATTATGATCTCTCTACTTTTAGGAAACACTTATCTGAAATTTTCTGGTGTCATAAAAATGTCAGGTAGGTCCTTATGTTAGTATTTGGAATATCTTATCGACGTTCTGAGAACATTTTATAATAGTCTTGTTTTTCTCCTCTATGGTAATGCTTACCATGGACCAAAGAAATGAAGCAATAATGGTCACAATTGTGCACTAGCACAATTTCTACTGAATGTCTAATTAGTGTAAGAAATAACTTGGCGATCTCCAGAAAACAATTTGTATGGCAATAAGATGCCGATTAGAGGCTGTTTGAACGAGGAAAAGGAGACATACCTCCTTAGAAATCTTCTAAAAGAAGCGATCTCAAAATTAAGATCGCTCTATTTTTAAGAAACACTTATCTGAAATTTTCTGGTGTAATAAAAATGTCAGTAAGGTTCTTTAGTGTTGAAATATCTTGTCGATTTCCAGAGGACATTTTATAATATTCTTTTTTTTCTCCTCTATGGTAATTTTTGCCATGGACCAATGAAATAAAGGAATATAGGTCACAATTGGGCACTAGCACGATTTCTGCAAAACATCTAATTAGTGTATGAAATAACTTTGCGACCTCCAGAAAACAATTTGTATCTCAATAAGATACCGAGTGGAGGCTGTTTGATCCAGGGGAAGGAGACCTACCTCCTGAGAAATCTTATGAAAATAGAAAGATCAAAATTATGATCTCTTTACTTTTAAGAAACACTTATCTGAAATTTTCTGGTAAAATAAAAATGTCAGTAAGGTCCATTAGTGTTGAAATATCTTGTCTATTTCCAGAGGACATTTTATAATATTCTTTTTTTTTCTCCTCTATGGTAATTTTTGCCATGGACCAAATAAATAAAGTAACAAAGTCACAATTGGTCACTAGAACAATTTCTCCTGAACATCTAATTACTCGATCTGAAGAAACAATTTGTACATCAATAAGATGCCGAAGAGAGGATGTTTGATCCAGGGAAGGAGAGACGTATCTCCTTAGAAATATTATAAAAGTAGCGAGCTCAAAATTAATGATCTCTGTACATTTTAAGAAACACTTTACCTGAAATTTTCTGTGTAATAAAAAGTCAGAAAGGTCCTCTTTGCTTTTAGCTTGATCAGTTTGTGGACGGAATCAAACATTGTTATAAAACAATGTACATTACCATAAGGTTTAATTGACATGGATACCATGAAATAAAGAGCTTTGTTGTATTGTAATATACTAAATGTTTTTTTTAATATTTATAATTTTTTTCTTTATGCTTAAATTATTCAAATTAATCTTTTCCCATATTGATTTCAATATAGAGCCCGTTATTGACGAATTTCACATTATCATATTCTACTCATACTTTTTAACACACGCATTCTTATTGTCATATTTCTAAAAACACATCAAAAAAGTTATGTTAATCAAAGCTGTGCATGTAACAGAAAACTATAAGGTGACATTTTCTACCTACTTTCGGTTAAAACAAAAAAAAAATAGAATTTCCCATACTCTAAAATGATGGTTGAAAGAAATCCAAGTTTAAATTTTTAGGCCTTTCATAAATTTTTCTTGATTTTAGGGAAATAACCTATAAAAAGCGTCTAGTTCTGTAGATCCCACATTTATTTAAATGATTTTTTGAGAGCGTTCTCCCATTGTTGTTTTGATAAATGATCCCTAGAAGCCTTTCGATTCCTTCCAAGTTTTATTCTTTCCACTTTAGGAGGTGGTAGGGGCTCAAAATGATGAAATAGATGTTTTTTAGCTCTTTCTTTTTATTTTCTCTTTTTAAACTTGCGTGGCGTAGGATCATGTGCTTCCAATTAGGGTGAAAAAAATTTTAAGCGAAATGATTTTCATGTTTTTTTTTTATATTTTTTACATTTTTTTTTTTAAGCGATTATGAAAAAAAAAATGATGACGATGCTAATCAGTCTTTCGGGGAATTAAAAATTGTAGGGCTTTGTATTATGAGTAGAAAGATCTTTTATTAAATCTTTTATTTTTCGAGCTGCAATAACTTTTGTTCCCATTTTTCCTCATTTCTTCCACATATATTATTAAATAAAAGCTGGGTAATTTGGAAAGAAACGACTGTTTTTTTTTCGAAAATCGTATATTAATAAAACTATTCCAAATGACCTTACGTGGAAATTTATCTTGAAGTATTTTTGTTTCATTGGTAACAGTGCTTACCTTTTCCTAAAGTTTTATAAACGTGCCATTTTCCTAAACCACTGCAAATGAAACTAGGACACATCACTTAAGGGTAATTGTGAAAGCCGATACTTTTTAGTATTTTATAAGAGTAGTAAAATCAGAATTAGTAGCTTTGAAAAGTTATGAATGCTAATCAGTCTTTAGAGGAATTAAAAATTTCAGGTATTGTATATGAATGCAGAAAATGATCTTTTACTTTTAAAGCTTAAATACTTTAGCCATTTATCCTCATTTCGTCTAGATTATGAAGTGAATTTTGGGGTAAATGCGGAAAAAATATTTGTTATTTATTTTATAATCGTATATTAATAAAAACTGTTCTAAATGACTTAGTTTTGGAAAACATATCTCATGGTACTTTTACTTACGATACTAGATCAAACATTTGAACGATTTTGATTTCTTTCTAACGCAATTCACCACTTTCTCTACACTACTATAAATAAAATTGGGAACGAAAGAGCTGACAAGTTAGGATTCAAATCTGTCTTTCGAAGGAATAGAACATAGAGTGCAAAAAAGATTTTTCATAATAAAAGTAAATAAAAGTTTTTTTTTTTAATTTTGAGAGCTTCAGTTACTGTAGTTCCATTTTCTTAGAGCATCGGTAGCTAAGTTGGTAAAAGTAACTATCTCGTAACTGAGAGGTTGCGGGTTCGTAGCCAGCTTCAGATAATCCTTGTTATAAACGTGCTATTTTCGTACACCACTGAAAATGAAACTAGGATAATTGGGAAAGCGGATACTTTTTAGTCTTTTATAACTGCAGTAAAATTAGAATTAGTAGTACAGAAAAGTTATGAATGCTAATCAGTCTTTAGAGGAATTAAGAATTGCAGGTAATGTATATGAATGCAGGAAATGATCTTTTACTTTTAAAGCGTCAATACTTTAGCCATTTTTCATCATTTCGTCTAGATTCTAAAGTGAATTTTGGGGTAAATACGGAAAAAATATTTGTTATATATTTTATAATCGTATATTTATAAAAACTGTTCTAAATGGCTTAGCTTTAAAAAACATGCCTCATGGTACTTTTACTTACTATAATTGATCAATCATTTGAAAGATTTTGACTTCTTTATAACGCAATTCACCCTTTTCTCTACATGACTCTAAAGAAAATAGGGAGCTAATACTTAAGTCTGATTTCCTACTAATACAAATTTCTATAAGTCGACTTTGAAATCGGAACATTAGAACCAACAAGTTAGGATTCAAATCTGTCTTTCGGGGGAATAAAACATAGAGTGAAGAAAATATTTTCATATTAAAAGTAAATAACAGTATTTTTTTATTTATTTTGAGAGCTTCAGTTACTATAGCTCCATTTTCTTAGAGCCGCATTAGCTAAGTCGGTAAAGATAACAGTCTCGTAACTGAGAGATTGCGGGTTCGGAGCCAGTTTCAGATACGCCTTGTTATAAACGTGCTATTTTCCTACACCACTGAAAATGAAACTAGGATCCCAACACTTAAGGACAATTGGGAAAACCGATACTTTTTCAGTCTTTTATAACATCAGTAATATTAGAATTAGTAGCACTGAAAAGTTGTGAATGCTAATCAGTCTTTAGAGGAATTAAGAATTGCAGGTAATGTATATGAATGCAGAAATGATCTTTTACTTTTAAAGCGTCAATACTTTAGCCATTTTTCATCATTTCGTCTAGATTCTAAAGTGAATTTTGGGGTAAATCGGAAAAATATTTGTTATTTATTTTATAATCGTATATTAATAAAAACTGTTCTAAATGACTTAGTTTTGGAAAACATATCTCATGGTACTTTTACTTACTATAATTGATCAATCATTTGAAAGATTTTGACTTCTTTATAACGCAATTCACCATTTTCTCTACATGACTCTAAAGAAAATAGGGAGCTAATACTTAAGTCTGATTTCCTACTAATACAAATTTCTATAAGTCGACTTTGAAATGGAACATTAGAACCAACAAGTTAGGATTCAAATCTGTCTTTCGGGGGAATAAAACATAGAGTGAAAAAAATATTTTTCATAATAAAAGTAAATAACAGTATTTTTTTTATTTATTTTGAGAGCTTCAGTTACTATAGCTCCATTTTCTTAGAGCCGCATTAGCTAAGTCGGTAAAGGTAACAGTCTCGTAACTGAGAGATTGCGGGTTCGGAGCCAGTTTCAGATACGCCTTGTTACAAACGTGCTATTTTCCTACACCACTGAAAATGAAACTAGGATCCCAACACTTAAGGACAATTGGGAAAACCGATACTTTTCAGTCTTTTATAACATCAGTAATATTAGAATTAGTAGCACTGAAAAGTTGTGAATGCTAATCAGTCTTTAGAGGAATTAAGAATTGCAGGTATTGTATATCGGTACAGAAAAGGATCTTTTACTTTTAAAGCTTCAATACTTTAGCCATTTTTCATCATTTCGTCAAGATTATGAAGTGAATTTTGGGGTAAATGCTGAAAATTATTTGTTATTTATTTTATAATCGTATATTAATAAAAACGGTTCTAAATGACTTAGCTTTAGAAAACATGTCTCATGGTACTTTAACTTAAGATACTTTATGATCAATATTTTTTATCATGTTTGATAATTTTGGATCAAATATCTGAAAGAGTTTGATTTCTTTATAACGCCATTCACCCTTTTTCCTACACTACTCTAAATAAAATTGGAAGGTACTACTTAAGTCTGATTTTCTACTAATACAAATTTCTATAAGTAGAATTTGAAATGGCAAAGCTAGAACTGACAAGTTACGGATTCAAATCTGTTTTTCGATTGAATAAAAAATAGAGTATAAAAAAAGATTTTTCATAATAAAAGTTAATGATGGTGTTTTATTTTATGTGTTTCAGTTACTGCTTTTCCATTTTTTAGAGCCATTTAGATTATCTTTATTTACAAGGCTAAGTTGCATGACTGGCATATCAAAACTGGACTGCACAGCGTTTGAAAGAAACACATTGTATTAGAGCTCAGTCGGCAAGGCAACGATCTCGTATCTCGAGCCCGAGCCAGTTTCAGACCCGCCTTGTTATTTAAACCCTTTGCCTTAAAACAACGTATGGGAGACGTGATCAACAGCTGTGCCTAAAATGAGAACCTCGTATCACACACTTTTGTCCTCTCTGGCCAAAAGAAAGCTCGTGTCAGACACGTGATGATTCTTTCTGGCCAAAAGTGAAAAGCTCGTGTCAGACATGTTATTGTTTTTAGGGGATAAAGTTTTTGTTTACGCGTTATTGTTTGTTATAGTTGCAATAGAAAAGTTGGTTATTTATTATTAGGTGTAATTGCAGTAGAGTATTATATTATATGCCATAAATAATTAACAGTTAGTGCTTAAAAAAATCTTAAATCTAAAAATTTAACCTAATGGCAAAAGAAAAATTGATACTACTAACGAAGCAAGAAAGTGTCCTCCTGATTACACCTTAAAACTGAAACAGATACAGATTCTTCACTACGTTTATTTTGTTATATAGCCAAAAACATTGAATTAATATTATGTGAAATAAAAACATTAATAACTTTTTTTAATAAAAATGAAATGAAATATAATTATCAAATACTGTGGTTTTACGGAATGAGATGAGGCGATTTAGATCTGTTATATAATTGATTCTTTCATACAAGAAGTAAAATGTTCGGGATCTAAATCTGACCTCATCACATCTTTGTAACAAGACAAAGGACCATAAATTTATATTCAACGGATATTGTTGTCTTGTACGGTGGACTCGGGCTGGGTTCTGATCCCAGTCCCAGATTAGAATCCCGTCTCCGTACTTGACATTAAATAAGAATGTACTTTTGTGGAGTATTTATGAGTCCCTAAGGAACAGTGCCCAATTAGAAGGGATAAGGTTTTCCACGTTGGTGGTCTCAAAGCCGGGTTTAAGCAGACTAATGATATTCTTACAACTATCCCGATTGGACGATAAGAAGGAAGAGGGGACAAGGTTAAAATAAATAAATATGAAAAATCTAAATTGAGAAGATGGTCGGAGGTCCCCCCAAAAAAGGTGTTCGATAGTCGAGACTAGAGGAGAGTCCGACAGAAGGTGAAGAGTTTCGATAGTCGAGATGAAGAGAGGAGTCCGACAGAAGAGGTTCGGAAGTCCGACAGAAGGTGTTCGGAAGTCCGACAGAAGGTGTTCGATAGTCCAGACGAGGAGAGAAGTCCGACGGAACGAGTTCGAGAATCCAGCCAAGTCCGACGGGAAGTGTTCCTACATCAAATAGCACGGCCGCCCCCAAACACTCAGGAGGAAACCCCGGACCAGACGGACGAAATATCCATAGATACCCATCAACCAGCAGTTTTCTGGGCACACAATTTTACTCCTCAAAGGTACCCCCTTTTACATACATTTTGAAATTGAGATTAGGTCCTCTCTCTATTTACAAAATTACTTAAGTATAAAAAAATTGTCAGAACTAATTTAGAAGATGTTGACAAAGCTTAATTTATGAAAATTAGCATCAGTTTTGTATGTACATAGATGTATATATATTTAATAAATTTACTTTTTTTATATTAAGCTAGTTTCGGATGCTGTTAATTTAGCTTTTAGTTTATCTCCATATTTATGTCTGTAGTTTCTCAGAACCTGTGGTTAAATTTAGTACAAAAATACTTTACACAACGCAATCAAAATAAAATCACCACTATACATTTGATCACAGGTTGATACTCAAATATAAACGAGGACTACACGACACTGAATAGTAAATGCAGTACTATTAATGTCCACTGGTTTGCTTACAATTTAGCCTGTGATGAAACTGCTCCTGGTCACGACGCATGAGAAAAGCTTTCATCGAAAGTGGCACACACAATCGTCGGTCGATTCATAGGGCAGGAGGTTAAAGGTTACTGAGGTACTTAATATATGTTCGTCTCCACAATGTCCACCAAATTCTCAATCAATACCTCTGGGTGTGAAAGGCCCAGTCTATGGGCCTTCTGCTTGGTCTCTACTTCAATATTACGGACCTACTTGAGCAAAGTCGTTTTTTCACATTAACGATGCTCATTAAAACAAAAAGCACACTTCTTTGCCTTAATATCAGTAGCATATGGCTAAATCGTGCTTGTTTTGTCCAAGTGGCATGACAAACCACAACAATAACCATTTTCTTAGTTTTTTTTCTGCTTAGTTTATTAAATTAAAACTAACGTATAAAATACTGTTTTTTAAATATCATATATTATAAAAATTATTTCTAATAGCTAATATTTGGGGAAATTTATCTTAGAATAGTGTTTTTATCACATTTAAGGGCTTACCTCGTTCAACCGATTCGATTTGTTCCGAGTATTACTGTCAAATTTGTGTGCGTATTTACTAATAAAGTTGTTGTTGATTTTGATTTATTCCACTTGGTCAATCCAAGCACTATTGAATCACAGGCTACTCGCATTAAGGCAAAGAGGTTAGCCTTTCGTTTTTAACAAGCACCACAATGGTGAAACTATAACTCATGCTCAAGTGGGTCCTCGTAATTTTGAAGTAAGGATCAGCTAATAAAGTTAGACTTTGCACTTAATGCTCACTACGAATGACTCTATACATTCTGTAGACTTGTATAATAGTGATGGAACTAAAATTGGACGACTGTAGTACCAAACTTTTAAGAGACTTATTAGCTTTTGAGGAAATTAAATATAGGGAGCTTTCTATACAAGGATTCGAAGAGATATTTTATTAAATAATTAATTTTATTCTGCAAAAAATGTTCTCCAAGTCCTCCTTATTTTATAAAATGCAGTTAATTAACTAAAAGCTCAAATAATTTATGAAGAAATTATTGTTTCTTTCTTAGGAAGTTATAATTTAATAACATATTTGTCTACACGACTCTTAATAAGACTGGAACCTAGTACTTAATCTAACTCTGAGTGATTATACAAGTCTATAACAGTGATAGAACTAAAATTGGATAAATTCGAGTATTCCTGTTGAATTTGTCTACGTGTCTGGAAATAAAGTTACAGTTGTTGTTGACTTATGCCACTTGGTTAAACCAAGCACGATTGAACCACAGGCTACTCGTATTAAGGCAAAGAGGTGAGCCTTTCGTTTTTAACAAGCACCACAAAGGTGAAACTACGACTTATGCTCAAGTAGGTTCTCTTAATTTTGAAGTAAAGTCCAGCTAAACTTAGATCTAGTACTTCAGGCTCACTCCGAATGACTCTATACATTTTGTAGACTTGTACAACAGTGATGGGACTGAAATTGGACGAATGTAGTACAAAAATTTTAAGAGATTTCTTAGCCTTTGAATAAATAACATATCGGTTGCTTTCTATGCAAGGTTTTGAAAGAACTCTTTTGTTAAAAATATCAATAACCATCTGTTTATGACCAATGGTGTTCATGGTTCAATATATATATATATATATATATATATATATATATATATATATATATATATATAT
>CM063509.1:69519112-69539112 GCA_032207245.1 Pardosa pseudoannulata
ATTTTCCCACATCACATGCCCTTCGGGAGTGCAGGTGGGCTCATTAAAGTAGCCCCTTTTTGTTCAAGCTGACATTACATTTTAGCCCCTGCTCCCATAATTCACGCTTACAGTTCTGTGCGAGCTTGACCGTTATGCTGCCATTCCGTGAAATATCCTCTCTGCAGGGGTCCCTAAACTTTACGTAAATAATTGGGGTCTTAAATTCGTCAAGGAAAATCCTCCCACGGCTATGCATGCACGTGCAACTCACCGTGAGAAAGTACCTCGGTACAGTTGCAAAATAAATAACTGCAATTGTACTATGTTTTTAAAAGTCAAAATTATGGTCTGTGGCTTGAGAGGTTTGTTTTTATTCAAAATGGCTTTTCTAACGAAACAGTGGTTTGAAGGCTATATTTATGCTCTTTCTGAAGAGAAGTAGTCATAGTCCGTTATCTAAAACGATATGAGAGTCATGTTTTGGTGATATCTAAAACGCTGATAGGTAATATCGTCAAAAAGAAATAAAACCAGTCAAATCGAGCCTCAAGTGGGACAAAAACTCCAAACAAGTCTCCAAGGAAAAAACGAACATCTTCGACTGTTGCAAAGCTACGTTGTTTAATATTAAAAGAAAATGCCCCTAGTCAAAGGACAGTTGAAAAAAACTTAAAAAAAAAAGTGTCCACTGTAAATAAATTGATAAGCATTGATTTAAATCTTAACCCTCCGAGTGGAACACACCGAGGAAAAGTCTCCAAAAAATACGTTTTATTGTGTCAGTGACCAAAGTGTTCTATGATTTTTTGCTTCACCCTTTATCGACTAGATTGGAATACAAAATCGTTATTGTCCCTTTATGTTATAGATATATACATAGACATTATAGATTGTTAATTTTAAATACACATAAAGCTCGTCAAGTTTCGAAGATCATCCATAAGAAATAATGGATTCTAAAAGTACGAATAAAAATATTTTTTAAGAGAATATTTGTATTTGTTTTACGAAGTCATCCAAGATATTTAAGTGGTGCAATTAGAGATACATCTGTTACCGCAAACGCAATTCTTCGAAATGGAGATTTACAAAGCCATGAGAAACTATGAGTATGTGCCGGTAGTATGCATTCCTCAATAAATTTCAGTCAAAGAGGAGTGCAGTTCCTAAACAATCGATCTTACCCTCCTACCTCAAAAATCCATGGGGGAAAAGCACTGGTAGAAATGTACAATGCATCCACTTTCGGTACGTTTTTGGAGGTCGAAAATTGTACGTCACAACCGGCGGAATTGTACGTGCGAACCGCTTAGAGGGTTAAAGCGGAAAAACGCAATGTGCATCATCTTTCTCTAGAACATTTCGCTGAACGCAAGACATGCTGCAGAATTCTGTATGAAAAACATTTATCCAAAGAAAAATGAAAGAAAATGTTACAATACATGAATCATGGTTGTACTTAAATGGTCGCAACAAAAAATAGCTATTTATTATCATAAAAGTGGAGAAATAATTTAACTAAATGGTTCAAAGAATCGAAAGGGAGTTTTTCTAAGGGATTCATGATTTTGTTGGTTTTTCCTAGAATGGCAAGTTAATAATAAAGAGAATTGGAAAAAATATCAAGATTAACTACAAATATTATCAGGAACATATTTTATCGTCAATGTTTCTGAATGAAGTACCATCGCTTTACCCGCAGTGCCGTCAATATGTGGAACTAGATCAAGACAAAACTAGCAGTGGCACATCAAAATCCACTGTAAATTTCCTAAAAGAAATGCAACAAAAATCCAGTATCAAAGCCATACTTTTCACCGATATCCCTACTTAATCTCATTATGTATCACCTATGGATTTTTGTGCTTTCGGACTTTTAAAATCTGTATTATCCAAACGTCGTCCCACAACCCTTACAGGACTTTGGAAAACCGTTCAATAGAAAAGGGATAGAATACCTTATCTGACACTTCAAAGGCATTATTATCCTAGAAATTATGGTATTGCAAGATAGTTCAAAATAAGGGCTATCAATTGGAACGTTTCAAACACAAGTATTTTAAGCAATTTAGTTTTGTGACTAAAATATACATCGTCTAAAAAATGTATGAACAGCATCTGTACAAACTTAAGTACACATTGCTTTAGTTAAATTTGTTTGAGATTAAATTTTCTGTTAAAAGATAGCTGCAAATTGCGCTAGACATTAGTTCAACTGAGAGACCGAATCTGTATCATTCTTTAGAGCAGATGATTTGTAATTCCCGCAATGAAACCTCACTCCGCCAAGTCTTAGCCAATAAGAATAAAAAAAGAGCAAGTGTTGATCTCACATGCGTTGATTCCTGTAAGGTTTTCTTGCCAAACAATGCTAGATATTTCTGGTGGTAGCCATCGACTGCACCTTCCCCAGTTTGGTTCAACAAAATCTGTACTTTTTATACATCCCCAGATTGGTCGAAACATGGACTACCTCTACCCAAAATTCATTATTCAATTATTCTGCTTTGAAGTGTAATACTAGACTCGGGACTTGAGTTGGTGTTACATGGGCCCTTGTTTTTTTCGGCGGCCAGAGACGGACACATCGAGATAGGGTGGACGAGCCCTGTTCCAGGGAGGTTCAACAGGAGGGGGTGAGGGATATCACCCTCTCCAGCGCCAGATGAGGAAAAGGACATTTTTCCCTTCGGGGAGAAAGCTTGACCAAGAGTGAGGGATTCCACCCCGTCCTCGCTGAGAGGGTAGAGAGAGGCCCGCTCTGATCGACAGAGAACGGACGAATGCTTCTGAAAGGAGCTGAGACCGAGACAGGTGTTTTCCTCTCGGCACAATTTGTTTTTTTCCTCGGTCTTATTTCAGCCCTGTTTTTGAGTATGATTTGGAGTGTACATATGTTTTAACAAATCTTCTTAATAATAAATGTATTAGCCAAGAATTGTGTCACTGCAGTGCTTAATTGTTGGCAATATAGACTTTAATCGAACCCAAGATACCTGCTCCAGTAACAATAGGTGAGGAAGTATAGAAACGAGGCGTGCAGACATCGGAAAGTGCATCCTAGAACGCGCGAGGCGTGACATGAAGCATAAAAGAAAACTTGAAAGAAACAATTGTTTTCATATAAAATCCTTCATACCTGCTTTGCCTTTTTTTCAGGAGTATAAATAATGACACATGCTTACAAAACAAGAAAATCACGTTAACCTTTTTCAACAGCGTCAAAAATGACTGTGCATTATCCAGAAATTTAACAGTTTTTCTTATCAGTGATAGCTCGTCAGTATCCGATACAAAGCAGATGCAAAGCGTCTATTCCTAAAACGCATCGATTTCTTAGCACATAGTCCTACCCTCTGAAGAAAGTCTTATCTCTATCTTTAGCGATTCCTTTTATCGAAAGCGTTTGCTATTTCAGGACGAGTTTCGAGATCCGAGTTAATATTTTCGATTTTTGCCTCGTTAATCATCAACGAGCACCGATTGAAACTTTACACGATAGTTTCAAGACCGAGAAAATTGATAAATTCGATGATGAGGCTTTCAGGGAAGACAAACGACCTCGCTTTGGATAGAAGTTAAGATATATATTTATAAATAAATATTTATAATAAGAATTCTAATTTACACTCGATTTTAAATTTGAAGAATTTTTTATGACTTTATAAAACTGAAAAGTGTGTTTAAAATTATTAATTATTCACAAATTAATTTAGATCCAATTACTATATTTCGAATCTATCATTTTTTTTCTGCTTTATGACGCAATAAACTATAACCATACTTAAAATGAAGTTTGAATGACTAGCAAATATTATGTAAGTTTTTAAATTACTGCCTACATTACAGGATGTTTTATGCAGAATCCTGAATTTTAAAAACAAATACTTTGAAAACAGTGGTAGATAGAAATATTTGAAATATAAAAATTATTTTGAATTACACTAATTTGTTTCAAATCGATCTTTTTTATCATTAGGTCTAAACTATAGTTTTATTAATAATCAAACCTGATCATCTACAAAAGTTCTGTAAATTTTGAACTGACTGTTTCATGTACATTGCATTGTTGTAGGTAAAATCTCAAACCAGTAGTATATATCCTTAAAAAACATTACAATCTGATTAAGAAATCTCGAAATTTTAGTTACAAAATTAGCCGAAAGATGGCGCCATTTGTAACTAAATATACACATTATTATGAATTGGCTGTCATTGGCAATGTAATTCATCGTTGACTGCTTATTAAAAGAGAGTCAAAATGTGAATTTTTCACACAACACTCTTGTTGGACACTGAGAATGAAATTATCAGTGTCTCTCTGTCAAATCTTGACAAATAGCTATCTCATCGAATGTTAGAGGATTAAATAAGATATTTACTCTCTTTTAAAATAATCCATCTTTATAAATATTTCCAAATTCATAGAACATTTTTCCATGCCTTCTGCTGCAACATTTAAATATAAACTAAAATACGTGCAATATTGTGAACTCGCGAGGACCGTAAAAAAGCATGTAAGAACCAAGAAACCATCTTGCAAATATCGCAGTAGTACTGCAAGATTGTACAGTAAACAATGGCCCTCCAGTATACCCCACCTATAAGTAGATGAGGAGCATATTTATTGTGCTTCTTTGTACTGAGTTTTCACCTTGTTTTGTTATTTTGTCTCGTGCATATTAAATGAACTAATCAACAGTTGCTGTATTGAGCCCGTTAACGGACGCTCAGGTAAGGTAGTATTGATTATCATTGCCCCGAATCAAAAGTAGATTTTCCCAGAATTCAACTTAAACAAATATAATTTAAATGCAATATATACCCAATTCTTTCAAAACACGTATCTTAATAACTAGTCTAAAACCTTTGAAAATCGATACTGTTTAATTGGGAAATATTCCATATTATGCTAATGGATATCAATGTATTATCAATCCGACTCAGCCTAAGTCACATGGAACCTAATAACTAGTAAATAAGACTAAAATAAATAAATATGATAACATTTTTTTTTTATCTTCAAATGTGGGTATGGCGAACAGCATAATAGTCCCCGACATTTTAAGCGTTAATAATTTACTGCAAAGATCATAACTAAATAAACAGCAATTTGTTTATAGGCTTAGTTTGTTCTACTTTTTCTTTCAGTAAAGCAGTTGTTTGTACCATTAAACAAATGAAAATAGATACTGTTTAATGGTGAAATATTTCGTAGTATGCTAATGGATTTAAGTGAATTATCAGTCCGCCCCACCCTAAGTCAAGTGGCACCGATAAATAAGTCACGTGGTACTAGTAAATAAGAATAAAATAAATAAATAAGATTTTTATTTTAATCTTCAAATGTTAGGACACAAAACAGTATAATAGTTCTCGATATTTTTAAGAGCTAATAATTTACTGCAATGATCATAACTAGATAAATAATAATTTGTTTATAGGCCTGGTTTATTATATTTTTTCTTTCAATAATGCAGTTGTTTGTAACATTAAACAAATAAAAATATATACTGTTTATTTGTGAAATATTTAAATCTATGCTAAGGATTATAGGTATATTATCCTTCCAACCCAGTCTCAGTCAAACGGAACCTAAGAACTAGTAATTAAGACTAAAATAAATAAATAAGATAATATATTTTTATCTTTAAATATTGGGATAGCAAACAGTAAAATAGTTCCCGACATTTTTAAGTGTTAATAATTTACTGAAAAGATCCAAACTAAATAAACTGCAACTTGTTTATAGGCTTAGTTTATTATACTTTCGCGTTCAATAATGCAGTTCAAACTTTGCAATACGGTCTTACACGGTCACGTTGTGTTTCCGCATTCAAAACAACGACCGACATCGTATAACACCTCGCAAATTGAGCACATGTACACTTTCCGAAACAATTCATCTGATCTTAATGAATGTGCTGATTTCCAAATAGCGTCGTAATTTTATCGACCCAAAATGGTTGACAGGAGAACACGTGCCGTAGGCTCATTTGACAGCGGTAGTCATGCACCATTGGCAACAGGGAAAGCTGATCTCGAATGAAGTTGTGACAACTTTGTTACAAATCAGACATCGAGCAGAATATTGCTTTGCTCCCGAAATTACGCATGGATCTCTGTAGGTAACGACCAGGGCTGGTCTTTTGGTTGATGAAAATCTGAGCAAACAGAACAATGTATATACTCTTGGAGCATAAATTTAACAGAAAACAAAAAATTATAGAAATTATTAATTTCTATCGCTTGTTATAAATTAACCGATGAACAATAATTTCCACAACTAGTAATTGGATAGTATGAACAATTAGTGAACTAAAACTATTTTTAATTCGAATAAATAATGAACAATAATTTCCACAACTAGTACTTGGATAGTATGAACAATTTGTGAACTAAAACTATTTTTAATTTAAATAAATTATGAACAATATTTTCCACCACTATTACTTGGATAGTATGAACAATAAGTGAACTAGTTTTTTTGTATTAAAAACAGTGAAACATAATTTCAACAACTAGTACTTGCTAATATGAACATTCATGTACTAAAACTATTATTTGTATTTAAATGATGAACAATAAATTCCACAACTAGTACTTGGATAGCATAAACAATTACTGAACTAAAACTAGTTTTTGTAAAAAAAAAATAAACAATAATTTAAACTAGTACTTAGATAGTAGGAACAATTAAAGGACTAAAAGTATTTTTTGTATTTAAATAAGTAATGAACAATAATTTCCACGACTAGTACTTGGATAGCAGAAACAATTAGTCTACTAAAACAATTTTTTTATTTAAACAAACAATGAACAATTATTTCCACAACTCTTAATTGGACAGTGTGAAAAATAAGTGAACTATTTTTTTTTGTATTAAATAAACAGTGAACCATAATTTCAACAACTAGTACTTGTTAATAAGAACAATTAGTGTACTAAAACTATTATTTGTATTTAAATGACGAACAATAAATTCCACAATTAGTACTTGGATAGTATGAACAATTAGTGAAGTAAAACAAGTTTTGTATATAAATAAACATTAACAATAATTTTCACAACTAGTACTTAAATAGTAGAAACAATTAGTGAACTAAAATTATTTTTTAATTTAAATAAATAATAAACAATTATTTCTACAACTATTATTTGGATAGTATGAATAATTAGAGAACTAAAACTATTTTTTATATTTCAATAAACAGACAACAATAATTTCACAACTAGTATTTGGATAGTATGAACAATTTTGACATAAAACTATTTTTAATTTAAATAAATGATTAACAATAATTTACACAACTATTACTTGGATAGTATGCACAATTAGTGAACTGAAAGTATTTTTTGTATTTAAATAAACAATGAACAATTAATTTCCACAACTAGTACTTGGATTGTATGAACAATTAGTGAACTAAAAGTATTTTTTGTATTTAAATAAACAATGAACAATAATTTCCACAACTAGTACTTGGATAGTATGAACAATTAATGAACTAAAACTATTTTTAATTTGAATAAATGATGAACAATAAATTCTACAACTATTATTTGGATAGTATGATTAGCAAACTGAAATTATTTTTTGTATTTCAATAAACAAAGAACAATAATTTCCACAACTAGTACTTGGATAGTATGAACAATTTTGACCTAAAACTATTTTTAATTTAAATAAATGATGATCAATAATTTCCATAACTATTACTTGGATAGTATTAACAATTAGTGAACTAAAAATATTTTTATATTTAAATAAACAATGAACAATAATTTCCACAACTATTACTTGGATAGCATGAACAATTAGTGAAGTAAAATTATTTTTTGTATTTAAATAAACAATGAACAATAATTTCTTTAACTAGTAAGTTGATTGTACGAGCCATTATTGAACTTAAAATTATTTTTATTTAAACAAACAATGAACAATAATTTCCACAACTAGTAATTGGATAGTATGAACAATAAGTGAACTAATTTCTTTGTATTAAATAAACAGTGAACCATAATTTCAACAAATAGTACTTGCTAATATGAACAATTAGTGTACTAAAACTATTATTTGTATTTAAATGATGAACAATAAATTCCACAACTATTACTTGGATAGTATGAACAATTAGTGAACTAAAACCAGTTTTGTATATAAATAAACAATGAACAATAATTTCCACATCTAGTATATAGATAGTAGGAACAATCAATGAAATAAAATTATATTTTGTATTTAAATAAATAATGAACAATAATTTCCACAACTATTAGTTTGTGCGAGCAAATAGTGAACTAAATTATTTTTTGTATTTACACAAACAATGAACAATAATTTCCACAACTAATAATTGGATAGTATGAACAATTACTGAACGAAAACTAGTTTTTTTATATTAATAAACAATATACAACAATTTCCAAAACTAGTACTTGTATAATAGAAACAATTAGTGAAATAAAACTATTTTTTTTGTATTTAAATAAATAATGAACAATAATTTCCAAAACTAGTACTTGGATAGTTTTAACAATTAGTGACATAAAACTATTTTTTGTATTTAAATAAATAATGAACAATAATTTCCACAACTAGTAATTGGAGAGTATGAACATTTAGTGAATTAATACTATTTTTTTGTATTTAAATACAGAATGAACAATAATTTCCATAACTAGTACATGGATAGTTTGAACAATTTGTGAACTAAAAGTATTTTTTATATTTTAATAAATAATGAACAATAATTTCCACAAGTAGTAATTTGATTGTTAGAGCAATTAGTGAACTAAATTATTTTTTTGTTTTTAAATAAATAGTGAACAATAATTTTCACAAATAGTGCATGAATAGTATGAAATATTAGTTGACTAAATTTAGTTTTTGCATTTAAATAAACAATGAACAATAATTTCCAGTACTAGCACTTGGATAGTATGTACAATTTGTGAAATAAAACTGTTTTTTCTTGCTTATAAATTACCAAATCCTTGGATTTTTTATATTCTTTATTGTATTCTATGAATAAAATTTATCAAAGAATATATTTTGTGTTAAGACAAACATGACATTAAATTTCAAGAGGTTACTTACGCTTCTCTCTTCAGTGAAAACAGAAACATGATTTGTAAGCAATATTCTTAATTACACAAATTTGGTGTCATATTCAATGTCATGTAAGTGATTATAAACCTGAAAAAATATGAACAATTTGAAAGCCAAAATATTTTTTTACCTATGGATTAGTAAGTCTTTGCACTTTCTATACTTTTTGTAATATAATTTTCTGTAAAGAAAGCTATCAAGAATATGTTTTTTGGGTATCAAGAATATATTTAGTAAAATATTCGGTGATTTAAAACTAATTATGAAAATAAACAATTACGTTGTTAATATATTTTTCAGGTTTCTAAAAAAAACAAATCATTTACTTTATATGATCTTTGAAATATTACTTTGTATAGATGAAATTATTACAGAATTTATTCTAGTTAAGATAAGGATGACCGTCAGATTTATAAGACTTGCTTACTAATGCCTATCGGACCGGCGAATATAGTAATAGATATTGTAACCATTATTCATAAAGAAATAGATTTGGTGAGATATTCGGTGACTTACTAATCTAAACTTCTACTAAGTACAAAGTTGGAGGAAATAAAGCTGATCCCTGTAAACTGACGAGAATCTGAAATGTGCAGGAAGATCGTAATAAGCAATATGTGGAATGAATATTAATTTGTTTTATGAATATTGCAGCTTCGTCTAAAACGCGACTAAAATATTACAGTAGGGGCATTCCAGTATAGCTGCTATTTAATGCATAGCGTTATATATATATATATATATATATATATATATATATATATATTATATATATATATATATATATATATATATATATATATATATATATATATATATATATATATATATATATATATATATATATATATATATATATATATATATATATATATATATATATATATATATATATATATATATATATATATATATATATATATATATATATATATATATATATATATATATATATATATATATATATATATATATATATATATATATATATATATATATATATATATATATATATATATATATATATATATATATATATATATATATATATATATATATATATATATATATATATATATATATATATATATATATATATATATATATATATATATATATATATATATATATATATATATATATATATATATATATATATATATATATATATATATATATATATATATATGTATATATATATATATATATATATATATATATATATATATATATATATATATATATATATATATATATATATATATATATATGTATATATATATATATATATATATATATATATATATATATATATATATATATATATATATATATATATATATATATATATATATATATATATATATATATATATATATATATATATATATATATATAGTATGTATATATATATATATATATATATATCCATTCCAGGTCCAACTGCTTCCTGAATTCGAGGAAAGACGGACAGATAACTTAGGCTATTATTATATACGAGATTTTGGCCGTTGAAATCTTAACAAATGAAATATTTCGAGGTTACAATATTTCTTTTATATCCTATAAGTTTGCATCGGATTAAAAAAAGTAAAAAAAAAATCATTATTTTTAATAAAAATGCCTTACAAAAACATAACTGTCTTACATATAAATGATAAATATTTCCTCTATTAGCTATGCACACATTTAACTTTTAACACCATAAAATTACCTGATACAATTCTTTAGAAAGGATTTTCATGTAAAACTCTTTATATAACTTATAATTGGTGACAATTTAAACTGGATTTCACTGTAATATATATTTATTACATACAGCTTAGTTGGAATTATATACCATGTTATAAAATGTACATAAAAACAAAAACCATGTCAAGCGAAAATAGAATTATAAGAAATTGCATTAACTTTGGCTTCTTCCCCAAGGACTAGAATATCATCCAACTTTCAAACTTTTAAATGTTTTACTTTGTTGTATTTCTAGATTAATGCTGTTTTCTCCTCGACTATTGAAATAAATGTGTAAATGCACACTTAATTCAATTTTTTAAAACTTCGTGAATATTTAAGCGAGAATGTGGAAATTTAAAATGTTGTTCTTGTGTAGCGTCTTCGATTATTTCTTCTAAAGTGTTATACAAGCATTGTAAAGACTTGCAAAACATATTTAATTATAAAAACCGACTAAAATATTAATAAATTTTATGATAAAGATATTTTATATGAAACTTACAACTACACGGTTTTATATGTGCTTGTTAATTAATATAATTTTTATTTTCCGTGACTTTAGAAAGTGTTTTTGAAACATTGTGTTACCCAAGTTAAATCATATATTCTATGATTTAAAATTAGTGTGAATATATTATTTTTATTAGTAAATTTATACGTTTGAAATTACAAATAAGTAATTTTTAAATTGTTTCATATTCAAACTAAAAGTAAAGATACAAGAAATATTGAATATCAGGATTTTAAATGTTTAAATTTAAAGCGATATTATTAAAATGAGAATATATATTATTGCATAAAGCACATAAAGTACTAAACGTTGGGATACAAAAATATTGAATATCAGGATTTTAAATTTAAAGAAATATGTTTATAATGATAATATATGTTATTGCATAAAGCATTTAAGGTACTAAACATAGGGATACAAGAAATATTGAATATCAGGATTTTAAATTTTTAAATTTAAAGCGATATTTTTATAATGAGTATATATGTTATTGCATAAAGCACATAAGATACTAAACGCAAAGATAAAAGAAATATTGAATATCAGAATTTTAATTTTTTTAATTTAAAGTGGTATTTTTTATAATGAGAATATATGTTATTGCATTAGGCATATAAGGTACTAAATGTAGGGATACAATAAATATTGAATATCAAGAATTTAAATTTTTAAATTTAAAGCGATATTTTTATAATGAGAATATATGTTATTGCATAAAGCATATAAGGTACTAAACGTAGGGATACAAGAAATATTGAATATCAGGTTTAAAATTTTTAAATTTAAAGCGATATTTTTATAATGAGAATATATGTTATGTCATAAAGCACATAAGATACTAAACATAGGGATACAAGAAATATTGAATATCAGGATTTTGAATTTTTAAATTTTAAGCGATATTTTTATAATGAGAATATACGTTTTTTGCATAAAGCACAAAAGGTACTAAAATCTATTAGAAAATAATGTTTGATTAAAATCTGAGCTTCTTTGAAAAAAAGTTGAGTTATTCAACAAAAATAATGAAAATTGCTGGTAGTGCTTAGCATGGAAACAAATTGCTTTTATTTATTTAGTTTTATCTTTAGATTTTCTATAATATTGTACTGAATATGTTATATACGTTGTATTGAAATTTGTATAAAATTGTATAAAAACATGTATCGTATTGAACCAATAGAATTGGGTCTATATTTTAACTTACGTTAAATATGTTTTATATAACAAAATTATTTCAAATTATAATGTTTGAAATAATTTTTTTATTGTCTTATAAGAGGAAAAGGTCAGAAATAACAATGAATTTTCATCTCAAAATATTTTATGTTCCTTTAAGAAAAATTTCTCCGACTTTATCCTACAGTTAAACTCATTTATATTGGATAATACTTGATACATCAATATATATGAACTGCGTAAATAAAATTAATATTATTTAATATTTCATGTATATACTTTATGTTCTTATAAAATATATTACGTCAAAGGAAAAAATTAAATTAAGTTAGAACTTTATTGAAAATTTTGTAGAATTTTCATTCTATTAAAATTAGAACTTTATTAAAAAATTTTAAAATTTTCATTCTATCACGAGAAGAGTTTTTTCATTCTGTTATTCGAAAAATGTCAGAAATAGCAAAGAATTTTCATCTCAAAAGATTTTATGTGTCTTTAATAAAATTTTCCCCAACTTTACCCTACAGTAGAAACGCATTTATATAAGATAACCTTTGATACATCAATATATATGAACTGTGTAAATAAAATTAATATTATTTATTGTTTCATATATGTTTTTTAGATTCTTATAAAATATATTACGCGAAAGAACAAAATTAAATTAAGTTAGAATTTTATTGAAAAATTTGTAGAAGTTTCATTCTATTAAATTAGGATTTTATTAAAATTATTTTTAATTTTCATTCTATCACGAGAAGAGTTTTTTCATTCTGTTATTCGAAAAATGTCAGAAATAGCAAAGAATTTTCATCTCAAAAGATTTTATGTGTCTTTTTTTTTTTTTTTTTTATTTTTTTGTTTTTTTTTTTTGTTTTTTTTGTTTTTTTTTGTGTTTTGTTTTTATTTTCATTTTTCTTTTTTTATTTTTTTTAAAAAACAAATAAAATTTCCCTCGAATTTACCCTACAGTAAAAATGCATTTATATAAGATAATCTTTGATACATCAATACATATCAACTGTGCAAATAAAATTAATATTATTTATTATTTCATGTATATACTTTATGTTCTTATAAAATATATTACACGAAAGGACAAAATTAAATTAAGCTAAAACTTTATTGAAAATTTTGTAGAATTTTCATTCTATGACGAGAAAATTCTCAAAAGATTTTATGTCCCTTAAATAAAAATTTCTCCGACTTTATCCTACAGTTAAACTCATTTATATTGGATAATACTTGATACATCAATATATATGAACTGCGTAAATAAAATTAATATTATTTAATATTTCATGTATATACTTTATGTTCTTATAAAATATATTTTGTGAAAGGGCGAACATAAATTAAAGTTCTTTATTGAAAAATTTTGTAGAATTTTCATTCTATGACGAGAAGAGTTTCTTTTATTCTGTCATAATTTGGAAAAAGTCAGCAATAACAACGTATTTTCATCTAAAAAGATTTTATGTCCCTTTAATAAAAAATCCCCGACTTTAACCTACAGTAAAAATGCATTTATATTGGATAATCCTTGATACATCAATATATATCAACTGCGTAGTTAAAATTCATATTATTTATTATTTCAGGTATACACTTTATGTTTTTATAAAGTATATTAAAAGAAATGACAAACATAGGTTAAGTTAGAACTTTATTGAAAATTTTGTAGAATTTTTATTCTATGACGAGAAGAGTTTCTGTCATTGTGTTATAATTCGAAAAAAGTCAGCAATTACAATGAATTTTCATCTCAAAAGATTTTATGTCCCTTTAATAAAATTTACCCCAATTTTACCTTACAGTAAAAACGCATTTATATTGGATAATCCTTGATACAACAATATATATTTTGTAATGATTGTGTAAATAAAATTAATCTTATTTATTATTTCATGTATATATTTTATGTTCTTATAAAATATATTGCGTGAAAGGACAAAATTAAATTAATTTAGAACTTTATCAAAAATGTTGTAGAATTTTTATTCTATGACGATAAGAGTTTCTATCATTCTGTTATAATTCGGAAAATGTCAGCAATAACAACGAATTTTTTCTCAAAAGGTTTTATGACCATTTAATAAAATTTACCCGACTTTACACTACAGTAAAAAAGAATTTATATTGGAAAATCCTTGATGCAACAATATATATTTTGTAATAACTTTGTAAATAAATTAATTTTATTTATTAGACGGTAAGAGTTTCTACCATTCAGTTATAATTCGGAAAATGTCAGCCATAACAACGAATTTTCATCTCAAAAGATTTTATGTCCGTTTAATAAAATTTATCCGACTTTACCCTACAGTAAAAATGAATTTATATTGGAAAATCCTTGATGCAACAATATATATTTTGTAATAACTTTGTAAATAAATTAATTTTATTTATTAGACGGTAAGAGTTTCTACCATTCAGTTATAATTCGGAAAATGTCAGCCATAACAACGAATTTTCATCTCAAAAGATTTTATGTCCGTTTAATAAAATTTATCCGACTTTACCCTACAGTAAAAAAGAATTTATATTGGATAATCCTTGATACAACAATATATATTTTGCAATAACTGTGTAAATAAAATTAATTTTATTTATTATTTCATGTATACATTTTATGTTCTTATAAAATATATTACTTGAAAGGACAAAATTAAATTAAATTAGAAATTTATTGAAAAATTTGAAGAAATTTTATTCTGTGACTGAAATAATTTTTTTCATTCTGTAATAATTCGAAAAAAGTCAGCAATAACAAAGAAATCTCATCTCAAAAGATTTTATGTCTCTTTAGTAAAATTTCCCCCGTCTTTACGTTACATTAAAAATGCATTTATATTGGATAATCCTTGATACATCAATATATATTTTGTAATAACTGTGTAAATAAGATCAGTTTTATTTATTATTTTATGTATACATTTTATGATCTTATAAAATATTTTACGTGAAAGGACAAAATTTAATTTAGTTAGAACTTTATTGGAAAATTTGTAGAAATTTTATTCTACAAATGAAATAATTTCTTTCACTCTGTTATAATTCGACAAAAGTCAGCAATAACAACGAATTTTCATCTCAAAAGATTTTATGTTTCTTTAATAAAAATTTCCCCGACTTTACCCTACAGTAAAAACGCATTTATTTTGGATAATCCTTGATACTTCAATGAATATGAACTGTGCAAATAAAATTAATATTATTAATGATTTCATGTATATACTTTATGTTCTTATAAAGTATATTAAAAAGAAAGGACAAACATAAATCAAATTAGAATTTTATTGAAAAATTTATAGAAATTTTATTCTGTGACTGAAATAATTTTTTTCATTCTGTTATAATGGAAAAAAATGTCAGCAATAACAACGAATTTTCATATCAAAAGATTTTATGTTCCTTTAATAAAAATTTCCCCGACTTTTCCCTACAGTAAAAATGCATTTATATTAGATAATCTTTTTACATCAATATATATCAACTGTGTAAATAAAATTAATAATAATTATTATTTCATGTATAGAATTTATGTTCTTTTAAAATATATTACACGAAAAAACAAATTAAGTTAAAACTTTATTGAAAATTTTGTAGAATTTTTATTCTATGACGAGAAGATTCTCAAAAGATTTTATGTCTCTTCAATAAAATTTTCCCCGACTTTACCCTACACTTAAAACGCATTTATATTGGATAATACTTGATACTTAAATATGTATGAACTGTGCAAATAAAACTAATATTATTTATTATTTCACATATTTACTTTAGTTTTTATAAAATATATTACGTGAAAGGACAAAATTAAATTAAAAAAGAATTTTATTGAACATTTTGTAGAATTTTTATTCTATGACGAGAAGAGTTTAGAATTTCTATAATATTACATTGAAGATGTTATATAAGTGTTAATGAAATATGTATAAAATTATATAAAATATGTATCGTATTGAACAAACAAAATTGGCTATATATTTTCACTTATGTTAAATATAATTTATATAACAGAATTATTTTAAACTAAAATGACTGAAATAATTTCTGTTATTCTGTTATAATTGGAAAAAAGTCAGCAATAACATCCAGATTTCACCTCAAAATATTTTATGTCCCTTTAATAGAAATTTCTCTCGAGTTTACCCTACAGTAAAAACGATTTTAATTTGAATAATCCTTATATCTGAATATATATCAACTGTGTAGATAAAACTAATATTATTTATTACTTCATGTATATACTTTATGTTCTTATAAAATATATTACGTGAAATGACAAAATTAAATTAAATAAGAATTATATTCAAAATTTTGTAGAATTTTTATATTATAACGAGAAGAGTTTCTTTCATTCTGTTATAAATAAAAAAAAGTCAGTAATAACAGCGAATTTTCATCTGAACAGATTTTATGTCCCTTTAATAAAATTTACCCGACTTTACCCTACAGTTAAAACGCATTTATTTAGGATTATCCTTGATACATCCAAAATTATAACATGGCTTTAAGAGTTTATTGTACATTTAATATCAAATTAGTTCCTTGCAACCATTGCTTCTACTCTCTCTTTTTTCAACAAATTTCTATTGGATAATCCTTGATACATCAATATATATCAACTGTGTAAATAAAATTAATATTATTTATTGTTCCATAAATATATTTATATATTATGTTCTTATAAAATATATTACGTGAAAGGACAAAATTAAATTAAGTTAGAACTCTATTGAAAATTTTGTAAAATTTTTATTCTATGACGAGAAGGGTTTCTGTCATTCTGGTCTAATTCTAAACAAATCAGAAATAACAAAGAATTTTCATCTCAAAAGATTTTACATATGTTTAAAAAATTTCCCCCGAATTTACCCTACAGTAAAAACACATTTATATTGGATATTATTTGATACATCAATATATATCAACTGTGCAAGTAAAATTAATATTATTTATTATTTCATGTATATAATTTATGTTCTTATAAAATATATTACGAGAAAAGACAAAATTAAATTAAGTTAGAAATTTATTGAAAAATTTGTAGAAATTTTATTCTAAGACTGAAACAAATTCTTTCATTCTGTTATGATTCGAAAAACGTCAGCGATAACAACGACTTTTCCTCTCAAAAGATTTTATGTTCCTTTAATAAAAATTTCCACGACTTTACCCTACAGTAAAAATGCATTTATATTAGATAATCTTTTTACATCCATATATATCAACTGCGTAAATAAAATTAATAATAATTATTATTTCATGTATAGTTTTTATGTTCTTTTAAAATATATTACAGAAAAGGTCAAATTAATTTAAAACTTTATTGAAAATTTTGTAGAATTGTTATTCTATGAGGTGAAGATTCTCAAAAGATTTTATGTCTCTTTAATAAAAATTTCCCCGACTTTACCCTACACTTAAAACGCATTTATATTGTCTAATACTTGATATATAAATATAAATGAACTGTGTAAATAAAATTAATATGTTTTTATTATTTCACTTATTTACTTTATGTTCTTATAAAATATATTACGTGAAAGGACAAAATTAAATTTTATTCTATTGAAATTTTATCCTATGACTGAAATTATTTCTTTCATTCTTTTATAATTCGAAAAAAGTCAGTAATAACAACGAATTTTCATCTCAATAGATTTTATGTCCGTTTAATAAAATTTCCCTCGACTTTACCCTACAGTAAAAACGCATTTATTTTGGATAATCCTTGATACATCCAAAATTATAACATGGCTTTAACAGTTTATTGTACATTTAATATCAAATTAGTTCCTTGCAACCATTGCTTCTACTCTCTCTTTATTAACGTCTCAGACTATCGTCTCCCATGGTTACGGAAAAGAAACGATAGCAATTAAATGAAACAGAACATAAAAAATAGTATCTACCGAACAATCGCGGGCGTTGCCTTCGGAGAGGCGGACCCGTGAAGAACTGAAATCGCTTTTTCTACGCGAGAGTCCGAATTCGAAAATACAAAAACAAACAAAAACGAAAGAGACACAAAAATTATTTTAACTTTCTCTCCAACTGAGCCCGAATTTCAGTTTTTGTTGCAAAATAATTTCACTTTCACTCTATTTACGGCGATCTGTTGAAAAATTCAGCAACGCTGTTGCCAAGAAACTCTAACAAAGAGGGGTTTTCCCTTCCTCCCCGCATTTTTTCCCTCTCTCTCTCACCCCGCGAGATCCAGGCCACGTGATCACCTCCCCAGTTTCCAGCCGTAAAATAAAACAGAATCTCGTAAAAATGGCCCTTTTCCCGCTCCGAACGAAATTTCGTTTTACGGCTAGAACATTCGCTGCAAAATTTTCAGAACTGCCCACATTATGTCGTTTCGAACTGCACAAAATTGTGTTTTAAGGTTTTTATTCTGGGGGATATTTTTAAGCCGGATATTGGCCAAGTTGGGTCCCATTCTGACAAATGTCTCTGTTAGTGGACTACAAGGAATGGTATGTGGTACCGTAATAGTTTTTTTTTTCTTCTTTTGAGATATTGGCTATTTGCGCGTAGTTAAAACTAACACTTACCTATTCTATACTAATTATCGAAGTTTTTTTGCCTAATATTAGAAAGATTCATTTTTTTGAAGACCTGAACAGTGATTCTACATTATCACTACAAAAAGATTTGTCATGACTATTTTAGCTTGCTGAATCAAATGATCTCGTTCTATCCAAATTAATCCAAATTGCTTAGGTTCAACTCTGATTATCATTTCGTCAAATGTAGCTGTTTGTGGGACATATAATCATTTAGTTTCATTTTAGTTCATAATTCTGTGTCACGTTTGTCAAGAAAAATCCCGGAGTTCTAGGTGTATGTGTGCCTATTTACTTTTACAATTTGTTTGCCCCATGTTAGAGATTCATATTCCAATGTTTTGATGCTCTTTTCTCCTGAGTGAGAAGACCTGAACAGTGATTCTACATCATCATTACAAAAAGATTTGTCATGGCTATTTTAACTTTCTGAATCAAATGATCCCGTTCTATCCACATTAATCCAATATGTTTTGGTTCAAATCTGAATATCATTTCCTCAAATGTAGCTGTTAGTGGAACATATAATCATTTATTTTCATTTTAGTTCATAATTCTGTGTCACGTTTGTCAAGAAAAATCCCGGAGTTCTAGGTGTATGTGTGCCTATTTACTTTTACAATTTGTTTGCCCCATGTTAGAGATTCATATTCCAATGTTTTGATGCTCTTTTCTCCTGAGTGAGAAGACCTGAACAGTGATTCTACATCATCATTACAAAAAGATTTGTCATGGCTATTTTAGCTTTCTGAATCAAATGATCCCATTCTATCCAAATTAATCCAATATGTTTAGGTTCAACTCTGATTATCATTTCGTCAAATGTAGCTGTTTGTGGGACATATAATCATTTAGTTTCATTTTAGTTCATAATTCTGTGTCACGTTTGTCAAGAAAAATC
>CM063509.1:69544112-69551612 GCA_032207245.1 Pardosa pseudoannulata
AGTGGACCAGTGTGCGAATGCAACCCGTAAACCGTTTCCTCAAGCAACCCATTAGGTTTAGTACTGGAGGGTGAGCAATTGTCCATAGTGTGGAGTCTATATAAGAGTATAAATATGTCCTCAGAAAATAGGAAGTTTGCTTGTTGGAAACATTAGGATAAAACTTCGATGTATCTTAGAGAGAATTTTACTGTTAGGCAACTCCTAATTAGAAACATATCTCGTAATTAAGGTAAATAACATCCAGGCAGTGGAAGACTTTTTCCCTAAGCCTTTCACCATAATTCTATTTTTAAAAAGGAAGTTGGTGTATTTTTACTGTGTCCTCACAAGATACAATGTGGGCTGCTTATGGAGTGTTCTTATAGTAAAATTCTCACTTTGTACTGTGAGCTATATGAAAATTGAAAGGCAGGGCTCATACCACATTAGAAAATTATTTGGGGGTTAAATATATTGATACCTCAAATTACGTAAAGTTCCCACAAATAATAAAGTTTTCAGCATACGTTTTGTATAGAAAATGTCGAGAAATGCGATACGAAATACTTACTATATAAAGAAAAATATTATGATAGACTGTGTACACCTAAAATGGGGTAATTACTGAAAAATAATAGATTCACTAGATAGATTCCAAGCAAATGGTCTTTATATGATATTTGTATTTTATTCATCGTAGATGTGGTGTATTACTAGTAACATAATGGTGCATTAAATTCATAGTTTCAACCGAGAAGACCAACAAGGTTATATGAAAAACACATTTTTCTCAGATTAGAAATATTTCAATACTCTGGGTTCCCGATTCTTACCAGGGATGTCAGTAAAAGTTTTTGTTATTAGACATATCTGTCTTTTAGAAAATGAATCATAGAATAACAGTACTTAAGTTTCACACTATTCCTGTCAGAAAAATATAGTGTTACCTTCTTAATTGCGCAATTAAAACTAATTTATGGTTTTACCCAGAAAATGTTACTGTTGGAATTATTGATTAATGTTTTGTATTTTGATTTGTTGTTTATCCTCGAACTCAATATCTTACATTTTGTACTGTTATGTTTTCTGCTCAGTGCGTTATGTTTTGTTTTGTAGTATAATTTAGTTACATTTTTGTGGCAACACCTTTTTGTAGTTTTAAAATCGAGAACAATTTGCGAGTGATGCCCGCACGTTGCTGCTGGTATTATGATTATTGAAATAAGTTTAAAGACAAATGTTATTGTCTACGTTTGTGTTTATGTTATTGGTCCGCGTCGACAGTTACATTGTTAAAGAAATATGCATACCATAAAGATGTATCTTCCTGAACATTATCTATGTTTAAAATAAATTTCATTCTAAAATTCTAGAAGCCAAGTGGCTTTGAATTAGCGATACGTCCTCCCCAAACACAGGTCTGAGGTTTATTACAGGTCCGAGGTGCTAAATTTATATTTGACAAATGTAAATTACAAAAATATATTTACAGACACATCTGGAATAAATAGAAATTCAATTGATTTTGGGTAATTACAAACATTTTGGGAGAAGTAACAAAAGCTTCAGCCAACTTCAATAAACTACTGCATTTAAACAAAAATGTTCTACCATGTAATTGCAATCATATTTCAATAGGATAGTTATTGTTTCTGATATAGATGTATGTGTTATTAATATTTTTATATGTTTCAAACGAGAAAAAAAGTTATATGAATTTTTAAAATTAATAACAAGTTTTAAATCAAAGTATTTAAGTATAAATAAACTACTCTGTCATGTTGTATATATTATTCTTCATTTCTTTGCATAAATTTAATGATGAATTCGTAAATACTTTCCCTTTTAGCTTTATGACATAATTGTTTTATATATTTTCAATCCAATGAATGCTCTAAAACATGAATGGTCAAACTACGGCCCGCGGGCCAACTCCGACCCGCCGGAAGGATTTATCCTGCCCGCGGATAGAATTTTAAGTTGCCGGTCAAAGGCAAATTAAAAGAAATATATATTTAAACATTATATATTCATCTCCTTTTCTAATTTGCTTAAATATTATATCCCAAATTTATTATCTCAGGCCCAGAAGATCAGCGGTATATTTGTTTCTTATATGTGAAAAAGTGTTTTCAACTTTGAACCTTAGATAGAATAATTTCGGAAGTAGACTGACAAATGAGCATTTAGCCTCGTTCCTCAAAATCAGTACATCTCACTTCGAACCTCAGTATAAGAAACTTTTAAAAATGAAATAGCAATTTCATTCCTCTCATTAAGGTATTTAAACCGTTATGTACTTTTATATTGTTTTTAAAATTTTAGAAAAATTTATCTTCGACCACCAAATTTATTTTTCTTCGGTTTTTGGCAACAGGCCGAAAAAGTTTGTCCATCCCTGCTTTAAAACAATTTCTTGATTTTGTTGAAATTTGTGAAAAGTTTCTGTGTAATTTCATCAGGTTTATAAACACTTTGGTCTGTAAATAAAGACATGCCTTAATACTACACCAAGAGTCTTTTGAAATACTCCTGTAATCGAAATTTCTGTCTTAAAGTATTTAATGATAAGCGATCATTTCTGATATTTGTTCTTTTATAGGTGCTTGGTGTCTTCGAATGATTGCTTTGCAAGTACCTTCCCGCGTGGTAGTAGGAGATACCATTCGGCTGACTTGCAGATTCGACCTTGAGGAAGATACGCTCTATTCCATAAAGTGGTATAGAGATGATACAGAGTTCTTCCGATATGTTCCACGAGACAGGCCTCCTGGACAGTACTTCCCTATGCAAGGAGTTAACGTTGATGTAAGTACCACTTTCAGTTTATTTTTTCCCTCAGTTGACGGAATAGGGTTGTAGGAATTTCGTATTTTATTTGAAAAAATTTGCTTTCATCGAACATCATATTTTCTCAAAGGGTTTTATTCCTTTTTTTAAAAAAAACATGACTAGAATTCACTAATAAGGTTGACTGTTTGATTATACTACATCAAACTATAATACCTCAAGAGCCAAAACTTTATGACCACTCCTACATTTTGCAATGAACTCGCCTGGATGACGTGGAAGGCATATGGTCAGGTGGAAGTGATATTTAACTGCTGCTGGAGAGTCTGAAAAACCATTCTTTCATTTACTTCTGTGTGTTATGGGAAGGGCTACGGATCTAAGTGATTTTGATAAAGGGCAGATTGTAATGGCTCGAAGGCTCGGAACAAGTACTCCCGAAACTGAACGACTCTTGGGTTGTTCGCGATCTACAGTTGTTAGTACTTATGCAAAGTGGATGAATGACGATGAAACCAGCAGTAAACGACATGGTGTTGGTAGTCCACATTCTATCAAAGAAAAGGTCGTCACAGGCCGGTTCTGGCGGTATTATGCTTTGGGATACGTTCTCTTGGGCGTCTCTTGGACTTGTGAGCAGACCATCAATGCTACAGGGTATCATTGCGGACCAGTTGCACCCTTATATAGCCTCTGTTTTTCCAGCTGGAAATGGAATATTTCAACAGGACAACGCCCCATGTCACAAGGTTAAAATTCTGTTGGAGTAATTCTAGGAATATGGTACTAAATTCTAGTTGTCCGGGCCACTTAACTCACCAGATTTCAATCCGATAGAACACATTTGGGATGTTATGGGACGGCAGCTCAGAGTTCAAAGGCCACAATATCTCGTATTTGCGTAATAGTTGCTTATACTTCTGGTACAATCTATCTCCAGCCATCTACCAAGGACTTGTGGCATCCATGCTAAGACTGTTGGAAGCTGTGTTCCGTCAAAGTGGGACAACTCGTTATATATATATATACATATATATATATATATATATATATATATATATATATATATATATATATATATATATATATTATATATATATATATATATATATATATATATATATATATATATATATATATATATATATATATATATATATATATATATATATATATATATATATATATATATATATATATATACGGAGTTCCCAAATACAAAGTTTCAATACCACGCGGTTGCCGTCTACATTGAAAAGAAGTAAATAAATAAATACAGCCTCAAAACGGGAACCGCAGAGTAGAAACGCTAATTCAACCTCACGCGAAATCCGAACGGCGTGAGAATAAAAGACAAGCCGGAGATTCGCGTGCCATTCCATTATTAAAAATGTCTCGAGAAAAGCTTCGACATGACGTCTCGACTTTTTCATTTTTATTTTCTTTGTTTTTTCACCGGAAGAGAACATGGAAACCTTTTGTGAGCCGTCAGGGCCGAGATTAGAACGTTCAAAAGGAACATCGCCTCCCCACCCCTCCCTACTGCCGTCGACCCCTTTTCGAATCAATTAAATGGATGTCGCCGAGTGCTTCGGAGGATATAGTGCGATGAGTCGGGGGAAAAGGCAGCGTCGAAAACAACTCCTGGGAAAATAAAGAGAAGTGTTAAAGACCGGATTTTATTTCCCTTGTTCTCTTAATTCAAACCCCCGTATCTGATATTCTCCTGAAAAAGAATGGTGTTGGTTTAGGAAGCGATGTTTAGTGGTTGTCTCTGCTTGAATGTTTCATTTATCAGGCATTTGATATTGGTATGTTAAATTACGATTCAAAGCAGTTCCATGGATTCTGGAGCAAATCCATCATATAGACATGTTAAGGCAATTTTAGTTATGTGCATTTTGACTGAAAGTTTAGTATTTTTACTTCCGTTAACAATAAAATATAAAGTAATCAAATAAAGATTACTGAATTCTTAATTGAACCCCCGTATCTGATATTCACCTAAAAAAAAATATAATGTTGGTTTAGGAAGCGATGTTTAGTGGTTGTCTCTGCTTGAATCTTTCATTTCTCGGACTTTCATAATTGATATGTTAAATTAGGAATCAAAACAGTTCCATAGATTCGTCAGCAACTCCTTCATATAGACATGTTAAGGCAATTGCAGTAATCTATTCAGAGAGGTTGGTTCAGCATGTGTCCTGTAAATGCATTAATTCTTCAGACAGTTCCTTTCAAAAGTGTAATTGTACTGAAAGTTCAGTATTTTTACTCCACTGAATAGTAAAACATAAAGTGACATGTTAAAGATTACTGAATTCTTAATTGAACCCCCTTTCTGATATTCTCCTGAAAAAGAATGGTGTTGGTTTAGGAAGCGATGTTTAGTGGTTGTCTCTGCTTGAATGTTTCATTTATCAGGCATTAGACATTGGTATGTTAAATTAGGATTCAAAACTGTTCAATGGATTCTGGAGAAACTATGTCATATAGACATGTTAAGGCGATTTCAGTTAAGTGCAATTTGACTGAAATTTTAATATTTTTTATAAGGCGTTGTATCATTTATAAGGGTTTCATTTCTCGGGCATTAGTCACTGATATGTTATATAAGGATTCCAAACAGTTCCATGGATTCCAGAGCAAATCCGTCATATGGACATGTTAAGGCAATTTTAGTTATGGTCAATTTTACTGAAAGTTTAGTACTTTTACTTCCTTTAACAATAAAATATAAAGTGATCTGTTAAAGATTACTTGATTCTTAATTGAACACCCGTATCTGATATTCCCCCGAAAAAGAATGGTCTTGGTTTAGGAAGCGATGTTTAGTGGTTGTCTCTGCTTGAATGTTTCATTTATCAGGCATTAGACATTGGTATGTTAAATTACGATTCAAAGTAGTTCCATGGATTCTGGAGCAAATCCGTCATATAGACATGTTAAATCATTTTTAGTTATGGTCAGTTTTACTGAAAGTTTAGTACTTTTACTTCCTTTAAGAATAAAATATAAAGTGATCTGTTAAAGATTACTGAATTCTTAATTGAACCCCCGTGTCTGATATTCTCCTAAAAAAGAATGGTGTTGGTTTAGGAAGCGATGTTTAGTGGTTGTCTCTGCTTGAATCTTTCATTTCTCGGACATTCATAATTGATATGTTAAATTAGGAATCAAAACGGTGCCATGGATTCGGCAGCAACTCCGTCATATAGACAGGTTAAGGCAATTTCAGTAACCTATTCAGAGAGGGTGGGGCAGCATGTGGCCTGCAAATGCATTAGTTCTTCAGACAGATCCTTTCAAAAGTGTAATTGTACTGAAAGTTAGGTAATTTTACTCCACTGAACAGTAAAACATAAAGTGACATGTTAAAGATTACTGAATTCTTAAATCAACCCCCTTTCTGATATTATATTGAAAAAGAATAGTGTTGGTTTAGGAAGAGATGTTTAGTGGTTGTCTCTGCTTGAATGGTTCATTTATCAGGCATTAGTCATTGGTATGTTACATTAGGATTCAAAACTGTTCCATGGATTCTGGATGCAACCCCTGTATACGATATTCTTTTGAACAAGAATGCTGTTCGATTAAGATGCGATGTTTAGAGGTTCTCTGCGTTTATAAGTTTTCACCTTGAGCATAAGTCATTGATATGTTAAAATACAACTTCAGTTCTACGGTATTTGAAACAACCAAGTACTAAAGACTCGTTAAGGCCTTAATAAACATACAGTGTTCCAGGGATTCTGGATAAACTCCGTCATATACACATGTTAAGGCAATTTGACTGAATGTTCAGTAATTTTACTTTACTGAACAATAAAACATAAAAAGACATATTAAAGACTACTAATTTCTTAATTCAACCCCCGTATCTGATACTGTTCTGAAAAAGGGTGGCATTAAATTCTGAAGCGATATTTAGTGGTTGTCTGTCTTTCAATATTTCGTACTCGAGCGTTAGTCATTGATATGTTAAAATAGGACTTAAAACCAATTTTAAAGAATTTGAAGCAACCACGGTATGCAGACTACTTAAGGCGATAATAAACTTTCAGTAAGGTGCAATTTGTCTGAAAGTTTGTTATCCCTACTTCATTGAACATTGAAATATAGGAGAAAATATTAAAAATTAATAATTTCTTGATTCAACCCCTGTATATGATATTCTTCTGAAAAATAATGCTGCTCTATTAAGATACGATGTTAAGAGGTTGTCTGCTTTCCCGCGTTTCGAGATTGAGCGTTAGTCATTGATATGTTAAAATAAAATTTTAGTTCTACGAAATTTGAAACAACCACGTAATGCAGACTAGTTAAGGCCTTAATAAACGTACATTAAACTGCAATTTTTTTTCTGGACGTTTGGTGCACCCACTTCACTGAGCAATGAAATATAGAGTGAAATAATAAAAATTAATAATTTCTTAAGTCAACTATGCATTTGATATTCTTCTGATAAAGAATGGTGTTAGATTAGGAAGCAACGTTTACTCTTTACTTGATGTCTCTACTTGAATGTTTTATTTCTCGCGCATTAGTGATATGTTAAATTATTACTCAAACAGTTCTATGAATATTAAAGCAACCACGTTCTAAAAACTAGTTAAAGCCTCAATAGACTTTCATTTAGATTTAATTTGGCTGAAAATTCGATGATTCTAATTCACCGAACTATGAAACATGGAGTGGTGTGTGTTAAATTATATTTATTTCTTAATT
>CM063509.1:69564112-69584112 GCA_032207245.1 Pardosa pseudoannulata
TAATTTTCAGTTTTTTTATGACTTGGAGGACACCGTGACCACGACCGTAATTTAAGTGCCCAAGTCACCGTCAACGGATACGGTGGATCTTAGGTCCGCTCAGGTTCCTCTCAGTTACGAGATAGTTGCCTTTGATGACTGAGCTACAGCAGCTCCACTTAAGGATTATAAAGTATTTAATCCCTTGCACTTGAGGGCTCCGGTACGGAGATAAAGTGTGCAAATAATTTGCAGTTTTTAACATAAGAGCAAAAACAAATTGTAAAAACTAATTATTTTGCATTGTCTCTGTAGCGGAGTCCTCGAATGCAAAGGGTTAATCACCTTAGACATAGAGTACTATAAAACTTCAGGCTAAAAAAAAAAAAGTTAAACCCTGGTAGAGCCCTGCTTTTCGGTACAAGTGTACATGTATTTGAATTCAGCTCTTTACTTAAAACTTTGTGGCTGACCAAAATTGAATTCACGATCATAGTGATCAATATTTTTAACTACTTAAAACGACTATATTAGCACTAGATTTACGGATGTTGATCATATACCTATTTTTACTGAAGTGATTCAATTTGACTCATAAAAGAAAATTGAAGTTTTTTGCAAAGAAAATAGTTCCAGATTAATTTAAATAAAATGTTTATTACCAAACAAATTCATGGAAAACATTTTTTTACGTATAAAATCTGTTTTTGAAACCCATTTTCCGCAAACATTTCTATTACATTTAGCACAATAGTTTCTGCATCTGTTTCTTTTGCATGATTGTTGAATTTGACAATTCTTCCTTGCGTCATTAGCATGAATTCTGTCATTGGAATGGAAGTGTTCTATAATTTTTTTTCTCTGTATTTACTTCTTAGCTCTGCAGCCAATTGGAAAATAATATCTTGACTGCTGTCCAGGCCTGATAGGACCAATAAGTTTCATGTTATGCGATTAACTGTTAAACCATTCTATGAGTCAAATTGGCTCACAACCGTAAAAATAGGTGTACCACATTTGATAATGCGAAATGAAGGGGTCTGTGGGGAAGAGGAATGAAAATTTACATATATTTTATTACTTAACTTAAAATCAACGTGTGTTTTTGAAAAGTGATAATAAAGTTTTTTATATACCGGGTGGCCATAATTAAACTTTCATTGCTTACAGTGTTCTGTAGAGCGATCTATTTGCGAGAATGACGTCACATTAGGTAGGAAGATTAAACAAGACCAGGGTCGAAAGATTCAGAAAAAAAAACAAATTAGTTCCAAGAGTCACCGCCAGGGGAATATTTAGCGATCTGTAATAGAAAATAGAGTGTTAACAAATGCAAATTAATACGGAATAAAATTACCTTTTATTATGCACATTTTCTGATTTAGTTCAAGTGCAATATGGGAACACTTTTAAAAAAGCGTAAAATCTTCATAAACACCGATAAAGTCTCGCGATCTGCAATATCACGTACGCTGAGCAGAAGAAGAAGTTCTTTATTCAAATTTTACGTTACATCCATTGGCACAATTAAGAAAAATTATTTCCGTATTAATTTGCATTTGTTAACACTCTATTTTCTATAACACAACGCTAAATATTCTACTAGTGGTGACTTTTGGAAGTAATTTGTTCTTTCGTCCTCCCGTCTGGTTTAATCTTCCTACAAAATGTGGCGTCATTCTCGCAAATAGATCGCGCTACAGAACACTGTGAGCACTGTCAGTATAATTATGGCCACACGGTATATATAGTGATTAAATTTTTAATGAGCCAAATTGGCTCGGTTCTTAATTTTAGTGTTAATTTATATGTTTATTATAAAATATTAGAAACAATCAGTTGTTACTATTTAACTCGTCATTTCTCTAATAAAAGTTTATATAAATTGTAAAAGCTCAATGATATAATATAATCTGTCAAAGATACACGTTTTCAAAAGTATATTTTATATGATTTCTACGGTATTATATTGCTAAGTAGAAGGTTTTTTTCTAATTATTTATCAAAAAGTTGACAATGCTGTCCCTAAACGAACCAAAGCAAGTATAAATTTTAATGCAATTCTTAACATTTTTACCAATGTTGCATTTCAAGCAAAATAAATAAGAGATAAGCTCATTTTATTTACAAAATCTATATTTTAGTTCTTCAATATTATATATAATATCTCAAATTCCATGATTCTTTGAGAGAGGAATTTATTTTAAGATAATTTTGTTCAATAATTCATATAATTCTGGAAAATGAATTATTAATTATTGTTTTGTAAACTTAATTTATCGGTATATTTTAAGATGTTAAATTTCGGTCAATTCCCATTCATTCCGAAACAAAGATTTCCATTATTTTGCAAAGTTTGAAGAACATACGAAGAGCAAATACTATAGTATTAGCATTTCATTATGAAATAATGATCTTGCCGTTATCCCCTAGTTACATTCTTGATCTATGGCTTCACGATAAAGTTAAAATGAATGCTATTTTTACTTTAAATTTAAGAATTTATGCACTCTTTGCATTACTTTTGCATTACTAATCAGGATGGAGCACAATTCATTGTTTCGGATTACATAGATTATACCTTATGCCACTATTTTTATTATTTGTACGTAATCTTAAATTATAGGTGAGTTTTAATTATTTTTGTTGTATAAAATAGCCGATATATTCTGCTATTGCAAGAAAGACTTAAGGCTTACACAAGAGTAGACTCTGAATAGACTTTTAAGGCAAATGATGAAGTATACATTTCCTTAAATTCAGTATTTAAGAAGTAGTAATTTTGTTATTTCTGTAACACATTTTATGTCATCTTATATAAAAAGTTCTTTTCAATTATTTTTGTTGTATAAAATTGCAGTTATACTGTGCTATTGAAAGAATGATTGGAGACTTACGCAAGAGTAGACTCTTAAGAAAAATGCTGAAGTATATGTTCCCTTAAATTCAGTAGTTAGGAAGTAGTAATTTTTTCATTTCTGAAACACATTCTTACGTCATCTTATATTAAAAGTGTTTTTTTAGTTATTTTTGTTGTATAAAATGGCAGTTGTAGTGTGTTATTGAAAGAATGATTGGAGACTTACGCAAGAGTAGACTCTTAAGAAAAATGCTGAAGTATATGTTCCCTTAAATTCAGTAGTTAGGAAGTAGTAATTTTTTCATTTCCGGAACAAGTTTTTATGTGAGGTTGTATTAAATTCGCTTTTCAATTCTTTTTGTTGTATAAAATTGCAATTATACTGTGCTATTGAAAGAATGATTGGAGACTGACGCAAGAGTAGACTCTTAAGAAAAATGCTGAAGTATATGTTCCCTTAAATTCAGTAGTTAGGAAGTAGTAATTTTTTCATTTCCGGAACAAGTTTTTATGTGAGGTTGTATTAAATTTGCTTTTCAATTCTTTTTGTTGTATAAAATTGCAATTATACTGTGATATTGTAAAAATGAATGGAGACACACAAAAATAGACTGTTAAGGCAAATGCTGAAATATACGTTCCTTTAAATTCAGTAGTTAAGAAGTAGTAATTTTGTTACATCTGAAACATATTTTTACGTCCTCTTATATTAAAGGTGCTTTTTAATTCTTTTTGTTCTATAAATTGGCAGTTATAGTGTGTTATTGTAAGAATAACTGGAGACTTGCACAAAAGTAGACTCTTAAGGCAAATGGTGAAAAATACATTCCCTTAAATTCAGTAGTTAAGAAGTAGTAATTTTGTTACATCTGAAACATATTTTTACGTCATCTTATACTAAAATTGCAATTGTTCTGTGCTATTGAAAAAAAGACTGGACAGTTTAGCAAGAGTAGACACTTGAGGCAAATTCTGAAGTATATATATTCAATTAAATTCAGTATTTAAGAAGTAGTAATTTTGTTATTAATGATACACATTTTACGTCATCTTATATTAAAGGTGCTTTTCAATTCTTTTTGTTGTATAAAATAGAAGTTATAGTATGTTATTGTAAGAATGAATTGGAGATTTAGACAAGAGTAGACTCTTAAGGCAAATGATGAAATATACATTCCCTTAAATTCAGTATATAAGAAGTAATAATATTGTTTTTTCTGAAACACATTCTTACTTTATCTTATATTTAAAGTGCTTTTTAAGTATTTTTGTTGTATAAAATGGCGATTATAGTGTTTTATTGTAAGAATGACTGGAGACTTACCCAAGAGTAGACTCTTAAGGCAAATGATGAAATATACATTCCCTTAAATTCAGTAGTTAAGAAGTAGTAATTTTGTTACATCTGAAACATATTTTTACGTCATCTTATACTAAAGGTGCTTTTTTATTCTTTTTGTTCTATAAATTGGCAGTTATAGTGTGTTATTGTATGAATGACTGGAGACTTACACAAAAGTAGACTCTTAAAGCAAATGGTGAAATATACATTCCTTTAAATTCAGTATTTAAGAAGTAGTAATTTTGTTATTTCTGACATATGTTTTTACTCCATCTTATATTAAGGAGCTTTTCAATTCTTTATGTTGTATAAAATGGCAGTTATAGTGTGTTGTAGTAAGAATGACTGGAGACTTATGCAAAAGTAGACTTTTAAGGCAAATGATGAAGTATACATTTCCTTAAATTCAGTATTTAAGAAGTAGTAATTTTGTTATTTCTGTAACACATTTTATGTCATCTTATATAAAAAGTTCTTTTCAATTATTTTGGTTGTATAAAATTGCAGTTATACTGTGCTATTGAAAGAATGATTGGAGACTTACACACGATTAGACGTTGAAGAAAATGCTGAAATGTGCGTTCACTTAATTTCAGTATTTATCCAGTAGTAATTTCATTATTTCTCAAACACGTTTTACGTGATCTTATATTAAAGGTGCTTTTTAATTCTTTTTGTTGTGTAAAATAGCAGATATATTGTACTATTTCAAGAATGTCTTAAGACTTATACAAGAGTAGACTGTAAAGGCATATGCTGAAGTATACATGCCCTTCAATTCAGTATTTAAGAAGTAGTAATTTTGTTATTTCTGAATCACATTTTTACGTCAAATTATATTAAATAAGGTTTTCAATTCATTTTGTTGTGTAAAATTGCAGTTATAGTGTGTTGTAGTAACAATGACTGGAGACATGCAAAAGTAAACTCTTAAGGCAAATTCTGAAGTATACGTTCTCTTCAATTCAGTATTTAAGAAGGAGTAATTTTGTTATTTCTGAAACACATTTTACATGATCTTATATATTAATGGTACTTTCAATTCGTTTTGTTGTATAAAATAGCAGTTATACTGTGCTTGTAAAAATCACTGGTGTGTGTAAAAATCACTGGAGAGTTACACAAAAGTAGCATTTTAAGGCAAATAATGAAATATACATTCCCTTAAATTGCTTCTACTAGTTCCCGCTTTGGCATTCTTAGGTACTGCAGAATTTTAACTCGTAGAAGCAATTCCATTTGTACTTTCCCTTGAGGTAGGGGATGATATTGCTTGATTACTCTTTATAATAGATTAAGAATCACAAAATGTTTCATCTCCATCTTTATCTGCAGAATTATTTTCGATTTCAGAACCGGAATCAGCATCAGATAGTTCTTGCATCAGTTTCACGATTTCTTCATGTGTTAGTCCTTTTTTACGAGTCATTAGTACGTCACTATAATAAATTCATATAAATAGAACAAAAATTTCCACTACAACTTGTTATGAATATTAAACAAAATATTAACGAAAAATTTACAAACGTTAAGTTCAATTTTCAGCTAGTCCCTTTTCTATGTTTTCTTACCACAAAGAAAATTATTTCACATATTTGGAATCACGTGACTGTCAGATATGACTACGCAGACTCACCATATTATTTTACTTTGTTTGTATTTTGTTTAGCGGGTTCAAATAAAAGTATTTTACAGAAGTAACAGTGTTTAGAAAATACAATGGAATGTGTTCACATTTCTTTTCCCTCAAATGTGTCAAAATAACCACTGCCGTAATTCTAGTGTTAAATTCAGTATTTAAGAAGTAGTAATTTTGTTAGTAATGATACACATTTTACGTCATCTGATATTAAAGGTGCTTTTCAATTCTGTTTGTTATATAAAATAGCAGCTATATTGTACTATTGCAAGAATGACTAGAGACACAGTAGACACTTAAGGCAAATGCTGAAGTATACGTCCCTTAGATTTAGTATTTAATAAGTAGTCATTTTGTTATTTCTGAAACACATTTTTATGTCTTCTTATATAAAATGTGCTTTTCAATTCTTTTTGTTGTATAAAATTGCAATTATACTGTGATATTGTAAAAATGAATGGAGACACACAAAAATAGACTCTAAGGCAAATAATGAAGTATACCTACCCTTAAATTCATTATTTAAGAAGTAGTAATTTTATTATTAATGATACACATTTTACGTCATCTTAAATTAAAGGTGCTTTTAAATTCTTTTTGTAGTATAAAATAGAAGTTATAATATGCCATTGTTAGAGTGACTTGGAGATTTACACAAGAGTAGACTCTTAAAGAGTATGCTGAAATATGCGTTCCCTTAAATTCAGTATTTATGAAGTAGTAATTTCGTTATTTCTGAAACACATTTTACGTGATCTTATATTAAAGGTGCTTTTTAATTATTTTTTGTTGTGTAAAATTTCAGTTATACTATGCTATTGAAAGAATTACTGGAGACTTACACAAGAGTAGATTCTTAAAGCGAATGCTGAAGCATACGTTCCCGTAAATTCAGTATTTAAGAAGTTTAGGCAATAATTTTTGTTATTTCGGAAACACATCTTTATGTTATCTTATATAAAATGTGCTTTTCAATTCTTTTTGTTGTATAAAATAGCAATATACTGTGCTACTGTAAAATGACTGGAGAGTTACAGAAAAGTAGCATTTTAAGGCAAATGATAAAATATACATTACTTGAAATTCAGTATTTAAGAAGGAGTAAATTTGTTATTTCTGAATCCCATTTTTACGTCATCTCATATTAAATGTGGTTTTCAATTCATTTTGTTGTATAAAATTACAGTTATAGTGTTTTTTAGTAAGAATGACTGGAGGCATGCAAAAGTAGACTCTTAAGACAAATGCTGAAGTATACGTTCTTCAATTCAGTATTTAAGAAGTAGTAATTTTTTCATTTTTGAAACAAGATTTTAAGTCATCCTATATTAAATTTGCTTTTCAATTCTTGCCGAACGATGGCCGATTGGTTAGGGTGCTGGCCTTCGGAACCGGAGTTCGTGGGTTCGAATCCCACTGAGGCATGGATGTTCGTAGCCGTTCGGAATCGGCTTTAAGCTGTAGGTCCCGGTCTCATTAGCCCTCGTGTTGCAAAAAGTAGACCGTAGCACTCCAAACTAAACCAAACTAAACCTTTTCAATTCTTTTTGTTGTATAAAATTGCAATTATACTGTGATATTGTAAAAATGAATGGAGACTTACACAAAAATAGACTGTTAAGGCAAATGCTGAAATATACGTTCCTTTAAATTCAGTATATAAGAAGTAGTAATTTCGTTACTTCCGATACAATGCTGGAAGAAATGGGCATTTGATAATGCTGAAACTGCAGCTATCTATAAACATATATCTTTTCTTCATTAAAGTTAGATAATAACAGTACTTTCCATTAATCAAACATTATCCACGTATTTCACCATTCCGTTAAAGTTACAGGTAGGGAATATTAGTTAATTGATTTCTGGGTTGCCATCTTCATCAAAAGCGTATACGTACCATAAAGAATAGATGTATCATCTACTAGACAATTTCCGAACTCTTCATCAAAGTTTGGTAAAAATTCTGCAGTCATTTCTAGAAAAAAAAAACTAAATTTCATAAAAAGCTTTCAGTAATTATTATTATCAGAATCTATCCGCACATTTGGACAATCCCTAAAAGTTTGAAATACTGGATATTGGTTAATTAAATAGTGAAATGACATTTACATCCCAAGCCTCTGGCTCTCACAAACTATAGATGTACCCTCTATATCTGATGTGCTTAGTGGTTTTATAAGCTATAGATGTATCATGTATTAGACTGTCAGATAACAGTTCATCATATAAGTAAAATTCATACTTATAAGAAAAATTAAATAGCCATTTGTATAACAATGTTCCTCTACTAGGATGAACACATTTACTCTGGAAATTTCAATTTTTATATTTAGGACCATTGTCGAACGAAATCCAAGTTTTAAAACATCGATTGAGATCTTCTAAATAATAAATCATGTAATAATCATAACTTAGGAGCTTAGATCTCTCATTTAATTTAATTTTGAGTCATTTACAAGACTAATAGCTTTCTCTTACTATATTAGGTAATATATTTTTATTTATTGAGTTCCTGGTGATGAAATCTTACAATGAACAAATCTTAATATACAAAATAAAATAAGACATAATATAGCATGAACGAATATTAATATAAAAGAACGAGTATAATTCCCAGTTGAATTTATATACCATAAAAATAGTCATTTATTTGCAGAGATAAATAAGTGTAGCCTCAGCTTTTTGTACACGAGACTTAATGATTTTCAGATTAGAAGAGTAGCAAAATCAAATAGCCATTTGCATAACAATGTTCGACAATTTGGGTGAATATTTTTCCTCTCAGAAGTTTAACTATATAATTTAGGAACTTCGTAGAGAGAACTTCATATTTTAACAAGTAGATTGAAACCTTCTGAGTAATAAATAATGTCATAATCATAATTTAAAGTCTTGGAACTCTCGTTTAATTTAATTTTGCTTCATTTAAAAGACTAATAGCTCATTCTTAATGTATTAGATATCGTTTTTTGTTTATTTAGATCCTCGTGATGAAATCTCAATAAAATATAAATGTACGAGAATAATTAGCAGTGTAACTTATTTACCAAAATCGTAGTAATTTATTTTCAGATATAAATAAATATAGCTACAACATTTCATGCATCAGACGTAATGATTCAAATCCAAGTTTTAAACATTGGTTCAGACATTCTAAGTAATAAATACTGACATAATCAGAACTTAGAAGATTAGATCTCTCATTTAATTTAATTTTGAGTCATTTAAAAGACTAATAGCTGATTCTTATTGTATTAGATAATATTTTTATTTATTGAGACCCTGGTGGTGAAATATTACTATGAACAAAATACACAAAAATAGGACATAATATAATATGAACGAATATTAAATCAACTAATTAACAATGGAAATTATATACCATAAGAATAATAATTAACTTCCAAAGAAAAATAAATGTAGCCATAATATTTCATACATGAGACGTAATGATTTTTAGATTAGAAGAAAAGAAAAATAAAATAGACATTTGAATAACAAAGTTACATTACTGGGATGAATATTTTTCCTCTCAATTTATCTATATAATTTAAAACCTTCGTCGAGCAAACTACAGGTTTTAAATCATAGATTGAGACCTTCCAAGTAATAAATAATTCCATAACAATGATTTAGAATCTTGGAGCTCTCGTTTAATTTTATTTTGAGTCATTTAAAAGACTAATAGCTGTATGAGAAAACATTTTATATTTATTTATACGAGGTTGTTGAAATCTTAATAAAATATAAATGTACGAGAATAATTAGCAGTGGAATTTATATACAAAAATTATAGTAATTTATTTGCAGAGATAAATAAGTATAGCTTCAATATTTCATAATTAAGACGTAATGATTTCCAGATTAAAAAAAGTGTAAAATTAAATAGCCATTTAAATAACTATGTTCCACTACTAGGATCATTGTTTTTCCACGTTTTAAGACATTGATTCAGACATTTTAAGTAATAAATAATGACATAATCACAACTTAGTTGCTTAGATTCCCATTTACTTTATTTTTGAGTCAATTAAAAGTCATTTAAGTGTCATTAAAAAGTTTTAGATTAAAAGAGAAACAAAATCAAATAGTCATTTGAATAACAATGTTCGAATAATTGAAAGAATCTTTTTCATCTCAGCAGAAAAACTATATAATTATGGACAATCGTCCAGCTAACACTAAGTTTTAAAACATTGATTGAGACTTTCGAACTTCTAAGTAATAAATATTGTCATAATCTAAATTTAGAGTCTTGAAACCCTCGTTTAATTTAATTTTGAGTCATTTAAAAGACTAATAGCTCATTCTTACTGTATGCGATAACATTTTTATTTACTTAGACTCTGATGAAATCTTTATATAAATGAACAAGAATAATTAGCAGTGGAATTTGTATACCATAGGAACAATCCTTTATTTGCAGAGATAAATAAGTCTAGAACAAAACAATTAGTTCATGAGACGTAATGATATTCAGATTAGAAGAGAATCAAAATAAAATAGCCATTTGCATAACCATGTGCAACTACCTGGATGAATATTTTTACTCTTGAAAATTCAACTTTATGTTTACGATCTTCGTCGAGAGAACTTCATGTTTTCACACGTAGATTGAGATATTCCTAATAATAAATAATGTCATAATCATAATTTAGAGTCGTGGAAATCTCATTTAATTTAATTTTGCGTCTTTTAAAACACTAATAGTTCATTCTTTCAGTATGTCATATCAATTTTTATTTATTTAGACAATCGTGTTAAAATCTTAATAAAATATAAATGTACGAGAATAATTAGCAGTGGAATTTATATACAAAAATTATAGTAATTTATTTGCAGAGATAAATAAGTATAGCTTCAATATTTCATAACTAAGACGTAATGATTTCCAGATTAAAAAAAGTGTAAAATTAAATAGCCATTTAAATAACTATGTCCCACTACTAGGGTGAATACTTTTACAGTCCAAAAATTCACCTTTATGTTTAAGTCCTTTGTAGAACAAAATCCAAGTTTTAAAACACTGATTCATACATTCCAAGAAATAAATAATGACACAATCAAAACTTAGGAGCTTAGATCTCTCATTTAATTTAATTTTAAGTCATTTAAAAGACAAATAGCTGATTCTTACTGTATTATATAATATATATTTTTTATTAAGATTCTGGTGATAAAATCTTATTATGAATAAATCTTAATATACACAATAAAATAGGGCATAATATGATGTGAACGAATATTAATATAAATTAAGGAGAATAAATAGCTGTGAAATTTATATACCATAAGAATAGCAATTTACTTTCAGAGATAAATAACTGTAGCCCTAACATTTCATATATGAGACTTAATGATTTTCAGATTAGAAGAGAAGCAAAATCAAGTAGCCATTTTCATAACAATGTCAACTACTTAGATGAATATTTTTCCTCTCAGAAATTTAACTATATAATTTAAGACATTAGTTGAGAAAACTTCATGTTTTAACACACAGACTGAGGCCTTCGGAGTAATAAATAATGTCATAATCATAATTTAGAGTCTTGGAACTCTCGTTTAATTTAATTTTGAGTCATTTAAAAGACTAATAGCTCATTCTTACTGTATGCGATAAAATTTTTATTTATTTAGACCCTGGTGTTGAAATCTTAATGAAATATAAATGTACGAGATAATTAGTAGTGGAATTTATGTACCAAAATCGTAGTAATTTATTTGCAGAGATAAATAAATATAGCTTCAACATTTCATAAATCACAAGTAATGATTTTCAGGTTAAAAAAGAGTAAAATTAAATAGCATTTAAATAACTATGTTTCACTACCAGGATTAATATTTTTAATCTCGAAAATTCAACTTTATTTTTAGGATCTCCGTCGATCGAAATCCAAGTTTTAAAACATTGATTCAAAGATTCAAAGTAATATTAAAAGATATAATCATAACTTAGTAACTTAGGTCTCTCATTTTCTTCAATTTTGAGTCATTTAAAAGACTAATATTTTATTCATACTATATTAGATAATATTTTTTATTTATTGAGATCCTGGTAATGAAATCACACTATGAAGAAATATTAATATACACAATAAAATAGGATATAATATGACGTGAACGAATATTAATATAAATAAAGGAGAATAATTAGTGGTGGAATTTATATATCGTAAGAATAGTCATTTATTTACAGAGATAAATAAGTGTAGCTCTAACATTTCATTCATGAGACGTAATGATTTTCAGGTTAGAAGAAAAGCAAAATCAAGTAGCCATTTTCATAACAATGTCAACTACTTGGATGCATATTATCCTCTGAGAAGTTTAACTGTATAATTTAGGACCTTCGTGGAGAAAACTTCATGTTTTAACACAGAGATTGAGGCCTTCCGAGTAATAAATAATGTCTTAATCATAATTTAAAGTCTTAGAAATCTCGTTTAATTTAATTTTGCGTCATTTAAAAGACTAATAGCTCATTCTTACTGTATGCGATAACTATTTTTTTGTTTATTTAGACCGTGGTGTTGAAATCTTAATGAAATATAAATGTACGAGATAATTAGTAGTGGAATTTATGTACCAAAATCGTAGTAATTTATTTACAGAGATAAATAAGTATAGCTTCAACATTTCATAAATCAGAAGTAATGATTTCGAGATTAAAAAAAGAGTAAAATTAAACAGCTATTTAAATAACTATGTTTCACTAGTAGGAAAAATGTTTACTCTCGAAAATTCAATTTTATGTTTAGGACCTTCGTCGAACGAAATCCAAGTTTTAAAACATTGTTTGAGACATTCTAAGTAATAAATTATGACATAATCATAACTTAAAGGCTAAGATCTCCCATTTAATTTAATTTAGAGTTATTTAAGAGACTAATAGCTGATTGTGACTATGTTAGTTAACATTTTTTTATTTATTGAGATCTTCGTGTTGATATCATACAATGAACATGTCTTAATATACAAAATAAAATAGGACGTAGTATAATTTAGAACGAATATTATTATTAATGAAAGAGAATAACTAGTAGTGGAATTCATATACCAGAAGAATAACCATTTATTTACACGAATAATTATGTGTAACTCCATCATTTCATACATGAGAGCAAAGATTTTCAGATTAGAAGAGAAGCAAAATCAAATAGCCATTTTCATAACAATGTCAACTACTTGGATGAATATTTTTCCTCTCAGAAGTTTAACTATATAATTTAGGACATTCGTCGAGAAAACTTCATATTTTAACACACAGATTGAGGCCTTCGGAGTAATAAATAATGTCCTAATCATAATTTAGAGTCTTGGAACTCTCGTTTAATTTAATTTTGCGTCATTTAAAAGACTAATAGCTCATTCTTACTGTATGCGATAACTTTTTTTTGTTTATTTAGACCGTAGTGTTGAAATCTTAATGAAATATAAATGTATGAGATAATTAGTAGTGGAATTTATGTACCAAAATAGTAGCAATTTATTTGCAGAGATAAATAAGTATAGCTTCAACATTTCATAAATCAGACGTAATGATTTTGAGATTAAAAAAAGAATAAAATAAATAACATTTAAATAACTATGTTCCACTACAAAGATGAATATTTTTACTCTGGAAACTTCAACTTACTTTTAGGATCTCAGTCGATCGAAATCCAAATTTTAAAACATTGATTCAGAGATTCTAAGTAATATTAAAAGCCATAATCATAATTTAGTATCTTAGATATCTCATTTCCTTCAATTTTGAGTCATTTAAAAGACTAACAGTTTATTCTTAATATATTAGATAATATTTATTGAGATCCAAGTAATGAAATCACACTATGAAGAAATATTAATATACACAATAAAATAGGATATAATATGATTTGAATGAATATTAATATAAATAAAGGAGAATAATTAGCTGCTAAATTTATATATGATAAGAATAGTCATTTAATTGCAGAGATAAATAAGTGTAGCTCTAACATTTCATTCATGAGACGTAATGATTTTTAGATTAGAAAAGAAGCAAAATCAAATAGCCATTTGCATAACAATGTCAACTACTTGGATGAATATTTTACTTCTTAGAAATTTAACTATATAATTTAGGATGTTCGTCGAGAAAACTTCATGTTTTAACACATAGATTGAGGCCTTCCGAGTAATAAATAATGTCATATCCATAATTTAGATTTTTGAAACTCACGTTTAATTTAATTTTGCGTCATTTAAAAGACTAATAGCTCATTCTTAATGTATTAGATATCGTTTTTTATTTACTTGGACCATGGTGTTGAAATATTAAACAAATAAATGTACGAAATAATTGGTAGTGGTAGTAATCTACGAAAATCGTAGTAATTTATTTGCAGAGATAAATAAGTATTGCTCCATAATTTCATACACCAAACATAATTTTTTTCAGATTAAAAAATGAGTAAAATTAAATAGACATTTAAATAACTATGTTCCATTACTAGAATGAATATGTTTACTCTCAAAAATTCAGATTTATGTTTAGGATTTCCGTTGATCGAAATCCAAGTTTTAAAACATCGATTTAGACATTCTAAATAATATTATAAAGACATAATCATAATTTAGAATCATAAAAGACTAATAGTTTATTCTTACAATATTGGATAATATTTTAATTTTATTAAGATCCTAGTGGTGAAATTTTTCTATGAACAAATCTTAATATATAAATTAAAATAGGATATTATATAGTATGATTATTAACATCAATATAAAAGGACTGGGATAGCTAGCAGTGAAATTTATAAACCATAAGAATAATCTTTTATTTAAGAGATAAATAAGTGTAGCCCTAGCTTTTTGTGCATGAGACGTAATGATTTTCAGATTAGAAGAGAAACAAAATCAAATAGCCATTTGCATAACAATATCAACTACTTGGATGAATATTTTTCTCTCAGATGTTTAACTAAATAATTTAGGAACTTCGTCTAGAGAAATTCATGATTAAACTTCTACATCGAGTCCTTTCGAATAATAAAGTATTTTATAATCATAATTTAGAGTCTTGGAACTCTCGTTTAATTCAATTTTAAATTATTTAAAAGACTAATAGCTCATTCTTACTGTATGCGATAACTTTTTTTTTATTTATTTAGACCCTTGTGTTCAAATCTTAATAGAATATAAATGTACGAGAACAATTAGCAGTGAAATTTATATACTAATTTCGTAGACATTTATTTACAGATATAAATAAATAGAGCTCGTACATTTCGTGCATCACACATAATGATTTTCAGAATTCAACAGACGCAATGATTCAAATCCAAGTTTTAAAACATTGATTCAGAGATTCTAAGTAATAAATAATGACATAATCATAACTTAGCTTAGATCTCTCATTTAATTTAATGTTGGGTCATTTAAAAGACTAATAGTTGATACTTAATGTATTAGATATCATTTTTTATTTATTTAGATCCTGGTGATGAAATCTTAATAAAATATAAATGAACGAGAATAATAATACTGTAAGAACAGTCATTTGTTTGCAGAGATAAATAAGTTTACTACCAATATTTCGTTCATGAGACTTAATGGTTTTTATATTACAATAGAAGCAAAATCAAATAGCAATTTGAATAACAATGTTCGACTACTTGGCTGAATATGTTTCCTAGATATCTTTAACTAGATAATTTAGGATCTTCATCAAGATAACTCCAAGTTTTATCACGCAGATTTAGCTTTCCGAGTAATAAATAATATCATAATCATAATTTAGAGTCTTGGAACTCTCGTTTAATTTAATTTGGAGTCATTTAAAAGACTAATAGATGATTCTTAATGTATTAGATATCATTTTGTATTTATTCAGACCCTGGTGATGAAATCTTAATAAAATATAAATGAAAGAGAATAATTAGTAATGAAATTTATATACCATATGAATAGTCATTAATTCTCAGAGATAAATGCGTTTAGTCCCAACATTTTGTTCATGAGACGTAATGATTTTTAGATTAGAAGAGAAGCAAAATCAAATAGCCATTTGAATAACAATGTTCGACTACGATGAAGAATATTTTTCACATCAGAAATTTAACTATATAATTTAGACCATCTTCGAGAAAACTTCATGTTTTAACACGATTGAGGATTTAGGAGTAATAAATAATGTCATAATCATAATTTAGAGTCTTGTAACTTTCGTTTAATTTAATTTTGCGTCATTTAAAAGACTAATAGCTCATTCTTACGGTATGCGATAACATTTTTTATATATTTAGACCCTGGTGTTGAAATCTTAATGAAATATAAATGCACGAGAATAATTAGCAGTTATACAACTGCCTTATAATTCAATCTGTCATATCTTTATATACCACAATCGTAGTAATTTAATTTCAGATATAAAGAAATATAGATCCAACTTTTAATTCATCAGGCGTAGTGATTTTCAGGATTCGAGAAACGTAATGATTCAAAACCATGTTTTAAAACATGGATTCAGACAGTCTAAGTAATAAATAATGACATAATCATAACTTAGGAGCTTATATCTCTCATTTAATTTAATTTTGAGTCATTTAAAAGACTAATAGTTGATACTTAATGTATTAGATATCATTTTTTATTTATTTAGACCGTGGTGATGAAATCTTAATAAAATATAAATGAACGAGAATAATTAGCAGTGGAATTTATATACCATAAGAATAGTCATTTGTTTGCAGAGATAAAGAAAAAATAGTCTCAACATTTCCTGCAGCAGTCGTAATGATTTTAAGCTTAAAGGAGAATGGAAAAAACAAATAGCCATTTGCATAAAGCGAATCGAATATTGTAAAAACTGGGGACCTCACGAAATGTAATTAATATAACGGAAGCAAAACTCGCCGCTGTTCTTTCACCGATGTGGTATTTTTTATACTCAGCTAGTTGAATTGCGTATAAGCTCGAAATGAACTCGATTATTTATCTCTTTCATTCGAGAAAAATAAAATTAAGCGAAAAGAGAGAGAGAGAGAGAAAAAAAGAACAACCAAAAACGCCAAAAAGACGTGGAGCATAGACCACAAAATTCACGCCTGGAGCGTGGAATGGAGGGAGGGAAGACAGCAAAAAAATTGGGAGAACGAACTGTTGCAAAAAGAACTTTGTTTCATTGCATTTGCCCAATTCGTACGATTACAATAAAAAATATTACAAAAGTGCCCCAATACGTGGCAAGACGAATCGCACACACATATAAAAAAACAAAGAGTGAGAGAAGAAAAAAGAGTAGGAAATTGTTAAAAACCGAGCTGCGAAATGAGTACAAAAAATCACGTAGAAAAAATTTCCGTACTTAATTAGAAGCAAGTTTGGCGAGGAAAAAGCACGATCAATGCAATGGGAACCTGGGGAAAAAAATCGACGTTTTCAACGGACACAAAGCTTAATAATTAACCGGAGAGAAACGTATTAAGCACTTTTTCACCCGCATAATTCATGAGAGTTTTTGTTGTGTCCATATAAATAAAACCCAACGATCTTTAGTTGTCAGAATATCGCCAAGTTAAAGCTTAGAATTCTGTTTAAATGTAGAGACTGTATCGGTTTGATTGTCAGATTAGAAATGAATAACATATAGTCTGCATCGAGGTATTTATTCAGAGGAATTAATATTTATATGTCTTCAGATCTTTCAAGCATATATTAATGTTATCTTGTTTATAAATCAGGTGCTTGTAATAACAGAAAAAACTGTTATACAAACTAAGCTATCAAAGTCAAGTATTTTAATTCATGAGAGTTTTTCTTGTGTCCATATAAATAAAACCCAACGATCTTTGGTTGTCAGAATATCGCCAAGTTAAAGCTTTGAATTCTGTTTATACCTAGACACTGTATCGGTTTCATTGTCAGATTAGTATTGAATAACATATCGTATCGAGAGATTTATTCAGAGGGATTAATATTTATATGTCTTTAATTCTTTCAAGCATATGTTAATTTTATCTTGTTTCTAAATCAGGTGCTTGTAATAACAGAAAAAAAAACTGTTATACAAACTAAGCTATCAAAGTCAGGTATTTTAATTCAGGAGACTTTGAGTTGTGTCCATATAAATAAAACCCAACGATCTTTGGTTGTCAGTATATCGCCAAGTTAAAGCTTTGAATTCTGTTTAAACTTAAAGACTGTATCGGTTTGATTATCAGATTAGTAATGAATAACATATAGTGTGTATCGAGGGATTTATTCAGAGGGATTAATATTTATGTGTCTTCAGATCTTTCAAGCATATGTTAATTACATCTTCTTTTTAAATCAGGTGTTTGTAATAACAGAAAAAACAGTCATACAAACTAAGCGATTAAAGTCAGGTATTTTTATTTAGGAGACTTTTAGTTGTGTCCATATAAATAAAACCCAACGATCTTTGGTTGTCAGAATATCGCCAAGTAAAAACTTTGATTTCTGTTTAAACGTCGAGACTGAATCGGTTTGATTGTCAGATTAGTAATGATTAACATATAGTCTGTATCGAGAGAGTTATTCAGAGAAATTAATATTTATATGTCTTCAGATCTTTCAAGCGTATGTTAATTTTATCTTGTTTCTAAACCAGGTGCATGTCATAACAGAAAAAAACTGTTATACAAACTAAGCTATCAAAGTCAGCTAATTTAATTCAGGAGACTTTTAGTTGTGTCCATATAAATAAAACCCAACGATCTTTGGTTGTCAGAATATCGCCAAGTTAAAGTTTAGATTTCTGTTTAAATGTAGAGATTGTATGGGTTTGATAGTCAGATTAGTAATGAATAACATATAGTCTGTATCGAGGGGTATACTCAGAGGGATTAATATTTACATGTCTTCAGATCTTTCAAGCATATGTTGATTTTATCTTGTTTCTAAATCGGGTGCTTGTAATAACAGAAAAAACTGTTATACAAACTAAGCTATCAAAGTCAGGTATTTTACGGACTGTAATACACAAACGTTAAATATATATTGGGGAAGGTATTCTGAAACTGACTAACTTGTAAAATGTACTGTAATTTTACTTAGAACGATTGAAAATTTTACGTGTTCATATCTTTAAAACATATATTAATTTATCATAATTCTAATACAGGTGTTTTAGTATTTAATATAAGATTTTATTATTTTAAATTTTAATAATATTTATACAGTTTTTGATTTATGAAAAAAATTACACCCAACAAATTATAGCACGGGAAAGTATGTGTGTGATGGAGAAAGACTGAGGGAGGGATTGAAGGAAAGAAATAAAATCAGATATTTGGTTACACCTCAGAAACTCTTTCTTTACAACAGTTAATTAATTGTTTGTTATAGAAAATAATTCCACTTTATTTTATTACTTTGGATAACATGCAGCTGCCATAATAATGCTTCAATAAAAAGTAGTTTGTTTATTTAATATCTAAATACAGGTCAATCCTACATTCACGGTAGAAATTTGATGGTCGGATTTGGAGAAAATAGCAGTAATTCCTTGTAAGGAATGTATTGACGTCAGTGAAACAGTAATGCTCAAGCACAAGACACTACGAATGAAAGGAAAAAGGTCTTTTCATCCATTATCCTGAGTGTTGACAATCTCTTTGACACTTGCAATGTTTATAGCTGTAAAAAATGTGTTACCAACAGTGACACAACCTTGACAGCGTTAGGAGATACGCATACGTACAGCAGCTGCTAATATACTTGAAATATCCTGTTTAATTATCCGCATAAATATTCGAGGTTGGATAAAACAGAAGATTGGAATGGCCAATGGACATACAATCCATCGTTCCCCATAATGGCAGGTGAGCCCATCATCAATGTTAAGTGGTTTGACATTTCATCATACTAATCATAATTCAGTCACTAATAGCAATCAGAACACCTTGCATTACTTCTGGAAAAACCTCGTACAGAATAATAGATTAACCTTTAAGCTTCGGCTGACCACTGGCTTGCGTTTAGACTACAAATCGGCAGCATTTTCGAAAATTCCTATTTAAAATGTTTTGTCCTATTGTCACTTTCTGAGTGGAGGATGTTACAATGCAGGTTGCTCTAAAACCAGTCTGAAAGTTGTTATTTGACATCTCACTTTGAGAAAGACCGTTGAATTTTGGAGCCATGATCAGATTAAATAAAAAAACACGACTTGGAAAGAACTTTGACTCGCTTCT
>CM063509.1:69586612-69601612 GCA_032207245.1 Pardosa pseudoannulata
ATAGGATCATTCTGCACTAATACTAGCTAAACATCTATAGCTTCTAGGGAGAATATGCATAAATTGTGTAACATATACGATATGTTTATAAAAAACAACCTTATTCTCTAAGCATGTAAGGCTCAATGCACAATTGGTTTGAGAAATAGAAAGCAGGTAGTCCGGTGTACTGTCACTACCCCATATACCTTTCACTATTTTTCGTCACTTGCTTGCTGTCATAAATCAGGTAGTTGTCTGAGGCAACTTAACAATGATCACTCTGCGCCAATACTAACTGTACATTCGTAGCTTCTATGGAGAATGTGCATAAATTGTGTAACATATACGATATGTTTATAAAAAACAACCTTATTCTCTAAGCATGTAATGCTCAATGCACAATTGGTTTGAGTAGGAGAAAGCAGGTAGTCCGGTGTACTGTCACTACCCCATATACCTTTCACTATTTTTCGTCACTCGCTTGCTGTCATAAATCAGGTAGTTGTCTGAGGCAGATTAGCCATGATCACTCTGCGCCAATACTAACTGAACACCCGTAGCTTCTATGGAGAATTGCATAAATTGTGCAACATATACGTTGAAGTCCACAGCTACGTTTATATTCCTCTTAGAGACCTAGTCCACAGTTGTGTATGGAGTGCTGTCCATCATGAGAAAGTACATCAGTACACCTTGAACTCACAAACATGAACGAACGATTAATTTGTCGACGTAATTTATGTAGATCAGAGCGCTTACATTACAAATGATAATATTACAAAAATACCTCTTTCTTAAATCTTGTTAAATTAAAGAAACTCCTTAATTTATTAATGTATCTGAAAATTAAAAAAATATATATATAGAAAGTAAATAATACATTTTACTGCAGTATCAGACTTATTATAACTTTAAAAATCCTTTATGAAAAAATCTTTTTATATTAATTCTTACCTTTCGACCATAAATTAAATTTAAAAATATGAAATAAATATTTTGTAGCTAACAAAAAAAATGCCACTAAACTTGGCATAAAGACTGAAGCTATCTAACACTTGTTTAAATATCTTTAAAATTAAAGAACTTTTATTACTTCTCTTAAAATGAAATGAAATTTTATAAAGGGAAATGGATCGATTGTTGATCGAAACTTTTAGTAAAAGCAACAATGTTTTAATAATGTCATAATTTAGTAAAAGTAACAATAGTAAAAGCAAAAGTAAGATAATACATTTTATTGCAGTATCAGATTTATTATAACTTTAAAAATCCTTTATGAAAAAATCTTTTTATATTAATTCTTACCTTTCGACCAAAATTAAATTAAAAAATATGAAATAAATATTTTGTAGCTAACAAGAAAAATGCCACTAAACTTGGCATAAAGACTGAAATTATCTAACACTTGTTGTTTAATATCTTTAAAATTAAAGAACTTTTATTACTTCTCTTAAAATGAAATGAAATTTTATAAAGGGAAATGGATCGATTGTTGATCGAAACTTTTAGTAAAAGCAACAATAATGTTTTAATAATGTTATAATTTAGTAAAAGCAACAATAGTAAAAGCAAAAGTAAAATAATACATTTTATTGCAGTATCATACTTATTATAACTTTAAAAATCCTTTATGAAAAAATCTTTTTATATTAATTCTTACCTTTCGACCAAAATTAAATTAAAAAATATGAAATAAATATTTTGTAGCTAACAAGAAAAATGCCACTAAACTTGGAATAAAGACTGAAGCTATCTAACACTTTTTTAAATATATTTAAAATTAAAGAACTTTTATTACTTCTCTTAAAACGAAATGAAATTTTATAAAGGGAAATGGATGGATTGTTGATCGAAACTTTTAGTAAAAACAACAATAATGTTTTAATAATGTTATAATTTAGTAAAAGTAACAATAGTAAAAGCAAAAGTAAGATAATACATTTTATTGCAATATCAGACTATTATAACTTTAAAAATCCTTTATGAAAAAATCTTTTTATATTAATTCTTACCTTTCGACCATAAATTAAATTAAAAAATATGAAATAAATGTTTGTAGCTAACAAGAAAAATGCCACTAAACTTGGAATAAAGACTGAAGCTATCTAACACTTGTTTAAATATATTTAAAATTAAAGAACTTTTATTACTTCTCTTAAAACGAAATGAAATTTTATAAAGGGAAATGGATGGATTGTTGATCGAAACTTTTAGTAAAAGCAACAATAATGTTTTAATAATGTCATAATTTAGTAAAAGTAACAATAGTAAAAGCAAAAGTAAGATAATACATTTTATTGCAGTATCAGATTTATTATAACTTTAAAAATCCTTTATGAAAAAATCTTTTTATATTAATTCTTACCTTTCGACCAAAATTAAATTAAAAAATATGAAATAAATATTTTGTAGCTAACAAGAAAAATGCCACTAAACTTGGAATAAAGACTGAAGCTATCTAACACTTTTTTAAATATATTTAAAATTAAAGAACTTTTATTACTTCTCTTAAAACGAAATGAAATTTTATAAAGGGAAATGGATGGATTGTTGATCGAAACTTTTAGTAAAAGCAACAATAATGTTTTAATAATGTCATAATTTAGTAAAAGTAACAATAGTAAAAGCAAAAGTAAGATAATACATTTTATTGCAATATCAGACTATTATAACTTTAAAAATCCTTTATGAAAAAATCTTTTTATATTAATTCTTACCTTTCGACCATAAATTAAATTAAAAAATATGAAATAAATATTTTGCAGCTAACAAGATAAATGCCACTAAACTTGGCATAAAGACTGAAATTATCTCACACTTGTTGTTTAAATATCTTTAAAATTAAAGAACTTTTATTATTTCTCTTAAAATGAAATGAAATTTTATAAAGGGAAATGGATCGATTGTTGATCGAAACTTTTAGTAAAAGCAACAATAATGTTTTAATAATGTTATAATTTAGTAAAAGCAACAATAGTAAAAGCAAAAGTAAAATAATACATTTTATTGCAGTATCATACTTATTATAACTTTAAAAATCCTTTATGAAAAAATCTTTTTATATTAATTCTTACCTTTCGACCATAAATTAAATTTAAAAATATGAAATAAATATTTTGTAGCTAACAAGAAAAATGCCACTAAACTTGGAATAAAGACTGAAGCTATCTAACACTTGTTTAAATATATTTAAAATTAAAGAACTTTTATTACTTCTCTTAAAACGAAATGAAATTTTATAAAGGGAAATGGATGGATTGTTGATCGAAACTTTTAGTAAAAACAACAATAATGTTTTAATAATGTTATAATTTAGTAAAAGTAACAATAGTAAAAGCAAAAGTAAGATAATACATTTTATTGCAATATCAGACTATTATAACTTTAAAAATCCTTTATGAAAAAATCTTTTTATATTAATTCTTACCTTTCGACCATAAATTAAATTTAAAAATATGAAATAAATATTTTGTAGCTAACAAAAAAAATGCCACTAAACTTGGCATAAAGACTGAAGCTATCTAACACTTGTTTAAATATCTTTAAAATTAAAGAACTTTTATTACTTCTCTTAAAATGAAATGAAATTTTATAAAGGGAAATGGATCGATTGTTGATCGAAACTTTTAGTAAAAGCAACAATAATGTTTTAATAATGTCATAATTTAGTAAAAGTAACAATAGTAAAAGCAAAAGTAAGATAATACATTTTATTGCAGTATCAGATTTATTATAACTTTAAAAATCCTTTATGAAAAAATCTTTTTATATTAATTCTTACCTTTCGACCATAAATTAAATTAAAAAATATGAAATAAATATTTTGCAGCTAACAAGATAAATGCCACTAAACTTGGCATAAAGACTGAAATTATCTCACACTTGTTGTTTAAATATCTTTAAAATTAAAGAACTTTTATTATTTCTCTTAAAACGAAATGAAATTTTATAAAGGGAAATGAATAGATTGTTGATCGAAAGCTTTAGTAAAAGCAACAATAATGTTTTAATAATGTTATAATTTAGTAAAAGCAACAATAGTAAAAGCAAAAGTAAAATAATACATTTTATTGCAGTATCATACTTATTATAACTTTAAAAATCCTTTATGAAAAAATCTTTTTATATTAATTCTTACCTTTCGACCATAAATTAAATTTAAAAATATGAAATAAATATTTTGTAGCTAACAAGAAAAAATGCCACTAAACTTGGAATAAAGACTGAAGCTATCTAACACTTGTTTTAAATATATTTAAAATTAAAGAACTTTTATTATTCTCTTAAAACGAAATAAAAATTTTATAAAGGGAAATGGTTGGATTGTTGATCGAAACTTTTAGTAAAAGCAACAATAATATTTTAATAATGTTATAATTTAGTAAAAGTAACAATAGTAAAAGCAAAAGTAAGATAATACATTTTTATTGCAATATCAGACTATTATAAATTTTAAAAAATTTATGAAAAAATCTTTTTATTTTAATTCTTTTTTCGACCATAAATTAAATTAAAAAATATGAATAAATGTTTTGTAGCTAACAAGAAAAATGCCACTAAACTTGGCATAAAGACTGAAGCTATATAACACTTGTTTAAATATATTTAAAATTATAGAATTTTATTACTTCTCTTAACATGAAATGAAATTTTATAAAGGGAAATGGATGGATTGTTGATCGAAACTTTTAGTAAAAGCACAATGTTTTATAATCTTTAATTTAGTAAAAGTAACAATAGTAAAAGCAAAAGTAAGATAATACATTTTATTGCAGTATCAGACTTATTATAACTTTAAAAAATCCTTTATGAAAAATCTTTTTATATTAATTCTTACCTTTCGACATAATTAAATTAAAAAATTTGAAATAAATATTTTGTTGCTAACAAGATAAATGCCACTAAACTTGGCATAAAGACTGAAATTATCTTACACTTGTTGTTTAAATACTTTAAATTTAAAGAACTTTTTATTACTTCTCTTAAAACGAAATGAAATTTTATAAAGGGAAATGGATGGATTGTTGATCGAAACTTTTTGTAAAAGCACAATAATGTTTTAATAATGTTATAATTTAGTAAAAGCAACAATAGTAAAAGCAAAATTAAAATAATACATTTTATTGCAGTATCAGGTTTATTATAACATTAAAAATCCTTAAGAAAAAATCTTTTTATATTAATTCTTACCTTTCGACCATAAATTAAATTAAAAATATGAAATAAATATTTTGTAGCTAACAAGAAATTGCCACTAAACTTAATAAAGACTGAAGCTATCTAACACTTGTTTAAATATATTTAAAATCAAAGAACTTTTATTACTTCTCTTAAAACGAAATAAAATTATATAAAGGGAAATGGTTTATTATCGAAACTTTTAGTAAAAGCAACAATAATATTTTAATAATGTTATAATTTAGTAATGTAACAATAGTAAAAGCAAAAGTAAGATATACATTTTATTGCAATATAAAACTATTATAACTTTAAAAATTATATAAAAATCTTTTTATATTATATTCTTATTTCGACCATAAATTTTAAAAATTATGAAAAAATAATATTTTGTATACAAGATAAATGCCACTAAATATAAAGACTGAAATTATCTAACACTTGTTGTTTAAATATCTTTTAAAATTAAAAGAACTTTATTACTTCTCTTATAAACGAAATGAAATATTATAAAGGGAAAATATGGATTGTTATCGAATTTTAGTAAAAGCACAAAAATGTTTTAATAATGTTATAAATTAGTAAAAGCAACAATAGTAAAAGCAAAATTAAAATAATACATTTTATTGCAGTATCAGATTTATTATAACTTTAAAAATTTTAAGAAAAAATCTTTTTATATTAATTCTTACCTTTCGAGCATAATTTAAATTAAAAAAATATGAAATATTTTTTGTAGCTAACAAGAAAATATAAACTTGGAATAAAGAATGAATATCTAACACTTGTTTAAATATATTTAAAATTAAAGAACTTTTATTACTTCTCTTAAAACGAATGAAATTTTATAAAGGGAAATATGGATTGTTATCGAAACTTTTAGTAAAAGCAACAATAATGTTTTAATAATGTCTTAATTTAGTAAAAGTATTAATAGTAAAAGCAAAAGTTAGATAATTCATTTTATTGCAGTATTAGACTTATTATAACTTTAAAAATCCTTTATGAAAAAATCTTTTTATATTAATTCTTACCTTTCAACTATAAATTAAATTTAAAAATATGAAATAAATATTTTGCAGCTAACAAGATAAATGCCACTAAACGTGGCATAAAGACTAAAATTATCTAACACTTGTTGTTTAAATATCTTTAAAATTGAAGAATTTTTACTACTTCTCTTAAAATGAAATGAAATTTTATAAAGGGAAATGGATGGATTGTTGATCGAAAGCTTTAGTAAAAGCAACATTCGTGCTGCTCTACCTGTATTTTGGTTGAAAGTTTGGAAATATTTTCTCCGCCCATTTCTCTTCAGTGCCAATTCACGTGCTATGACCTTAAAAGCCCGGAATGAAAAATTCTTAAGAACTTGAGCTGTACAAAAACAAAATTTTACTCTCAGAAATGTTTTTAGATTCCTTGGGGCCAAAAGATTTAAGATATAGTAGTCTATAACATTCCGAATTGCTGATGGCATTCAAAAAAACATTTCCAGTGACTAAAAAGTAAGAGAATATAAAAAGTGGGATACATTCATTTTTGGTTAAATAAAAATTCTCCGTGTATGTTTCAATATAAAGTGTATGTTATACTAATATGCAAGGATTCAAATAGAGGAGTGTTGCTATGTACTTAAAACACAAACACCGGTGTTCATTCTCAAAGGGGAAACACATTAAAATATACGCTATGGGATTAAAGGAAAATACCTAATATTTAAACTAAAACATTTATTATTTACAAATTAATACATCACTTGATTAGTTTTTAACAGGACCTGAAGTTATTTGGTTGGTTTGGTTTGGTTTTGGACGCTACGGTCTACTGTTTTGCACACGAGTGCTAATAAGACCGGGATTGCTTAAATATTAATGCTACGAAAATGCCGCAGGATTCGAAAAAATTGGTACCGACGATCAGCGCTATAACCAATCGGCCAGCGTTCAGCGAAGTTATTTGGTTTTGCTATTCATCAATACTCTTAGAATAGTATTCCTTATAAAAAGATTATGAGACCCAGGTAGTAATTATGAATATTATTAAGTTTATCCCTAGTAATTACAGGGAAGCAGGATAAAATACAGTATAACTGGCTAGCGTCCGTTAATTGGTTCTATTTTTAATAATATGCGAGCTAGAAATCGATTGCTGCCCGGGTTTGGCTTGTTATTTTGATGAGCAATTTAAGTTTCGCGACCTTTACATTTCTTTATTATTTTGGATTAACAAACTCAAAAATAAACTTCACTAATTGGACATTTTAATTTTTATGAAATCGAAAAATGGAATTTTTTTAATTTCGTATGCATGGACTCACTCATAAAATTTAATATGTGCTGAGCCTATTAAGTTTTTTTGTCATTAACTCATTATTTTATTTAACTTATGTATGCTTAACGTTTTTATAATATATATTTTAAACTTTTCTATATTTTGGGTGAGACTCCTCATAAATTATTCGAATTTCTCTTTCGCAGTGATGTTTTCTTTTTAAGTCTATTTAATTTTTTTAATGTTTTTATGTGAGTCTTTATTCCTTTTTAATATTTTTTCTTAAATTTTTAGTATTAATTTTATTTTTTAAATTATTCAACGTTGTTTATGTGCTATTTTGTTTGGCGCATATATAATTCGATCTTGAATAAAAAAAATATAACCAAAATTATTAATTGTGCTCAATTTATAAACTGAGATCTCTTTTAAAATTGCATATTTTTTTGTTGCATAGTTAAGTATATATATAATATAATATATATATATATTATATTTATATTATATTTATATTATATATATATATATATATTTTTTATATATATTTAGATATATATATATTATTTATATATATATATATATATATATAATATGTATATTATATATATATATTATATATATATATATTATATTTATATATATTATATATACATACATATTATATACATATTATCTATATATTATATATTTTAAATATTTTTATTTATATATATATATATTTTATATATATTATATATATATAAATTTATATATATATACTATTTATATATATTATATATATATAACATTTTATATGTTTATATATACATATATTAATATAAATATGTATATATATATATATATTTTTTTTTATATATATATATATTTATTTATTTATATATATTGGAGAATTGAAAATGCAGTTAATTCTATTTATAATGTATATCTATAATTCTATTATCTAATATAACTATAGTTCTAGTCATATAATTCTATTTTTTACCAAATTAAATGTCTAATAATGTATATACTTTTTCGATTTAAACGGTAGAAAGGCCGAATGATTCTTAATAAAGGAAGAAAACACATAGAAATCGATGAGCAGTCAGAGTTAATATATATATAATTTACTACTCGACATTCATCAGTGAAATTTTTACTGTTTTCTTTTTGTTTTTATGCGTTATTCCTTAATAAATAAGATTCTGAAAACCAAAGGTATAATTATGAATATTATTAAGTTTATCCAGTAATTATGAGAATCGATGTCTTCCTACGGTCAAGTGATTTCGATGTCCGGAATTTGAAACTTTTTTCGTTTCCATCTTATGTTATTTTCTTTTAATTTATAAAATTGTTGTGAAATTTACAACTAAATTAATTCATTAATTTTGGTGAATCACATTATTTATTAATGATATATCAGGCTACATATGTGGGATATTACACTTATTTGTATTTGCAGGGGTCCTCAATAAAACTCGAATGTAGGAAGCTGCACCTTAAATTCTTTTGGAAATTTAAGTTTAAAATTTAATCACAATTAAATGTTAACTACATCAAGGAGTCAAGGAGATTTTATCCTTTTTCGTTTTCTGCACATTGTAATTATTATTTAGTCTTTAAATACGCATATAAAAGAGAAAGCATAGGGATTACCTTTGTAAATCTAGTTTGCTATCTTTTAAGTTTAAAAAAATAAATCACAATTATGTATTAATGGCATACTAATATGCAAGGAGTTAAATACCGAAGAATTTTATAACTTTTCGCTGCCTTTGTAAATATAGTTTGTTATCCTTTTAAGTTTTAAATATTTAATCACAATTAAATATTAATGTTATACTAATATGCGAGGAGTCAAATAAATTGGAATTTTATACTTTTTCGTTGTCTACACTTTGTAGGGATTTTCTATTTTTTAATTGAGCTTATGAAAAAGAAAGTGTATGCATTGCCTAGTAAAATTTATTTTGTGACCAATTTAAGTTTTAAAAATTGAATCACAATTAATTATTAATGTTATATTAATATGCAAGGAATAAAATACAGGATATTTTATACTTTTTGGTTTTCTGCATTTTGTAAGGATATTTTAGCCTTTAAATACGCAAATAAAGGAGAAAGCATAGGGATTGCCTTTGTAAATTTAGTTTGTTACCATTTTAAGTTTTAAAAACTTAATCACAATTAAGTATTATTGTTATACTTATATGCAAGAAGTCAAATGCAGAGGAATTTTAAACTTTTTCGTTGTCTACACTTTGTAGGGATTTTCTATTCTTTAATTAATCACAGGAACAGAAAGTGTATGGATTACATAGTAAAATTTATTTTGTGACCATTTTAAGATTTAAAAATTGAATCACAATTAATTATTAATGTTATACTAATATGAAAGGAGCGATATACAAGACATTTTATACTTCTTTCGTTTTATGCATTTTGTAAGGATTTTTTAGTCTTTAAATACACATATAAAGGAAAGAGCGTAGGGATTGCCTTTATAAATTTAGTTTATTAACATTTCAAGTTTTATATATTTTTCATAATTAAGTATTAATGTTATACTAATATGCAAAGAGTCAAATTTAGGAGAATTCTATACTGTTTCATTGTCTAAACTTTGTAGGGATTTTCTATTCTTTAATTGAGCATATGAAAAAGAAAGTGTATGGATTGCCTAATAACATTTATTTTGTGACCATTTTAAGTTTTAAAAATTGAATAACAAGCATTAATGTTATACTAATATGCAAGGAGTCAAATACAGGAGATTTTACACTTTCTAGTTTTCTGCACTTTGTAAGGGTGATTTAGTCTTTAAATACACATATAAAGGAGAAAGCATAAGGATTGCCTTTGTAAATTTAGTTTGTTACCCTTTAAAATTTTAAAAATTGAATCAGAATTAACTATTAATGTTATACTAATATGCAAGGAGTCAAATACATGGTAATTTTATACTTTTTCGTTGTCTACACTTTGTACGGATTTTCTATTTTTTAATTGAGCTTATGAAAAGGAAAGTGCATGTATTGCCTAGTAAAATTTATTTTGTGATCAATTTAAGTTTTAAAAATTGAATCACAATTAAGTATTAATGTTATATTAATATGAAAGGAATCAAATACAGAGGAATATTATAATATTTCGTTGTCTACACTTTGTAGGAGTTTTCTATTCTTTAATTCAGCATATGAAAAAGAAAGTGTATGGATCGTCTAGTAAAATTTATTTTATGACCAATTTAAGTTTTAAAAATTGAATCAGAATTAAGTATTAATGTTATACTAATATGCAAGGCGTCAAATGCAGGAGATTTTACACTTTTTTCGTTTTGTAATGAATTTTTAGTCTTTAAATACGCATATAAAGGAAAAAACGTAGGGATTGCTTTTATAAATTTAGTTTGTTAACATTTCAAGTTTTAAAAATTTAATCACAATTAAGTATTAATGTTATACTAATATACAAGGAATCTAATACAGGGTATTTTATAAGTTTTCGTTGTCTACATTTTGTAGGGATTTTTTATTCTTTAAATGAGCATATAAAAGGGAAAGTGTATAGATTTAGAAAAATTTATTTTGTGACCATTTTAAGGTTAAAAAATTAAATCACAATTATGAAATTTTTATGGTATACTAATATGCAAAATTCAAATACAGAAGATTTTACACTTTTTTTTCTACACTTTTTGGGATTATCTATTTTTTATATAAGCATATAAAAGAGAAAGAGTATAGATTACCTTGTAAAAGTTATTTTATGACCATGTTAAGTTTTAAAAATTGAGTCACAATTAAATATTAATGTTATAACACTAAAAAAGAACGCTGGGCATTAATAGGTTAATGATACTTAATACTATAGCTCGCAGTTACTTATAAATTTTTCATTACATTAAAATATATTTTTATAGGATTGCTTTCTAACAGTAGAGAGGAAAACTCGTTCCAGGAAAGCTTAATTCTAGAAACTAGTTTTCTTTAACTGCCACAAAAAAGAGACTCTAGTCAATTATAAATTAAGACTACCTAATGTCATAGCTTGAAGTTTTTTATAATTTTTCATTAATAAAAGTATATTTTTATACGATTGTCTTCTACCTCCACTTGAAAGGTTTGGTTTGGAGTGCTACGGTCTACTCTTTTGCAACACAATTACTAAATGAGACCGGAACCTACAGCTTAAAGCCGATTCTGAACGGCTACGAACATCCATGCCACTGTGGGATTTGAACCCACGAACTCCGTTATTGAAGGCCAGCATCCTAACCAATCGGCCATCGTTAGGCCCGCTTGAAATTAAATCTCCTTCAGGAAAGTTTAAAAACTCTAGAAAACCTTTTATAACTGCCAGTAAAAATGACCAGGGCATTAATAGGTTAAAACTACCTAATGCTATACGATGCAGTTTCCTAGAATATTTCATTAATTTAAAGTATATTCTTACAGGATTACCCTCTATTTCACTTCAAAAACAAACTCGTTCCATTAAAGCTTAAATATTCTAGAAATCATTTTTTAACTGCCACTAAAAATGACCAGGGGCATTAATCGTTTAAAACTAACTAATGCTATACGTTGCAGCTTCCTAGAATTTTTTATTAATTTAAAGTATATTCTTACAGGATTGTTCTCTACTTCCACTTTAAAAACAAACTCGTTCCTGAAAATCTTAAATATTCTAGAAACCATTTTTTTACTGCAACTATAAAATGACCAGGGGCATTAATAGGTTAAAAGTACCTGATACTTTGCAGTTTCCTAGGATTTTTCATTTATTTAACGTATATTTTTCTAGGAACCTTCAAGTGAAATGAACACTCGTTCTAGTAAATCTTAAAAATTCTAGAAACCATTTTTTAACTGTCCCTAAAAAGGGACGATAAGCATTAATATGTTAAGACTGTCTAATGTCATGGCTTGCAGTTTACTAGAATTTTTCATTAATTTAAAGTATATTCTTACAGAATTACCCTCTACTTCCACTTAAAAACAAACTCGTTCTTGAAAAGCTTAAATATTCTAGAAACCATTTTTTAACTGCAACTAAAATGACCAGGGGCATTAATAGGTTAAAACTACCTAATGCTATACATTGTAGTTTCCTAGAATTGTTCCTTAATTTAACGTGTATTTTTGTAGAAACCTTCATATGAAAAGAACGCTCGTTCCAGGAACCCTTAAAAATTCTAGAAACCATTTTTAACTGTCACTAAAAAGGCACGCTAAGTATTAATAGAATAAGACTATCTAATGTCAGAGCTTACAGTTTCCTATAATTTTCCCTCAATTTAACGTACATTTTTATAGGATATTCCTCTACCTTCGCTTGAAAGGAAAACTCGTTCCAAGAAAGCTTAAAAATTCTAGAGACAAATTTTAACTGCCACCATCAATTATGGCTCTACATTAAAGAGTTAGAGCTTCCTAATGCTATTTGCTCCCAGTTTCTTACTATTTTTTCTTCAAATTAACGTACATTCCTACAGGATTGTCCTCCACCTTACCTTAAAATGAAAACTAGTTCCAATACAGCTTTAAAATACGAGAAATAATTCTTAAATTGTCTCTCAGAAGACACGATAAACATTAGTAATTTAAAACATCCTAATACTACAGCTCTGTAACAGTTTTCTAGTATCTTTAGTGGATTTAACATATATTCTTGTAGGATATCCGTATTCCTTCGCTTAAAAGGAGAGCTTGTCGTAAGAGAGCTTAAAAATGGTGGAAGTTGTATTTTAACTGCCACTAAAATGGAACGCTAGGTATTAGAAGGTTAAAACTGAATAATACTATATCTCACTATTTTCTACTATTTTTTCATTAATTAATTTTCATTCATTAATTTTAGTACACATTTCATTAATTTTATTTCACATTATGATAGGATTGCTTAAATCGAAATCTCTTTTCAAGAAACATTAAAAATTCTGAAAACCATTTTTTAACTGCCACAAAAGAGTGGATACTAGGAAATTGCCTAAATTTAAATTTAGTTAAAATTTTCTAATGCTGAAGTTCTTAGTATTTTTTTAATACGTTAACCTCCGTTTATATACATTTAACGTAAACGTTACATTAAAAAACTAGTTCTAAGAAAGCTTTAAATTCCGAAAAACCATTTTTAACTGCTCTTAAAAAGGGAGGATACGAAGTAATCCCCCATAAAATAATAAATTTTCTTAATGTTTTCTCACCGTTCACAGGAAAATTCACCTTCCCATTTAGTCATAAGAAGATTTCTTGTATTAGCGTATATTTTTGTCATCCCGTATATAACAATAGCCTAAGTTATCTGTCCGTTTTTCCTGCAATTTATGAAGCGGTTGGCTCTAGAATGGATAGAGGCATCCGTATTGGATTTTTGATGAGCTAGGGTTAAAAGAATTCAAGCGAGTAAAGTTTATCTTCTCCTAAACGATCGATCTTATTCTAAAATAAATTGGTATAAATATGCTTCATATCACTGCAAAAAATACTGTAGTCTTTAAAACGTTCGAAATCCATCCCTTCGCTCTTTTCTTGAGCGTTTAATGCAGTTATTTCAAGCCCTATATTTCCCAGGTAAGAGAAGATAGTTAAATGTATCAATTTATCACATAATATATAAGAAAAATAACATTTTTCTAGCGTTATGACGTCATTCCTTTAACCGTCTCATTAATTCATTTCTTACTTTAAATTATTTAAATATCGTCTGCATTGTTTCCATACGTTTTATCTCTCAACTTAGATATTACGTAAATAATTTTCTTTTATATTTGGCTTAATTAACAGATGAGGCCTATATGTGATAATTTTAAATATAATCATCGATTATTTTTTATTGCAATGAAAACTTCATTATCTGTATTAATAACAAATTCTATCTACCTCCAGGGTGTAGTGGAAATGATAGTTTCATTCCTTTACTTACATTAACTACTGGGGTAGAAAAATTGGGAATAACTTAAGAATTATTTCCAAGAAAACTTTGAATTATCTTTCAAAATGAATTCAACGTGATTCTAAACTGCATTCACAGTATCGGGATATTTTAGAGGAATATGAAGATAGACAAGTTATCGAGCGTGGTCCAGATAATTTGAATCCCAATAAAACCATTTTTACCTGCCTCATAGGGTACTTTGTAATTATAAAAAATTAAAAATTTTACTTATCCCGTCATATGATGGGCTGTATGCTAGTAGTTTATAAAATCCTAATTCTATACCTGCAGTTTCTAGTATTTTTCATGGATTCAAGATACATTCTTGTATACGATGACAATGTATTTTTGCTTAAAAAGAAAATATATCCAAAGAAAGTTTAAAACGTCTATAAGATATATTTAAGCTATTACTGAAATGAGATACTATGCATTAATACTTCTTAACCCTTTAATGTTCACAATTAGAAATTATCTGGCATGTAAGGGAAATCGTTTATAATATTACGTATGAACATTATAAATTGCTTGGTTTGGTTTATAGTGCTAAGGTCTACTTTTTGCAACACGAGGGCTATTGAGACCGGGACCTACAGCTTAAAGCCGATTCCAAACGGCTACTAACATCCATGCCACTGTGGGATT
>CM063509.1:69606612-69609112 GCA_032207245.1 Pardosa pseudoannulata
TAATCTTCATGAAAATTTAAAAAGTTTTGTCCAAAAATGCTCTTTAAAAGGCTTTAAATTCACAACTTCCGGTTCCGAAGTCGCTACTTCCGCTTTGTTTTGACAGCTGTCACTGATGTTTAACAACTGTAACTTTTCTTTAAAATGCCGCACAGAGAAAACAAAAACAGAAGCCTAAAAGTTGAAATTTTGCAATAGAGAAATAAAAAAAATTATGATTTTGGCAAAAAAAAATTGACGTTTACAATGTAGACGGATATATATATATATATATATATATATATATATATATATATATATATATATATATATATATATATATATATATATATATATATATATATATATATATATATATATATATATATATATATATATATATATATATATATATATATATATATATATATATATATATATATATATATATATATATATATATATGTATATATATATATATATATATATATATATATATATATATATATATATATATATATATATATATATATATATATATATATATATATATATATATATATATATATATATATATATATATATATATTATATATATATATATATATATTATATATATATATATATATATGTATATATATATATATATATATATATATATATATATATATATATATTTATATATATATATATATATATATATATATATATATATATATATATATATATATATATATATATATATATATATATATATATATATATATATATATATATATATATATATATATATATATATATATATGTATATATATATATATATATATATATATATATATATATATATATATATTTATATATATATGTATATATATATATATATATGTATATATATATATATATATATATATATATATATATATATATATATATATATATATATATATATATATATATATATATATATATATATATATATATATATATATATATATATATATATATATATATTTATATATATATTATATATATATATATATATATATATATATATATATATATATATATATATATATATATATATATATATATATATATATATATATATATATATATATATATATATATATATATATATATACATTTTTATAAAGCAATTTACATTCTAATTTAAAAGTAATTTAAATTTAATCGAATTGTTAATTTGCATTACAAAACTTTCTCCGATACCAATGCGCTTGAAAACAATTTTCATTTTCCATTAATAACTACAATTTATGTAAGCTAATACAATTTGATTTCTTTTCATTTTATTTTATATAAAAAATTTATTTGAGTCAATAAATTAAAACGAACAATTGTTAGAATGTCAAATTAATTGATTTCAATTGTTTCATATTTTATGAATATTAGTTTCTAACATATCTATTCTTTGTTTAGTTATGGTAATGCTGCAGAATACTCTAAAATTAGGAATAAATAATTAAACTAGCAGATTCCACTGAATGAAGTTATTTCAATTAGCACGCAATAAAAAAATTAATTATATTTCATTATATTGTTTGACGCCGATAAATAAATATTGTAAAATTTGGGTATTAAGAAAAAAATCTTAAATTAAAAGTCATCATAAGGTGAATCTCATGCAATCTAATATATAATTTTAATCAACTTTTTTTGTTCTTTAAAATGGCAGTGTGGACTTTTTTATGGATAGAAATTTATTTTTAGAGGGAGCAGAGAGTTATGACAATTATTTTTAAAGGATATTTCACTAAAATCATTTCATAATTATTTTCAGGTATGCTATTATTATATACAAGATAAACATGGCTTTTTTGCATTCTATACTATATGCATTTTTTCCATAAACAAATATAAAAGACTAAATCGCTTGAAAAATAAAATTAAAAAATTTAATAATTTTTTACAGATAAAAATATTCTGAGTAGAGAAGTGACAAATATATACCAGAAAATGAGAAACACATTTGAATATCTCGAAATACCGTCTATCACACCGACTGAAAATCCTCTACATTCTGAAACTACTCCCTTATTACCCAATAAAAAATTTGTTGTGAAAGTGTAATGTTAAATATGTAGGTTTGATTATATGTTCAAACTTCGCTATATTTCGATTTACATTTACTTGCAGGATGATATATCATGGATATATATAATATATATGTATATATATATTTATATATATATATATATATATATATTTATATATATATATATATATATATATATACATACATATGTGTATATGTATATATATATATATTTATATGTATGTATGTATATGTATGTATACATATATATATATATATATATATATATTTATATATATATATATATATATATATTATATATATATATATATATATATATATATATATATATATATATATATGTATATATATATACATATATATATATATATATATATATATATACATATATATATATATATATATACATATATATATATATATATATATATATATATATATATA
>CM063509.1:69614112-69629112 GCA_032207245.1 Pardosa pseudoannulata
ACCATTTCTTATTTTAAATTCTTTAAATATCTCTGCATAATTTTCATACATTAATCACTGAACTTAGATATTACGTAAATATTTTTATTTTATGTTTGGATTAAATAATACATTAGGTACATATGTGATAATTTTAAATTAATCATTGGTTATTTTTTGTTTGCAAGATAATCCTCAGCCAAAAAACAAATCATGTTTTTACCCGCCTCATAGGGTAATTTACAATTCTGGAAAATTAAAAATTTTACTCATCCTGTCATATGACTGGCTATACGCTAATACATACATACATATATATATATATATACCTAAATATATATATATATACATACATACATACATATATATATATATATATATATATATATATATATATATATATATATATATATATATATATATATATATATATATATATATATATATATATATATATATTTACACTATTCTTGCATAGTTTCTATATTATTACTTAAAAACAGCTTTTAAACATATTTATATATTATTATTTCGACAGAGTTAATATTTGATACGTAAGAATTATTTTCAGGCTTTACAGTTAAATTATGGCACAAAACGATCATTCCTATTTTCAATTTGTTTATAATAATCTCAGTACAGTCGAAATTTCAAACAGAATTGTTTGTATGAATGCCAGAAGTCTTTGGTACACATTTTCTAGGAATCTAGCAAAAATTAAGTTGCAATGTGCTAATATACTATAAAAACATTCCATTATGTCCACTAACCCTTAAAACCAGGTATATAGTATTGGCTAGTTAATTTTGTATTAAGGGTTAACGAGGAAGGCATAAGCAAACTGGTTTTAAGTTTACAATTATCTTAACAACTATTGCGAAAAATGTAGTTGAAAATTATTATTTACTTTTCTACAGTTCTTGTTTAATTATACTTAAACGGGCTTTCTCGTCTTAACTCGTCTATTCAGCCATACCATTATCATAGAATTGCTTCTTCAATAATAACAGTAAAATATTTTGCTGAGCACTGAAACATTTCCCTGGAGTACTTTTCTTTAATTGTTGAAAATTAATCACTAAAATTGTTGTCACATCGGCATTTTAACCCTTCACATCTTTGTAAAGTGTCATCGAAAATCGATGTTTTTTTTTCGCCTTTCAAATCATCATCTATGCTACTTCAAATAAGCAATAACCCTTTTGTATTATTTTCAAATAGTAAATCAGCAGTCTATTAAAATATTTAAAAACCTAATTTAATATTAATCATAATTTAGAAGTTGAAATTATTCAGTGTAGTTTGTTGAAAGGATAACGTTTGTTTTATTCATAAAACTACTTTGTTATATATATATATATATATATATATACATATATATATGTACATATATATATATGTATATATATATATGTATATATATGTACATATATATATACATACATATATATACATATACATATATATATACATATATATATATATATATATATATATATATATATATATATATATATATATATATATATATATATATATATATATACATATATATAAATATATATATATATATATATATATATGTATATATACGTATATATATATATATATATATACATATGTTATATATGAATATGTATATATATATATGTATATATATGTATATATACGTATATATATATAATTATATATACATATATATATATATATATATATATATATATATATATATATATATATATATATATATATATATATATATATATATATATACATATATATACATATATATATACATATATATATATATATATATATATATATATATATATATATATATATATATATATATATGTATATATACGTATATATATATATATATATATACATACATATATATATATATATATATATATATATATATATATATATATATATATATATATATATATATATATATTAAAGTAATATATCAAAACAAAGTGACCCGTTATACCCAAAATACATTTGGAAATAGCACCTAAATAAATAACTAAAATTAATAATTTAAAAATAATTAATATTAATTAATTCCAACATCAGTAGGAATCAGCTCAAATACAATTAATCTTTTCAGACTATTAAAATTTCGCATATTCTACTTTATTTTTTTTTAATTTAGTAGATTATATGCAAAGTTTGTTTTTGAAAAGTTTTCCAGTCTACATAATTTGCTATACAAAACTGATTTATATATTTTCAATATAAAAAAAAACAATTAAATGATGCTTATTAATATTTCAACCTATTGCTTGCTTTGCTAATATAATTAAGACTCGATATGAAACTAAACTTGAATGATGATTTTAAATATTAGCATTATTTTATAAACTAAATTTCCAAAACTATAAAAAATATAAAATAGTATGTGATTAATTTAGTTATACTTCAATACTTATTTGAACAAAGATTCAATTGTAAATTATTAATTTAAAAAACTGCTGAAAGTCCAGAATGGCCGTAAAAAGGAATTATGGTTAAATTGTATTTAAAAAATTATAAAGATACTTAAATAACACAGTTTCAACCAAAATTTCTAAATGATTTTATCTTTAAAAATAAATGAGTACACTTTAGAATCTAATCTAAATTTTTCATCCACATGATTATTATTTGTTAAACTTGTTTATTTTTTGTCATACATCATTATAAAACTAAAATGTAATAAGTTATACACCTTGATTTTGTATACTTATTTATATATATTTTTATTGTATACTTTTATACTCATAATTTATACTTAATTATACTCTGGGGTCACTTTAAACCCTCCCATGTTCATTCCTTTCCTATAATTTATCTGAAATTTCTAGATATATATGGCATAAAAATTTTGAGTATAATTTTTTTAAAACGTTTCATAAAGAAACGTTAAGTTTTTGCCCTAAGTACAGAGAATTCAGTTACCGCGAGCAAAAAAAAAGTACTGATGAATGGTTGTAAAATTTTAAATTATTATTTTAAAAAATTGTTTGCATTGGTATCAAGTATCCCTTATTAAAAATTTACAGTCTACTTTTAATCACAATGTATGTGATTTTTAAACACAAGCTGAAAATTAATATATCTGATTAATAAGACTTGCGCTAGAAATGTTTTCAAATTATTTTTGGGATGACTAAATTTTTATATAAATGATGAGTATTTTAGTCAAAACTTATTTTCTTGGAAATTTCGGTTTCTGAAATATTTTAAATATAATCGTTACTTAGGCATTTCTATATAATTTCAGTAAAAGTTGGATATCTTTAAAAATGAGATTTAAGTTCCATTGTATATTTAAAGGATTTTACACGGAAATATTTGATTTGGTAATATTTAACGATACGTTTAACATAAACATGAATTCAGGTCTTTTACCAACATCCAATAACGTACAACAGTACAAATCCTGAGTCACGTGGACTTAGAAAATGACCTCTAAGTAGGAAGCACGTTTGGAAAGCTCTTAAATTTTTCATATCTGCTTTCTCTAGTTATACGAGATACAATGCATTTCCCAATGATCTGGGATATGATTGATTTAGTAACATTTTGAAGGACAGAAATTATGTGTAGCTGAATTATGCAACGAATGAATTAGTGTCGTCTATGCATATTTAAAAAAAAACTATTAGATTAAAGGTTTTATGCTACTATATAGCACCGTAAATGCGTTCGATTTCGACCTCTAATAAATTAATGTAATATTAACACAAATTATAAATTTTTTGATATTTTCAAAGTTAGTAATTAATATAAGAAAAAAATATATAAATTAGTAATTAAGATAAGAAAATAAAATACTTTTTTGTATTAAAGTAGAAAATATATAACACATTTAACAGTATTTTTAAAGAGCATTTGCAAGATCGTTTGATAATGTAACCCAATTCTAATTAAGTTGGAAAATTTTACTATACATTAAAACTGTCCTTAATGTGCTCTCTATAAAATAAATGAATTAAACATACAATAAACATGACATAGACAACTATTTTAAAAATTCATTTGAAATTAAAACACTAATAAATGTGAATTTAATTAAATTTTAAAAATATTGAAAGTATTATAGTATCCACATTCTTTTAAATTATTCTGCAATTAAGGAGCATATCTTAAGATTGATAAAATTTTAAATACATTTATTCATTATATTGCTTATTAATTTACAGTCTTGATATCGAAAACTATAGTTTAAAAAAAACCCTTTAGAATAAATTCGTTATACATGCCATAATCTAAAAGCTCATGTTCTACAAGGAAATTTTAGATACTTCTGTATTAATATATTGAAGATTTAATGTATAATAATAACTCCTTATAATGTTTAGAAATATTTCAAATATTTATAATATTTTTTAAGATCTTACTTTAAAATGCAACAGAAGAGGTCACAACCCTAAAAAATACACCCTTTTAGGTTAATTAATTTTTTTAGGTAAAATAAGGTTTTAAGATAAAATCATGCAACCTTCATCTTTTCAGAATACATACATAGAGGAAGTTACTTATTTCCTTTACATTTGCATGTAACACATCTTACATCAGATTTCAAAGTACGTCTATCATAAAGTGATTTATTTATTTATTGAGAACTAGCATACAGCCCGTCATATGACGGGATCAATAAAATTTTTAATTTTCCAGAATTGTAAAGTACCCTATGTGACAGATAAAAAAATAGTTTTTTGTTTGGCTGAGAATTATCTGGTACAAGCTCAATAATTTGTTTATCTTTATAATCCTCTAAAGTCTTCCGATACTGTGAATACAGTTTAGAATCACGTTGAATTCATTTAGTAACATAATTCAAAGTTTTCTTAGCTACGTCGAAATTATCGTTAAATTCTTCCCAACTTTTTTGCCACAGTAATTAATGGGAGTAAAGTAATGGAACTATCATTTCCTCCCCACTCTGGAGGTAGATAGAATTTTTTGTTAGTACATGTGATAAAATTTTCTTTGCAACAAAAATAATCGATGATTAAATTTAAAATTATCACATATGTACTTAATTTATTATATAAGCCAAATATAAAAGAAAATTAGTTGTATATATATTTCCGTGATAAAAATGTTGCAGACGATATATAAATAATTTAGAAATTATTTAAATGAGGTAAAGAATTGTCATAAAATTGAAAAAATAAATGTTATACAAATATTAAATCTGGAATTGATAAATTCAATCTCCTGCTCTTAACCAAACTGACAGGGTTTTTTTTTAAAATCCTTGGAAATCGTCATCTGAACTTCCTTCATTTTTCTCTTTGCCGTCACCGTTGTCCTCTTCATATATAAGATGGCCTTCATTGACCTCAAACCCGTTATTTATGCCAAACTCCTTGAACTATTTAACAATAATTTCCTCTCTCACTATGCACCACGGCTGTTTTATCCACAAACGCACTTGTTTAATTGTAGGTCGTTTTATAGCTCTTTTCGACTTGAATTATATTGGTTTTCATCCATTCTTGTTTGTTCCATTCATCTCTCATATACGCCTAAAATGGGTTGATTATTGAGATATCAAGCGGTTGCATCTGTCAAGTAAGTCCTCCCAGAATCGCAGCAAGCTCATACATATAAATATCCCAATAAAAATAATCGAGCCATCAATTGTATAGTAATTTAGATTTAGTATTATTTTTATTAAGACTGGCTGGAATTTTAAATAAAATATTGGACATTTTTGTATTAATTTCGAGTATAAGACACACCTGAAGTTGAGTTTCATCTATTCAAAGAGATAGTGTGTCTAACAGTCGGTAAAATAGGTAATAATTTTAACCATCCTTTATGTTTTTTTATTATTTTCTTGAAAATTATTCAAATATTACTCTTGTAAATATTTCTACTTCGTCATTTTTTTCATCCGTAAAATGAGATTTTGCAGGTGTTTTGATTCTAATATTGGAACTTGTGAAAGCTCTATGTGCTGTATTAACTGTACTAATTCAACTTCCAATATAACTTCTAATAAAAATTTCAAGTAGTTTTAAAAGGAAATTCTAGTGGATTAGGGGTAGTGCTTCACTCTTCCCGAGGACAAGTAAGTCATCCTGGATTCGCAGCAAGCTCTGAATATCATAATAAAAATAATCGAGGCATAGTAATTTTTAAGACTGGCTGGAATTTTAAATAAAATATTGGACATTTTTGTATTAATTTCGAGTATAAGACACACCTGAAATTTGGATTCATTTATTCGAAAAAAAAGTGCATCTAACAGTCGGTAAAATAGGTAATTATTTTAACCATCTTTTATGTTTTTTATTATTTTCTTGAAAATTATTCAATTACTACGCTTGTAAATATTTCTACTTCGTCATTTGTTTCATCCGTAAAATGAGATTTTGCGGGTGTTTTGATTCTAATATTGGAACTTGTGAAAGCTCTATGTGCTGTATTAACTGTCTAATTCAACTTCTAATATAACTTCTAATAAAAATTTCAAGTAGTTTTAAAAGGAAATTCTAGTGGATTAGGGGTAGTGCTTCACGCTTCCCGAGGTCAAGTAAGTCCTCCTGGATTCGCAGCAAGCTCTGAATATCCCAATAAAAATAATCGAGGCATAGTAATTTTTAAGACTGGCTGGAATTTTAAATAAAATATTGGACATTTTTGTATTAATTTCGAGTATAAGACACACCTGAAATTTTGATTCATTTATTCGAAGAAAAAAATGCGTCTAACAGATGGTAAAATAAGTAATTATTTTAACCGTCTTTTATGTTTTTTATTATTTTCTTGAAAATTATTCAAATACTATGCATGTAAATATTTCTAATTCGTCATTTTTTTTCATCCGTATGATGAGATTTTGCAGGTGTTTTGATTCTAATATTGGAACTTGTGAAAGCTTTATGTGCTGTATTAACTGTCTAATTCAACTTCTAATATAACTTCTAATAAAAATTTCAAGTAGTTTTAATAAGAAATTCTAGTGGCTTAGGGGTAGTGCTTCACTCTTCCCGAGGACAAGTAAGTCCTCCTGGATTCGCAGCAAGCTCTGAATATCATAATAAAAATAATCGAGGCATAGTAATTTTTAAGACTGGCTGGAATTTTAAATAAAATATTTGACATTTTTGTATTAATTTCGAGTATAAGACACACCTGAAATTTGGATTCATTTATTCGAAGAAAAAAGTTCATCTAACAGTCGGTAAAATAGGTAATTATTCTAACTGTCTTTTATGTTTTTATTACTTTCATGAAAATTATTCAAATACTATACTTGTAAATATTTCTACTTCGCCATTTTTTTCATCCGTAAAATGAGATTTTGCAGGTGTTTTGATTCTAATATTGGAATTTGTGAAAGCTCTATGTACTGTCTAATTCAAATTCTAATATAACTTCTAATAAAAATTTCAAGTAGTTTTAATAGGAAATTCTAGTGGCTTAGGGGTAGTGCTTCACGCTTCCCGAGGTCAAGTAAGTCCTCCTGGATTCGCAGCAAGCTCTGAATATCATTAATCGAAAATTTTAATATTTTTAAACTGACTGGAATTTTACCATTAAAATAGACATTTTGTATTAATTTTGAGTATGACACCTGTAAATTTGGATTCATTCTTTTAAAAATAGAATTGCGAATCGTGAACATTTTTAACCATCTTTTTTCATAACTTTCGACGTGGATTGTCAAGACAAGAGTGCTTCGATGAACTTAATTCTTTATACAGCGATAAAACGCCATCCTACAGCACTGTAAACAATTGGTATAACGAATTTAATCGTGGTCGATGTTCGATCCAGGACGAATCCCGTGCAGGTCGTCCAAAATCCGTTGTTGTGCCAGAAAAGATCGATGCTATGCGTGAAAGGATAAAGCAAGATCGTCATGTGACATACCGTGGGATAGAGGCGTCTTTGGACATTAGTATGACTAGCATCAATAAAATATTGCATGAGCATTTAAGCGTAAAAAAATTTGTTCGCGTTGGATCCCGCATAATCTGACAAACGCTCAAAAAAAGGCTCGTGTCGCAAGGAAATATTGGAAAAATACGTTCAAGGTACATCAAAGGCTGTGTATAACATCTACACAGGTGACGAATCATGGATCTATGCATGTGAGCCGGAAACAAAACAGCAATCAACTGTATGGGTCTTCCAAGACGAGGCAAAACCAACAAAAGTTGTTCGAGGAAGAAGCACATCGAAACAAATTATTGCCTGTTTCTTCGGCATCAACGGTCATGTGGCAACACTGGCGGTAGAGCAACGCAGGACGGTCAATTCTGAATAGTACACGACCATTTGTTTGCCAGAACTCATCTGAAAAATTCGAAAAAAGCAGAAGAACAGGCGAATCATTCTTCAACATGACAATGTGAGCTCTCACACATCGACTCAAACAAAGGCTTTTCTGACGGAGCGAAAGATCGAAGTGATGGGTCATCCGCCGTACAGCCTTGATTTGGCACCCAATGACTTCTTCTTATTCCCACACATCAAATATAAATTTCGTGGACAACGACTTTCGACCCCCAAAGAAGCGGTTGATGCATTCAAAACGCATGTTTTTGAGTTACCTCAATCGGACTGGAAAAAGTGCTTTGAAAATTGGTTCAAACGCATGCAAAAGTGTATTGATCATCATGGAGAATATTTTGAAAAACAATAAAACCAATTTCGTTCCTACATATTTGTCTTTTCCTTATTAGGCCAGAAATATAAATAGCAACCATCGTATGCCAGATTTTAATTTAGCTTTTTAAATTAAGAATTTTAAAAGATTTAGGTTTTAAGAACATAATTTTGTAAAACTTTCATTCATTATCTATTTTTCTACAACAAATCTTACAATAAAATTTTCGACTAGTTTTAATTCAGCTACTTTATTTTATGAGTGTAGAAAATTTTATGTTTAGAAGTTAAAAATTTATTTAAACTCCTTAAAATGTTTATCATCTCCTTAACTCTATTGCATTTTAAGTAAGCTTAAGAAGAATTTAAAAGGATATTAATAATATAATATAATAGTATAAGAGTTTAAATTACTGCAGTAACATATTCAAAACAAAATCAGAATAAGTCAGTTTAGTAAATTCCTTTAAACTAAATAATTCTAAACTCTCTATTAGTTTATTTTTGAAAGTTAAAGAATAACTATTAAAAGCATGTATTAATAATTAAGATAAAAATTCAAAATTACTATACAGTTTAGTAAAGTTAAGAATGAAAGAAATCTTAAAAATGCACAATTCGCGAACCCGTTTAATGTAGATTAAAATATTCAGTTTTGTTCTATATTATGTTTTTAAATAAGCTTTAAGTAATGTGATAAAGATATATTAATAAGAGAGTTCAAACTTTAATATTATTACTGAATGAAAGAGAAAAAAAGTTACAATATTTAAAATATTCGGAACTATTGAGAATTCAGTTTTGAAGTCAAAACTATTTCTAGGTTCAAGAGAAAGAAAATTAAAAAGATAACGAAAATATCATGCACTGAAGTCCTGTAGTACTAGAAGAGTGAAAGAGACTAAAGAAATGAAACGGTACTAAAAAGATGGTAATAGATGCAAATTTTAGCGGCTTATAAGTCAATTCCGATTTCTTCACAGATAATTTTTGAAAAAAAATTTGAAAAAATTACCTTTATGGTCCTTCTATTAACATGTACTGTTCTTAAATATAGAGCTCTGAAATTAATAGATTACTAAGGTAAAAATATTTAGATGTAAAACATTAAATTACACGACAATTACATGCTGTAGTAATTATTATTTTAATGTTTTTCTACATAGTATGTAGAGAAACCGTTTTTAAAATTTATTTAATAATTACTTTATTTATTAACCGTTAGTTTTTTATTAATTTTATAAAAAGTGTTTAAAAGTTTATTTGTGGAAACTAACACAGGTATAATTTTTATAGGGTTCTCTTATCAGAATATTTTTTTTTTGTTTTAAAGTATCGTCTACGTTAAGATAACTTTTTTCTTTAAACTTAGAAACTAGTTCATATTTTTACATTTTTAGATTTATTTTTTATATTATCATAGAAAATTGCACTTAAATTTATTACTGTTTCACTCGAAAACCAATGTTGAATTTACATTTGTTCAAAATATTTAAAAGTTTTTGTCGTGTGTGTTTAGAGTCAAATCACAGCACTTGTAAATCATAGTTGAATGTAAACTTGTTCAACAGTTTTTAGTATTTTCTGTGTTTTCATAACTGACCCAAACCATTCGCAAACCATTGATACACTTGTTCAAAATATTTAAAAGTTTTATTGTATGGGTTTAGAGCCGAGTCACAGCCTTTGCAAAACATATTTGAATTTAAACTTGTTCAACAGTTTTTAGTATTTTCTGTCATGTGTTTTTAGAACTGACTCAGAGCACTCGCAAACCATTAAAAAAATCAGACTTGTTCAAACTATTTAAAAAAATTTATCATGTATGTTTAGAGTCGAATCACAGTTTTCGAAAAACGTAGCTGAATTGAAACTTGTTCAGCAGTTTTTAGAATTTTCAGTCGTGTGATTTTAGAACAGACTCAAAGCACTCGCAAACCATTGATAAATTCAGACTTCTTCAAAATATTTAAAATATTTTGTCGTGTGTGTTTAGAGCCGAATCAGAGCACTCGAAAAACATATTTGAATTTAAACTTGTTCAACAGTTTTTAGTATTTTCTGTCATGTGTTTTCAGAACTGACTCAGCGCTCTCGCAAACCATTGATAAATTTAGACTTGTTCAAAATATTGTTTGTCGTTTCAAACTTTTTGTCGCGTGGTTTAGAGTCGAATCACCGCTTTCGCAAAACGTAGTCAAATTTAAACTTGTTCAACAGTTTTTAGTATTTCCTGTCGTGTGTTTTCACAACTGACTCAGACACTCGCACACCATTGATGAATTAAGACTTGTTCAAATTATTTAAAAGATTTTGCCGTGTGATTTTAGAGCCCAATCAGAGCAATCACAAAACATAGTTGAATTTAAAGTTGTTCAACAGTTTTTAGTATTTTCTGTCATGTGTTTTTAGAACTGAATCAGAACACTCCCAAACTATTGATAAATTTAGACTTTGTTTGTCTTTTCAAACTTTTTGTCGCGTGGTTTAGAGTCGAATCACCGCTTTCGCAAAACGTAGTCAAATTTAAACTTGTTCAACAGTTTTTAGTATTTCCTGTCGTGTGTTTTCACAACTGACTCAGAGCACTCGCACACCATTGATGAATTTAGACTTGTTCAAATTATTTAAAAGATTTTGTCGTGTGATTTTAGAGCCGAATCAGAGCACTCGAAAAACATATTTGAATTTAAAGTTGTTCAACAGTTTTTAGTATTTTCTGTCATGTGTTTTTAGAACTGAATCAGAACACTCCCAAACTATTGATAAATTTAGACTTGTTCAAAATATTGTTTGTCGTTTCAAACTTTTTGTCACGTGGTTTAGAGTCGAATCACCGCTTTCGCAAATCGTAGTCAAATTTAAACTTGTTCAACAGTTTTTAGTATTTCCTGTCGTGTGTTTTCACAACTGACTCAGAGCACTCGCACACCATTGATGAATTTAGACTTGTTCAAATTATTTAAAAGATTTTGTCGTGTGATTTTAGAGCCGAATCAGAGCACTCGAAAAACATATTTGAATTTAAACTTGTTCAACAGTTTTTAGTATTTTGTGTCGGTGTTTTCAGAACTGACTCAGCGCTCTCGCAAACCATTGATAAATTTAGACTTGTTCAAAATATTGTTTGTCGTTTCAAACTTTCTGTCGCGTGGTTTAGAGTCGAATCACCGCTTTCGCAAAAGTAGTCAAATTTAAACTTGTTCAACAGTTTTTAGTATTTCCTGTCGTGTGTTTTCACAACTGACTCAGAGCACTCGCACACCATTGATGAATTTAGATTTGTTCAAATTATTTAAAAGACTTTGTCGTGTGATTTTAGAGCCCAATCAGAGCAATCGCAAAACATAGTTGAGTTTAAAGTTGTTCAACAGTTTTTAGTATTTTCTGTCATGTGTTTTTAGAACTGAATCAGAGCACTCCCAAACTATTGATAAATTTAGATTTGTTTAAAATATTAATTGATAAATAAGTTTTTGTCTTGTACTCTTACAACCAACGCAGTACTTGTAGAATATTGCTAAGCTTAGAACTGTTTAAAATTCACCACATAAACTATTATCATTTAGTTATCACCATAGTAGCTACGAAAATATTTTCAATAGTTATTGTAGAACAAATATTTATAAAATTATATTTTAAAAATATTTCACTTAATCCTTTACATAAAATTTTAACAATTTTTTTAAAATAAACATTTTAACATTCAAAATATTTTCATTAAACTTTTAGAAGCACTTACAGAAAAATAATTATTGTAATAAAAGGTATTTAACAAAGTTAATCTACTTTTAAAAAGTGTAAGATGGTAAATATAAGAAAAGTAAAATCAAGAATTTGCTGTTATAAGTATTATAGTTTCTCATTACAGAAAAAAACATAGTACTGGAAAAAAATCATAAAATTTTGATCTAACGAATTAAGACAATTTTAAGGAAATCCAGCTCTTATAACATCCTTATAAATCATATTTTTTTTATTTCTAAAATAATACAAATTTTATCGCTTTAAAAATGTGTAGCATTTTTTGAATTCCGGATTTAAATCTTTAATTGAAATGCTGGAATGAATGTAAACAGAACTTTTTCAAACTTGTGTTTATCCAATAATGACATAATCTTGTACAAACTATAATTCCACCTACAGGAGATGAAATTTTGAATGAATACTTCTATTACTATAATTTCTTTAATAAATATTAATAAATTCTTTTGTGAAGGATATTATTTTTTATCTACTTTAATAGAAAGGAAAACGAAGGCTTTATTTTAGAAATTAAAATTGTTTGAATTTAATGCATTTTTTATTTAATAAGAATTATTAAAATAACTTTTACACAAATATATATGCAAGTCTGTCAATATGAAAGCACATTTTATGGGTTTAAAAGCAGTAGAAAAATTTTATGGTACTTGCATGTCTCACACTACAAGAAAAATTAAAATATATATTTATTTAAAAGTTGTATTTCTATAAAAATAACATACTATTTTTCTGCAATATAACATAAAATTATTTAGTTTATATGAATAAAATATTTTTGCTGGAAACGTTTTATTTTAAAAATGTACAAGTTTTATACTTTAATTGTTTTCATATATTTTTATTCTTCGAAATCTGCAGATTCCATGTCATGTTAAAATTACATTTGTAAAAATTAATTTTATTTGAAAATTGAATTATTTTATTTTGATAAATTTAAATCCTTGAGTTATAAAGAAAGTGTGTTATTTTCAAACAAAAGGTATTTGATAAATTATAATAATAACCATAATAATAACATATATATATATATATATATATATATATATATATATATATATATATATATATATATATATATATATATATACATATATATATATATATATATATATATATATATACATATATATATATATATATATATATACATATATATATATATATATATATATATATATATATATATATATATATATATATATATATATATATATATATATATATATATATATATATATATATATATATATATATATATATATATATATATATATATATATATATATATATATAAATATATATATATATATATATATATATATATATATATATATATATATATGTATGTATATATATATGTGTATATATATATATATATATATATATATATATATATATATATATATATATAGAGAGAGAGAGAGAGAGAGAGAGAGAGAAGGGGGAGATAAAAGAGAGACATATATATATATATATATATATATATATATATATATATATATATATATATATATATATATATATACCAGGTGATCTAAAAGTCCGTATAAACTTAAAAAATTCATAACAACCAGAAAAAATAACCAAAATATAAAACGGTTTGCATGGTCAGTATCCCTAGGGCATTAGATTTTCTTTTTAAACAGAAAAAACATTAACTGAAAAAGAACAGACAGATGGCGCTGGTACGAGTGACTTCGGTGGAAATATGCAAATGAGACTGTTATAAAATCTTGCACTCCTATAAATACACAACCAGTTCACCGCAGACACACATGTATGCGAACAAGGATGCTGAGTGCTAAGGATAAAACTTTGTTGGTGAAGTTGTTTTACGTTAACCAGGAATCAGCGACTGCTGCTTTGCGTAAGTTCCGAATTCAGAAGATTGTCAGGAGTGAAAAGGACTTTAACAGTGAGAGTCCACATAAAGCTTGGTCAGCGGTTTGAGGAAACAGGAACGTTGAAGGATTGTAAGAACCGAATGACCATGTTTATGAGGTACGTTCGCAGTCGAAATTGAAGCATTGGCTTCCGAATCAGCTGCAGGAACAAGCAGTGCTCGTGACGCTGCCAGACGGTTGGGCCATCAACTTTTACCAGCGGATACCGTACAGAGGGAAGCATTTGCGAGGTGGGATACCTCCAAAATAGAACAGAATGCCACATGAGTTTTTTAACATCTTTTGAACCGATGAAGCACATTGTTTCGCTTCATGCCGACGTTAATACCCATAATAGTCGCATCTGAGCAACGTCTAATCCACGTGAATACAGGCAGATAATAAAACGACTGCATTCCCCAAAAGTGACAGTGTGGTGTGAATTCACAGGTTCGTTCATCATAGGACCCTTCTTCTTTGAAACGGAGTGCCTAAATGGGTGGAAAACGGATACGGTGAATGCTCAGCGTTATTTAACACTTCTACTCGATAGTGTCGGGCCAGCTTTGCGTGAAAGAGATGCTCCACAAACCCCCCCCCCCATATATTCAGCATTATAAAATACTATTTTTTTATTTTATAATAAATCTTCTTTCTGATGGAACACACAAAACAATTTTACTATTAGTATAGATACATATGTGTTGGAAAATTTTTGTCCATGTAGTAACATCTAAAACTATCTCAAATTAAT
>CM063509.1:69634112-69636612 GCA_032207245.1 Pardosa pseudoannulata
CTTGCTTTCCAATCCCTCGTCGCTCAACGGACCCTGAAATATTTCTGACTGTGGTGTGTGTATCTCCAAAACTTTTTCCTTTCTCGTGAAGAAATTTCCTTACGTAGAGAGTCTTTTAAAGTCCCGGACCATTAACCAGATCCGGTGGTGCTTGGACAGAAACGGCCCGAAAAGATGATTTTCCCTATTCAAAACCTTTTTTATGACTCGAAATAAAATGCCGTTGGAGTCACATAAAACCCCTTAGTGTGTATATTAAAATGCTCCCGACTTTGGTGTTTAATAATTATTCAAATCCGGTTCACTATTTCTTAATCCTTGTATATGCATTGAAAGGTATTTATTTCATGTGTACCCTTTTCGGATTCATGTGTTCTTTTGATAAATAGTTTTATGTAATAACTAGCACGTAGCCCTTCATATGACGAGATCAGTAAAATTTTTAATCTTCCAGAATTGTAAAGTACCCTATAAGGCAGATAAAAAAAATTTTGTTTTTTTGCCTGAGAATTATTTGGTACATGATCAATAAATTGTTTATCTTCATACTCCTCTAATGACTACCGATACTGTGAATGCAGTTCAGATTCACGTTGAATTCATTTAGAAAGATAACTCAAACTCTTCTTAGCTATGTCAAAATTATCATTAATTTCTTCCCAATTTTTTACCACACTAATTAGTGGAAGTAAGAGAATGAAACTATATTTTATTACACCCTCGAGGTATATAGAATTTGTCGTTAATACCGATGATAAAATGTTCATGTCAATGAAAAATAATAGATGATTAAATTTTAAATTATCACATATATACCTAATCTATTATTCGAGCGAAATATAAAAGAAAATTATTTGCGACATATCTAAGTTTAGTGGTAAAACTTATGAAAATAACGCAGACTATATTTAAATAATTTCAAAAAGGAATGACGTTATAATGATAAAAATGTTATTTTTACCTACTTATTATGTGACAAACTGATAAATTTAATCACCACTTCCTATATGTATATATATATATATATATATATATATATATATACATACATGTATTTATACACATATATACATACATATATATGTGTGTTTGTGTGTATACATTAGAGCAAAATGCTGCAATAATAATGATATGAAATATATAAAATATTTCCATCTTTAATATATTTTCACATATAAAGCAGTTTTTTCAATACTTAAAAAAACTATTGTATCCACAGTTTTAAATATTAAAATTAAGAATTATTTTTCAATAGCTGTTTTTTACAAGAGAAATATTTTATTTATATCAACGTAAAATGTTTTACTTATATTTTTTATAATTATGGAGCTTTCATTAATTAATTGCTTACAAGTTTTTTGTACATTAATTAGTTTATAAAATACCATGTTATAAATAAAGCCCAGTAAACTTTTGTACTTTGTGTTAGGCCTAATCATGGAAAAAGGTTATAGAATAGTAAAATTGGAAAAATATAAAAAAAAATTATGTGCATTTATATAAACCTTTTATTTTAAAACAATGCTTAGTTATTTCTCATTTTTTAAAAATATTCTGAAATAATTTAGATGCTTTCTTGGACAAGGAGATATAACTTCGATGTTAACGCATAACCTGCACTAACTCTCGAAACTTCTAACAATCTGCATTCATTTTCTAAAACTACATTTGTTCTATCAAAGGCTAAAAACGACCTCTCACTTGGACCGCGATTCCAAACTTACTAACCTACCACTCAGCATTTTCAGGTTGTGTCACGGGCAACTTGCTTTCCAATCCCTCGTCGCTCAACGGACCCAGAAATATTTCCGACTGTGGTGTGTGTATCTCCAAAACTTTTTCCTTTCGCGTGCAGAAATTTTCTTACGTAGAGAGTCTTTTAAAGTCCCGGACCATTAACCAGATCCGGTGGTGCCGGGACAGAAACGGCCCGAAAAGATGATTTCCCCTATTCAAAACCTTTTTTATGACTCGAAATAAAATGCCGTTGGAGTCACATAAAACCCCTTAGTGTGTATATTAAAATGCTACCGTCTTTCGTGTTTAATAATTATTCAAAACCGGTTTACTATTTGTAAAGACATGTATATGTATTGAAATGTATTTATTTCATTTTGTACCCATTTCAGATGCATGTGTTATCTTGATAAAAAGTTTTATGTAATAACTAGCATGTAGCCCGTCATATGACGAGATCATTAAAATTTTTAATCTTCTAGAATTGAAAAATACCATATAAGGGAGATTTTTTTTTTTTTTTTTTTTTTTGCCTGAGAATTATCTGGTACTTGCTCAATAATTCGTATATCTTTATAATCCTCTAAAGTCCCCCGAAACTGTGAATGCAGTTTAGAATCACGTTGAAATCGTTTAGAAAGATAAGTCTTCTTAGCTTTCGTCGGAATTATATAATTTCTACTACACACTCGAGGTAAATATAATTTGTCGTTAATACCGATAATAAAATGTTCATGGCAACAAAAAATAATCGATGATTCAA
>CM063509.1:69641612-69679112 GCA_032207245.1 Pardosa pseudoannulata
TGTAGTAACTTCTACACTCACATTTATAGCCAAACTATAGAAAATCTCGCATGCAAATAAAAGCTGAATTTAGTAACTCCATTTAAGTCATAACTAGCTTACAATTGTAGTAGCACATCTGGTAATAGTACAAATTCGAACTGTTCAAAAACTAGTATGTAAAAGAAAATAATTCAGTAGCTCCATTTAAGTCTTAAATAGCTTACTAGAGTACTAGTGCATCTAGTATTTGAACTGGAGAAAGACTAGCATGCAAATGAAAACTGAATTCAGTAACGCCATATAAGTATTGACATGCTTACTAGAGTAATAGTACATATGGTAATACATAGCTTAAATCTAAGCTATTATGGATTCCACAGCATAAAATAAGCATGATGTTTATACAATTTGGAACACTAAAACAAGTCAGATCAATGATCAGTTTTCGTTTTAAACATCGTAGGATATCTGTTATGAAAAATGAAAAACTTATTGAAAAAAGATTTATTTGGTTTAGCTTACAAAATAAGTACTATAAAATGGAGTTTTATAATAAATAAAACATCTTGTCTTGATTTTTGTCTATGGACCTGTCGAAAAATGCAAATTTATGCGCACTGTTTGGTTTTTGGTTTTGGTTTGGAGCGCTACGGTCTACTTTTTGCAACACGAGGGCTAATGAGACCTGGACCTACTGCTTAAAGCCGATTCCGAACGGCTACAAACATCCATGCCACAGTGGGATTCGAACCCACGAACTCCGGATCCGAAGGCCAGCACCCTAACCAATCGGCCATCGTTCGGCGCGCACTGTTTGAAAAATCCAAAATTTGTCGATCAGAATGGATAATTCATAAAAAATAGAAATTACTTGAAAATTGTGTAGATTGTTTATACGATTGCTTTCTATTTATTCACAAAAAAAAAGACTTGTTCTGATAAAACATAAAAATTCTACAAGCAATTTTATAGCTGTATCAATAATGATACGCCATTCATTAAAGGGTTATATTAAAATTGTCACAATGTTGTACGGGATTTTGAACCAGGGACCTTTCGCATAGAAATTAGCGTTTTAGAAACAATGACATCGTATATTTCACGTGATTTAAGTGTGATTTGAGCGGCAATATGAGCTCTCAATTTGGATCAAATCCACACCATTTTTATCTTTAAAATACTAATCCTTACCCCATAAATCTACAAAGGATAGAATGTTTGAAGGTTAACTTTTAATGTTTTTTTCTCTTGTTCAATGAAATTCCGAGACATTCCTGAATTTCTTTTTTAGCACCTTCTCACCTTGTTACCCACGAAATCTTCTTTTTTTTTGACAATGGTGGAAACTTCTTTCTCTTAAAAGCTTCAGTTTCTAAGAAAAACTCCTCTAAAAGCTTTTATAAATTAAAATATATGCTAGAATCTTCATTACAATATATTTAATTAAAAGTAAATTTAAAAACTATGAGTAAAAGCCTCTTTCTCTCTGTTGTCAGGTAGCTATTAATGACTTTAAATCGACCAATACTGCAGCATTAGCAATTTAAAATACACGCGATTAATGAAAGGTGAACTAATAAGTTGTAGTCTTACCCGCTATATCAGTGGAAAGATAAGTTAATTACAAAGCTAAGTTACAAAGCTAAGTACAAAGCTAAGTTACAAAACGCAGACGAAGTTAAATTACCAACTTTACAGCTTAAAATATCATTCCCAAATGTCAAATTTTAAAAGTTATCTATGTCAGCATTAAACTATTATTCTATAGTCTCTCCCCACACTTTGTAGGTTTGGATTACTTTAGAAAAGTACCGTACCCCGTACATTTTTTACCACACTAGATCTAATGAGACCAGGATCTACTGCTTAAAACGGGTTCAGAACAGTCACGAACATCGATGCTAGCAGCAGAATTTGTACTTACGTTCTAAAGTACCCAGGAAGAGGTATACATTTTATATGAAAGCTATATTGAGCACAAGTAGCCACATTTATAACACAAAATGTAGTTTCTATGTATAAAAAATGACCATTCATTTAACTGGTTATATAGTTTGGCAAAGACGAGAATTCCAATTGATCCTAGTTACATTTCGTAGAACAGTGTTTATAGATCGTATTTCCTTTGGTTTGTTCTTTTATAAATATATTTTCATTTTCTAATCTTTTAGTGTAACAGACTAGAATTTTAAGCATAACACATTTTTGTCTTGATGAAAACTTTCGAGCAGCTATCACAAAGACAAATATTGATTTTCGCACACAGAATTTTTTTAATCTAGGAAACTGCTGATAACTTGAATATTACAAGATATACAAGAAAATAGGATAGGGACATAGCGTCAATAATATTACTAGTTGTTCCTAGCTCTAAGTTTATGAATATTTGCTGTCAATCTGTTAATTACAAGTTGTTAATGATGTTAATGATAGTTTTGGAGTTTGTTTTAAATATTGCTATATACGTATTCATAAAAAGAAATGTCGTTCTGATAGAACATAAAAATTCTACAAGTCATTTTTATCCGTATCAAAAATGATACTCTATACATTAAAGTGTTAAATTAAAATTACCACAAAGTTGTGCAGGGGGAATTCTTATTTTCTAATCTCTTAGTAGTACCAGACTGGAACTTTAAGCATAATTCATTGTTATCTTGGTGAACATTTTCACGAGTAATGCTATTTGCTCACAACATGTTTTTTTAATCCAGTAACCTGCTGAGAACTTGAATATTACAAGATATACAAGAAACTGGGATAGGGACATAGCGTCATTAGTATTACTAGTTCCAAGTATTACTAGCTCTAAGTTTATGAATATTTGCTGTAAAAATGTTAATATGTAAAAATACATGTTGATTATATATTTAATAATTCAAAAAATGGTGGAGAAATATAATGCTTGAATTAACTGTGGATACACCTGGATAAATTTCACTCACGTTTATATTCAAACTGGAGAAAATCTAGCATGCAAATAAAAGCTTAATTTAGTAATTTCTGAATTGTAGTATTCAGGAATTCTTATAGTATTCTGAATTTAGTAAGCTGAATTAAGTCGTAACTAGCTTACAAGTGTAGTAGCACATCTAGTAATAGTACATATTCGAGCTGTTGAAAAACTAGCATGTAAAAAAAATGGAGTTCAGTAACTACATATAAGTCTTAAACAGCTTACTAGAGTAGTAATGCATCTAGTAGTAGTACATCTTTGAAATACAGAAAGACTATCATGAAAAAGAAAGCTGAATTCAGTAACGCCATATAAGTATTGACTTGTTTACTAGAGTAATAGTACATATCCGAGATGGAGAAAAACTAGCAAAAGAAAACTGAATTTAGTAGTACCATCTAATTCTTAACTACCTTACTACAGCTACTAGAGCCTATTAGACTACAGCCCACTGGAGTTACTAGAGCTTGCTAGGTACTAAATCTAGTAGTAGCACATCTAGTAGCAGTACGTATTTGAACTGCTCCAAAACTAGCATGTAAAAGAAAAGAATTCAGTAGCTCCATATAAATCTCAAGTATCCTACTATAGTAGTAATGAATCTAGTAGTAGTACGTATTTGAACTGGAGAAAGACTAGCATGCAAAAGAAAACCGAATTCAGTAACGCCATGTAAGTATTAACTTGCTTACTAGAGTAATAGTACATATTATAGTAGTACATATTCGAGATGGATAAAAACTAGCAAAAGAAAAGCGAGTTCAGCAATACCATCTAATTCTTTATTAGCTTACTACAGCTACTAGATCCCATTAGACTAGAGCCCACTAGACGTACTAAAACTTACTAGGTAGTACATCTAGTAGTAGAACATCTAGTAGTACATATTTGAGATGTTCCAAAACTAGCATGTAAAAGAAAAGAATTCAGTAGCTACATATGTCTCAAATATCCTACTAGAGTAGTACTGTATCTAGTAGTAGTACATATTTGAACTGGAGAAAGACTAGCATGCAAAACAAAACTGCATTCAGTAACGTCATATAAGTATTGACTTGCTTACTAAAGTAATAGTATATATACTAGTAGTACATATTCGAGATGGATAAAACCTAGCAAAAGAAAAGCAAGTTCAGTAATACCGTCTAATTCTTAATTAGCTTACTACAGCTACTAGATCCTATTAGACTAGAGCCCACTAGATCTACTAAAACTTACTAAGTAGTACATCTAGTAGTAGCTCATCTAGTAGTAGTTCATATTCGAACTGTTCCAAAACTAGCATGTAAAAGAAACGAATTTAGTAATTCCATTTAAGTGTTAACTAGCTATCAAGTGTAGTAGCCCATCTAGTAATAGTACATATTCGAGCTGTTCAGGTACCAGCATGTGAAAGAAAACTGAGTTCAGTAACTCCATATAAGCCTTAAAAAGCTTACTAGAGTAGTAGTGCATCTAGTAGTAGTACTATTTGAACTGGAGAAAGACTAGCATGAAAAAGAAAACTGAATTCAGTAACACCATATAAGTATTGACTTGCTTACTAGAGTAATAGTACATATGTAGTAGTACATATTCAATATGGATAACAACTAAAAAAAGAAACAAAGTTCAGTAGTGCCATCTACTTCTTAACTAGCTTACTACAACTACTAGATCCCACTAGACTACAGCCCACTACAGCTACTATAGCTTACTAGGTTGTACATCTAGTAGTAGCCCATCTAGTAGTAGCACATATTCGAACTGTACCAAAACTAGCATGTAAAAGAAAAGAATTCAGTATCTCCATATAAGTCTCAAATATCCTACTAGATTAGTAGTGCATCTAGTAGTAGTACGTATTTGAACTGGAGAAAGACTAGCATGCAAAAGAAATCTGAATTCAGTAACTCCATGTAAGTATTGACTTGATTACTAGAGTAATAGCATATATAATAGTAGTACATAGTCAAGATGGATAAAAACTAGCAAAAGAAAACCGAAAAGTTCAGTAATACCATCTAATTCTTAACTAGCTTACTACAGATACTAGATCCCATTAGACTAGAACCCACTAGAGGTACTAAAATTACTAGGTAGTACATCTAGTAGTAGAACATCTAGTAGTACATATTCGAACTGTTCCAAAACTAGCATGTAAAAGAAAAGAAATCAGTAGCTCCATATAAGTCTCAAATATCTTACTAGAGTAGCAGTGCATCTAGTAGTAGTACATATTTGAACTGGAGAAAGACTAGCATGCATAACAAAACTGCATTCGATAACGCCATATAAGTATTGACTTGCTTACTATAGTAATAGTATATATAGTAGTAGTACTTATTCGAGATGGATAAAAACTAGCAAAAGAAAACCGAGTTCAGTAATACCATCTAATTCTTAACTAGTTTACTACAGCTACTAGATCCCACTAGAGCTAGTAGAGCTTACTAGGTACTTAGTAGTACAGATTCAAAATGGAGAAAAATCTATCATGAAAATGAAAAGTGATTTCAGTAACGCCATATAAGTCTTAATTAACTAATTAGAGTAATGATACATCTAGTAGTAGTAAATATTCGAACTCAAGAAAAACTAGCAGATAAAAGAATACTGAATTCAATAACACCTTCTACGTCTTAACTAGTTTACTAGAGAAGTAGTACAGAAAAATACAGGTTTTGTATAATATAAGTTATAATAAAAATTAAGTATTAAATTTAAAAGATCAAGTATCATTTTATGAAAATCTGAAAAGCATTTTAACTTTTTTATAAAATAAGGGTTTTAATTTATTAAAATTTAATAAATGAAAATGTATAGAATATATTTCTATATAAGTATGTATGCTGTTATATTAAAACAGTACTTAAATCTATAATTAACCGTATAATACATTCATTTACAATTTTAAAAAATGAAAATCTAAACTCCTTTTAATTAGAAAATGTAAAACAATAATTAGCAAGGCCACAGACTTCATTAATTCTCTGCCTTTGTTTCAACTTTATATTTTTAATAAACTTCGGTTTGCAATTTTAGTGAATGTCCAGGATTAATTAATTTCCAGCAATTTTCTTTTAACCGCAAATGAGAAATTTTATGTAATATAGATTACAGGAACTATCATCGATTAATTTTTATGTCGCTTATACTTCTAAAGAATAATCTTGGATTAATGTAAGTTTTTTATAAAGGCTTGCTTATTTTGGTTTGAATTCAGTTCCTGTAAAACAGGATATCCCTGTTTATTTATCTTCGAAGAGTGATAAAGAATGAAAACGGGATGTTAAAATTGTGAAATTTCCTTAGATTAATTGTTGTCCATAAACGCTTTTGAAAGATTTTCACGTGAGTATAAACCTTTAACTTTCTAGCTGATGTTATTTCAAATCTCTTTCACACCACTGTCTGCAGACCTTTAAATTTTAAAGGAACATTGAACTATACTTAACAACTGTTGAAGAATATTTATTTTGGAATCTCGCACTGAATACGCTACTTTTTCAACGCCTAGCTGTTGATGTATGATAAGACATTAACAGCTTTAACCCCTTCACATTTTCACTTCCTTCCCTAATTCGATCCAAAAAATGTCACATTTTTCATTACATACTTTTGTTCATTTTACATTTGTAAGCTGGAAAATTTTATTAAATGTAATATTTCTAATAATTTTAAGCATTTATAACAACTTATTTACAGGAAATTACAGTTTCTTTTCTCACTCATGTACTCTATACAGGGGAGTGACGTTTAAAGTTATGCAGATAACAAATATTTTCGATTACAATTAATACAAAATTATTTTCGAATTCAAATACTACAAATACATTTATTTAGCCGGTTTTTCCAAAGATCAGATTTAGTGCGATCTCTCTTGAAAGAGGGTAAAAAGCGTAGTCCAACGTCCCAGCCCGGATAAAAATACCTAGTGTCTTTTCAAATTCTTTTGTTGCTGTCATTTTTCTTCAATAAATACACATAGCACTTGTTTGTAGGTCTTAGTTTTTTATCTATAGGTAGAATTAGCTCAAAAAAGTCGCTCTGGGTCAGTTTCCCAAAACTTCAAGCCAAAATCAAACCAAAAACTCGAAGTAAAATGCAAAGCCTATCAGAAAGCCTGGGCTTTCAAACGAAACAGAATACACCTAGAAAACTAACATCTTCTGTACATCTGTACGACTAATTTAACCTTAAAAAACAAACGATACAGCCAAAACAGTGAAAATGACAAAGGAATCAGATTGCCCGTACGGCGTACGGGCAATCTGATTCCTTTGTCGTTTTCACTGTTTTGGCATGTTATCATTAAAGGCAATGTAAAGGCACTGTGTGTACGATAGACGGGAAAAACAGGCAAGGGGCTAATTTGAACCTAAATATAAACCTTTAGGTGCCAAACAATAATTTTTTCACTATCTCAAACTTTGATTTGCGACAATATTTATAAAATATGTTATTTATAATTTTATTGACTATCAATTTTTCTAATTAATCAGAAATACCAGAATAATATATTTTAAATTCAGACTCACATGGATACTTTAAAAGTAAGTTACATATTATATTGTGCATCCTCAAATGTTCCTCAATGAAGCATATGTTTAATTTGTTATTAATACAAATATTTATACAAGTATTTTCTATTATACAAATATTCTATTAATACATTTTTTACCTGCCTTCTAGGGTACTTTACAATTCTGGAACACTTTAACTGATCCTTTCATATGTCGAGTTATATGCTAGTTTTATACATACAGATTATAAACAAAAAAAATTTAAAAATTTTTCATTTATTTGTTATTTCTTAATATGTAAGAACGATCGCAAAAAATATTCTTATTTATTAACCCCTTCCGGTAAAATGACGAGTCTAGCTCGTCATTAGTTTTTCATTCCATACCGCACAATGACGAGCTACACTCGTCATGCGATTAAAGTTACTGTTAAATATGATAATTAATTTAGTTTAAAATTTCTAGTGTACTGAATTTGGCAACACTTTTATCACTTGTGAAAATCACAAGTCACTATTGCATATTGTTTACTTGGTACAAGTCATTGCCAAATTAATGAGTCAGAATAAAAGAAAACCTACTAAGAAATGCCGTGTGTGTTACAAGAATCCAATTAAAAGTGAGACTACTTGGCGGTGTAAACAATTAAGAATTCCTTTGCACTTTGTTTTGAAAAGTACCACTAGCTTGAAGACTATTATCTGTATACCTTATTAATGTTTTGCTTTGATATTTTCTTAATTTTACTGTTTCTGATGTTATTTAACACTACGTAAAAAGTGGATTTTAATTAAGAATATGTAAGAATTGTAAAATGAAACAAGTTTTTTAAATAAAAATTAAATGGTTAGTTCATGCACAGTTTTTCATTATTAAATCATACCGGAAGGGATTAATTTGTAAGGTTTAAAGTCTTTAAGACCTCTTATCCTCATCGGTTACATTTATCTTTCTTATTAGATAAACATACATACATGTGTATGCATAATGTTTAAAGGCATAACATAAAGCCAAAACTGAGTCAGAATTCTTAAAATTTATACGGCACATCATATGATCTCTCAAATTCAAGATCCAAATATATTTGAGAAAATCATATTCTTTACTGTTTATTTCCACTCTAAATTCCTTCTCTAAACGGCGACTCTGAAATCCCTAAACGGCATATGGGATGAGAAAATAACCTTTTTCTTTATCCAATTATTTTGACTGGGAGTAGGGGGGAAGAATTGTTCTCATATTTTTTTCTGGCTATTATTTTTTTCTAGTGTACTGAATTTGGCAACACTTTTATCACTTGTGAAAATCACAAGTCACTATTGCATATTGTTTACTTGGTACAAGTCATTGCCAAATTAATGAGTCAGAATAAAAGAAAACCTACTAAGAAATGCCGTGTGTGTTACAAGAATCCAATTAAAAGTGAGACTACTTGGCGGTGTAAACAATTAAGAATTCCTTTGCACTTTGTTTTGAAAAGTACCACTAGCTTGAAGACTATTATCTGTATACCTTATTAATGTTTTGCTTTGATATTTTCTTAATTTTACTGTTTCTGATGTTATTTAACACTACGTGAAAAGTGGATTTTAATTAAGAATATGTAAGAATTGTAAAAGGAAACAAGTTTTTTAAAGTTTTATAAGTTTAGTTTTACAAGTTTTATAAATAAAAATTAAATGGTTATTTCATGCACAGTTTTTCATTATTAAATCATACCGGAAGGGGTTAATTTGTAAGGTTTAAAGTCTTTAAAACCTCTTATCTTCATCGGTTACACTTATCTTTCTTATTAGATAACATACATACATGTGTATGCTTAATGTTTAAAGGCATAACATAAAGCCAAAACTGAGTCAGAATTCTTAAAATTTATACGGCACATCATATGATCTCTCAAATTCAAGATCCAAATATATTTGAGAAAAACATATTCTTTACTGTTTATTTCCACTCTAAATTCCTTCTCTAAACGGCTTCTCTGAAATCCCTAAACGGCATATGGGATGAGAAAATAACCTTTTTCTTTATCCAATTATTTTGACTGGGAGTAGGGGGGAAGAATAGTTCTCATATTTTTTTCTGGCTATTTTTTATTTAGTGTACTGAATTTGGCAGCACTTTTATCACTTGGGAAAATCACAAGTCACGATTGCATATTGTTTACTTGGTACAAGTCATTGCCAAATTAATGAGTCAGAAAAAAAGAAAACCTACTAAGACATGCCGTGTGTGTTACAAGAATTCAATTAAAAGTGAGACTACTTGGCGCTGTAAACAATTAAGAATTCCTTTGCACTTTGTTTTGAAAAGTACCACTAGCTTGAAGACTATTAACTGTTTACCTAATTAATGTTTTGCTTTAATATATTTCTTAATTTTACTGTTTCTGATATTATTTAACACTATGTAAAAAGTGGATTTTAATTAAGAATATGTAAGAATTGTAAAATGAAACAAGTTTTTTAAGTAAAAATTAAATGGTTATTTCATGTACAGTTTTTCATTATTAAATCATACCGGAATTTTTAATAAAGTCTTTAAGACCTCTTATCCTCATCGGTTACATTTATCTTTCTTATTAGATAAACATACATACATGTGTATGCATAATGTTTAAAGGCATAATATTAAAATTTCTTAAAATTTATACGGCACATCATATGATCTCTCAAATTCAAGATCCAAATATATTTGAGAAAATCATATTCTTTACTGTTTATTTCCACTCTAAATTCCTTCTCTAAACGGCGACTCTGAAATCCCTAAACGGCATATGGGATGAGAAAATAACCTTTTTCTTTATCCAATTATTTTGACTGGGAGTAGGGGGGAAGAATTGTTCTCATATTTTTTTCTGGCTATTTTTTTTTCTAACCCTCGTTTCCCGCATCACGCTATTTTCGTGTCTCATTCGATTAGCGAGCGGAATACCTCCACTTTGCGTGATACGAAATGACCGCTAAGTGACCACCGGGCATCGCTAACACACGAATGCGATATCCGAGAGCTTGAAAACTCACACCCCATCACGCTCTCATTATTTCTTCCACTCCGAAGTTCATTTTGATCTTCGTTTTAGATGTAACTTCTTTCATACCGAAGTTCAAAACTGTCACCTTTGTAGTTGTTTGCTTCACCTAAGTACGGTTTGTAATACTAATAAACTGATTTAGCAATATTACTAGTAAAAACCAAATAAAAATTCTTTATTTTGATTTTCGTTTTAGAGGTAACTTCTTCCGGTATTCCTAAACTGTCATCTTTGTCGTTGTTTGCTTCACCTAATTAAGGTTTTTAATACTTATAAATTGATTTATAAGTTTTACCAGTAAAAACCAAATAAAAATTCTTTATTTTGATCTGCGTTTCAGTGGTAACTTCTTCCATACCGGTATTCACAAACTGTCATCTTTGTCGTTCTTTGCTTCACCTAATTACGGTTTGTAATACTAATAATCTGATTTAGAAGTATTACCAGTAAAAACCAAATAAAAATTCTTTATTTTGATCTGCGTTTCAGTGGTAACTTCTTCCATACCGGTATTCACAAACTGTCACCTTTGTCGTTGTTCGTTTCACCTAATTACGGTTTGTAATACTAATAAATGGATTTAGAAGTATTACCAGTAAAAACCAAATAAAAATTCTTTATTTTGATCATCGTTTAGCGTAACTTATCATACCGTGTACAAACTGTCATTTTTGTTGTTTGCTTCACTAATACGGTTTGTAATAATAAACTGGTTTAGCAGTATTAAATTAAAAACCAAATAAAAATTCTTTATTTGATCTTCGTTTTAGTATTTTCCATACCGGATTACAAACTGTCATTTGTTGTTGTTTGCTTCAATTAATACGGTTTGTAATATCAATAAACTGGTTTAGCAGTATTACCAGTAAAAAACCAAATAAAAATTTTATTTTGATCTTCGTTTCAATAACTTCTTCATAGTATACAAACTGTCACCTTTGTTTTGTTGCTTACTAAATACGGTTTGTAATATAATAACTATTAGGTATTACTATAAAACCAAATAAAAATTCTTTATTTTGATCTTCGTTCATAACTTTTTCATATATAATATAAACTATATATATATATGATATATATACATAAAAAATATAAATATATACATATTATATAAAATATATAATAAAATATATATATATATATATTATATATATATATATATAATATATATATTTATATATATATATATATATATATATATATAAATATATATATATATATAAATATATATATATATATATATATATATATATATATATATAAATATATATATAAATATATATATAAATATATAAATATATATATATACATATATATAAATAATATATATATATATATATATATATATAAATATATATATATATACATAAATATATATACATATCATACATATATATATATATATATATATATATATATATATATATGCATATATATATATACATATATAAATATACATAAATATACATATATATATATATATATATACATATATATGTATATATATACGTATATATATATATATATATATATATATATATATATATATATATACATATATATATATAGATTATATAGATATATATATATATATATATATATATGTATATATATATATTATATATATATATATATATATATATATATATATACATATATATATATATATATATATATATATATATATATATATATATATATATATATATATATATATATATATATATATATATATATATATATATATATATATATATTATATATATATATATATATATATATATATATATATATATATAATGTTGAGAGAGAGAGAGTGAGAGTAAGAACTGGAAAATGATGAAAACATGTGAATTTCTTAATCTCTATTTCATTCTATGTCAAACTTAAATTAAACATACAATTTCCATTTTAAGTGATTTAATATGAATGTTGCCATTTCTAATCTTCTCTTTTAAAGAATTCTTCGAGGTTATTCGTTAAATATGAGACAGAACTGTTCCTCAGGAAACCTTCCTGATTGCTTATTTCACTGACTATGAAATAGTAAGATGAGAGAGAAAACTGTCACCACATTAGTATAACGCTAATTTGAAATGGCTCTACAAAACAATTTCGACCAATGAGAACCCCATCGATTTCCGATGATACTACCTGCAGTTTCAAAAAAATTAAAAAGAGTGTGTGGGGGGGGGACTCAGTTGCTATTTTCAAGTTGGCGTACATCGATACGCTTCCTGCAGTTTGTTTACTTTGGTTGTGATTCATTTCCAGAGCATGTCGTTCAATTTTTCATTTTCTCATTTCCTCCACTAAACGGGCACAAAATATCTTGGGGCTAATTTCTTGTTTGATTGGATATTAATGGAGGATCTAGTGGGAGTTGAAATTCTGAAGTACCCAGTTAAAATACTCAATACCCGGTTAAAATAGTTGAGGAGTTTGTTTATCTGCCCCTGGAATAAGTCAGTTTATAAATATTTTAATTTTTCCATTTTGACTCTAAGCCTTGTAAAATGAGTTCTCTTAAAAAGAGAAGTTATTTAAAAACAAAATATACATTCAGATCTGTCTTGTTCATATGGTTTTTGGTTGATTTTTTACATATAAGTGACCTCTATTTAACTATCTATCTTATTGAATCCGACAAATGAATGGACTTACTAGTACTATGGAAACTAGTTATTATACTAGACTTAAGTATTTTAAAAGTTTTAAACAGTTGCTATAATAAATTGGAGATTTAACCACTTTTGGATCCTCAGTATGCAAGCTGTTTCTTTATCTTTTAATATATTCTTTTAATAATTATTAATTATCTTTTAATAAATGGTCTTACTAGTACTGTGGAAACCAGTTAGAATACTAGATTATTGTTAACGTATGCTAATAAGTTTTAAATTGATTCTATAATAAATTGATGACTTAATCGCTTTTAAGTCCCCTATATTTAAGGTGTTTCTTTACCTTTAATAAATTATTTTAATAATTATTAATTATCTTTTAATGAATTATATTTTAATAAACAGTCTTACTAGTAGTAAGTACGCTACTTAGACCACTAGACTACTGATAACGTATTTTATTAAGATTAAAACAGATTCTATTTACTAAATTGACGTTTTAATCACTTTTAATTCCCTAACTTTCAAGGTTTTTGTTACCTTTTAATGAGTAATATTAAAATTATTAATTATCTTTTAATGAATTACCTTTTAATATATGGAGTTGTACTATGAAACTAGTTAGAATTCTAGACTATTTGTAACGTATTTTATTAAGTTTTAAACAGATGCTATAATAAATTGATGATTTAACCAGCTTTAACCACCTTTAGTTCCGTAATATTTAAGGTGCTTACTTATCTTTTAATAATTATTCATTATATTTAATGAATTATAATCTAACAAATGGTTTAACTAGTACTATGGTTTCTTATTAGAATACTAGAATTATTTTATTGTATTTTAATAAGTTCCCTTAAAAAGATAATTTATTTAAAAACAAAATATACATCATATCTCCTTTACTGTGTTGATTTTTTTTACATATAAGTCACTCTATTTTAATGTCTCCTTGAATGTGCTGGAGTTAGAATGCAGAAGAATTTCCGACAAATGTATGGTCTTACTAGTACTATGGAAACTAGTTAGAATACTAGACGTAACGTATTTTAATAAGTTTTAAATGGATACTATAAATAAAAACAATTTATTTTTGGGTTCCAATTTTTTAATAATTATTTATTATCTTTTAATAAAATGATCTTACTAGTACTGTAGAAACCTGCTAGAATACTGTATTATTGTTAACGTATTTTAATAAGTTTTAAACAGATGCTATAACAAATTGACGATTTATTCACTTTGGGATCTTTAATATTTAAGGTGTTTCTTTATCTTTAAATACATTATTTTAATAATTAATATTTATCTTTTAACAAATGGTACTAGTATTAAAACCAGTTAGAATACTAGATTATGTAATTATTTTTAAGAAGTTTAAACAGATTCTATAATAAACGACGATTTAATCACTTTTAATTCCTATATATTTAAAGGTGTTTCTTTATCTTTTAATACATTCTTTTAATAATTATTAATTTCTTTTAATAATGGTCTGACTACTAGTACTGTGAAAAATAGTTAGAATATTATATTATTATTAACTATTTTAATAAGTTTAAATTGATAATATAATAAATTGATAATAGCTTTTAATTATCTTATATTTAAGGAGTTTCTTTTATCTTTTATGAATTTTTTAAAAATTATTAATTTTTTTTAATAAATTCTCTTTTAATAAATGTTACTAGTAGTAAAAACTACATTGACCACTAGAACAACTGTTAACGTATTTATTAAGATTTAAACACTATACTAAATTACGTTTTAATCACTTTTAATTCCCTAAGTTTAAGATGTTTTTATATTTAATAATATTATTAATAAATATTAATTATCTTTTAATATAGTCTTTTAATATATGGTGTTGTACTATCAAACTAGTTAGAATACTAGACTATTGATAACGTATTTAATAAGTTTATACAGATGCTATAAACAAATTGAGATTTAATACTTTTAACCCTAATATTTAAGGTGCTTACTTACCTTTTAATAACTATTAATTATACTTCATGAATTATAGTCTAACAAATGGTCTAACTAGTACTATGGATACTTATTAGAATACTAGAATTTTGTTAATGTATTTTAATAAGTTCTCTTAAAAAGAGAAGTTATTTAAAAACAAAATATACATTCACATCTGTCTTTACTGGTTTATTTTTTTTATTATTTATATATATTATATATGACCTCTATTTTCTTATGTATCTCATTGAATGTGCTGGATTAGAAATATATATTACTAGTAAATATGGAAACTAGTTATACTGTAAATTCAGCTACTGGTAGTTCGTATTTATGTATTTTTGACTATAATATTAATACTATTAATAAAAACTTTTTATTTTATATACCGTGATATACTGTTGTTATAATAATAAAGTGTTTTATTTTTAAATAAAATGCTTTTGTTTTTCTATTTTTCGTAAAGGAATCATAAACGCTTTTGGTTAGTTTTTATTACTTAACAGTAATCTAGCTAGTTTATTCGGTCGTTTTATTTATATGAAAACAAACTTATATTTTTAATACGAAATGTACATTAATGAAAGGTGTTTCTATTTTTTTAAATATATATCCTTTAACAACTATTAGTACGAGTATCTATTAGCGGATTTAAAGTTAAATGATCACATCAATTTTTTACAAAAACTAAAAAATTTAATTGACATTGAAGTTCTAATTACAGAGTAATCAAATCAGTGATAAACATTTTGCATTATTTGTCAAAAGAAACACATGTAATCTCTAACATACAATTTAAAGTAGATGTTTCAAGTTTCATAAGCTTATTTATTTAAAGCTTTATGTATCCATATTAAACAAAATATCTGAAAGACGAAATGTCCTTTAATGATCATAAAAAGTACCATTGAGTATTCATTGACATCGGATTTGACATTTAAAATAGATGACATCTTTTTTTACATAACCATAAAAATGATTAGATGTGACCAGGTTGAAGTTCTAATTGTAGTGTAAAAACCAGTGGATGAACGTTTTACATTTTTATTTTTTAAAAAAAACATCTGTAGATCTCTAACAATTCAATTTCAAGTAAGGTGTTTAAGAAAAATTGTATAAGCTTATTTATTGTAACCTTTTAATTATCCATATTTAGGACAAGTATATCTGAAGTACGTTAATTTGCAGGAAAAAGTACCGTTGAATATTCATTTGACATCGGATTTGACTTTTAAAACAGATGGAATCCTTTTTTTTTACATAAATCATAAAGAGATTATTAGATGTGACCAGGTTGAAGTTCTAATTCGTAGTGTAAAAGATCAGTGAATGACCATTTTGTATTATTAAATTATTATATTTTGTATTAAAAAAAAATCTGTAGACCTCTAACAATACAATTTAAAGTAAAGGTGTTTAAGAAATGTTTTCTAAGCTTATTTATTGTAACCTTTTAGGTATACATATTAACGACAAACATATCTGAAATATGAAATAGGAGTTAATGATCATAAAAAACTAACATTGAGTATTCAGTTGACATTGGATTTGACATTTAAAATAGATGGCCGCATTTATTTCATAAATCATATAAAAAAGATTAGATGTGACCAGGTTGAAGTTCTAATTTTTAGTGCAAACTAACCAGTGGATGAACATTTTGCATTATTTGTCAAAAGAAACATCTATAGACCTCTAACAATGCAATTTAATGTAAAGGTGTTTAAAGCGGTAAAGTAAATTTTTTATAAGCTTATTTGTTGTATCCTTTTAAATATCCATATTAAGGACAAATATTGATGAAATAAAAAATGATCATAAAAAAGTACCATTGAATATTCATTTGACATCGGATTTGAAATATAAAATAGATGGCATCCTTATTTTTTTATATAAATCATAAAAAGACTATTAGATGTGACCAGATTGAAGTTCTAATTAGTAGTTTAAACGAACCAGTGGATGAACAATTTGCATTATTTGTCAACATCTATAGACCTCTAACAATACAATTTAAAGTAAAGGTGTTTAAGTAAAGGTTTTATAAGCTTTTTTATTGTAATCTTTTAAGCATCCATATTAAGGCCAAATATATCTAAAATACGAAATGTGTGTTAATGATCATAAAAGAAGTACCATTGGGTAATCACTTAACATCGGATTTGACATTTAAAACAGATGGCGTCATTTTTTTTTTACATAAATCATATAAAAAGTATTATATGTGACCCGGTTAAAGCTCTAATTCGTAGATTAAAAAAAGCCAGTGCATGAATATCTTGCATTATTTGTCAAAAGAAACACCTGTAAACCTCTAACAATACAATTTAAAGTAAAGGTGTTTACGAAAAGTTTTATAAGCTTATTTATTGTAACCTATTAAATATCCATATTTAGGACAAATATATCTCAAATGCAAAAAGTACGTTAAACAGCATAAAAAAGTACCGTTGAATATTCATTTGACATTTCAAATAGATGGCATCCTTTTTTTACATAAATCATAAAACGAGGATTAGATGTGACCAGGCGGAAATTTTAATTCGTAGTGCAAAAGAACCAGTGGATGAAAATTTTGTGTTATTTGTAGAAAAAAAAACATCTGTAGACCTCTAACAATACAATTTAAAGTAAAGGTGTTTAAGAAATATTTTATAAGCTTATTTATTGTAACCTTTTAATTATCCATATTTTTAGGAAAAATATATCTGAAATACGAAATGTGCCCTAATGATCATAAAAAAGTACCATTCAGTATTCATTTGACGTTGGGTTTAACATTTAAAATTTATAGTGTCATTTTTTTTACATAAATCATATAAAAATTATTAAATGTGACCAGATTGAAGTTCTAATTCATATCGTAAATGGACCAGTGAGTGAACAATATTCATTATTAGTCAAAAAATTCTATAAACCTGTAACAAGCTAAAGTTAAGGTGTTCAAGTAAAAGTTATATAAGGTTAGTTATTGTAACCTTATAAGTACCCAAATTAAGAAAAATTATATCCGAGATATAAAATGCTATTTAAAGATCATAAGGTGTTTCTTAATATTTTAATATAAATCATCTCCCCATATAGTATCTATATGGGGACCCCATATGTCTCCATATTATATCTGAGATATGAAATTCACGTTAATGATCCTAAGGCGTTTCTTTATATTTTAACACATTGTGTGCCGGTACATTGCGCAGCGGAATTGTACTGGCAGCGGGTGTTTTGAGCGTCAAATTAGTTATTCATTTAAATATCTAAACATCGAAAAATATTTAAATTTTTAACCAACTTTTCATATATTATATTAAAATATATATGCAAAAATAGAAATAGAAATATATAACTAACAACCATAAAATTTTCGTAAACAAAAAAAATTTTTTTTAGTGAATAAATTTATAATAGTATCTTAAATATGAAAAATCAAATAGAAAAAGTAGTATATAGTTTTATTTTTTCGAAATATGTTATATAAGCATTTTTACATTATAAAAAAAGGAAAAGAGAAATCGTAAAACTAATAACGTAAAAAATAGTTTTTATTTGTCTAAATTTTTCCAAAATCTATGTAGTAGACAATAACATTTGGCTTCGTTTTCCTGTATATACCGTTATTTTTGTACTCACAAACAAACCATGTTGTTGAACAAACCAGTAATAGCACGTGACCCGCTCTCAAGCATCAATCGCTAGAAAATGTACTACAGTAGAACCTCTTTTCAACGACCCCACGATATAACGACCCCTTCGTTAGAACGACCATCTTAAAAAGACCCAATTATTTTACCATAGGAATAATGTTAATTTTGAATCATTACAACGACCGAAGCGTATTATTTTTCGTTAGAGCGACCGCCAATATTAGACCCCAGACTTTATGAGCAAGTGGGCGGTTTCAAAATTATTGTACTGTGGTGAAACTTCAAGAAAACTATACTCTCTTTGTGTTTGCTTAAAGGAGAGGAGGGGCCCTGATGAAAAGGGGAGAACTAAATCTTCAGTTATCTTTTGATGAGTTTGTTGCGGTAGACAAAACTTCACAGTGTTGCGGATAAAATTTGAATGAGGACGATTCTATTGCCCGTATGAAGAAATGAAGAAATGAAGATTCCGACGACGGAGAAGAAATTGTCGAAGTTTTCGAAAAAGTAAATGAAAAAGAAGCCTTCAATGCAATCAGTGCCTTGCGTCAATATTTTGAAGGACAATTTAATTCTGAAGATTTCCTCCAAATTCTAATGGATATGGAATCAGTGATAATGAAAAATTCCCAAATGAAATTGAAACAGGCCATAAATCAAAGATTTTTTCAAAAATTCAGTAATGGAAATACAAATAAATAGAAGTGTTCTCTAGGTATGTACTGTTGTATCGTTTCTTTGCTAAATGTTTTTTTTATTATTTTTTCAATTCGTTAAACGACGGTTGGACCCACAGGGGTTCGTTATACTTAGATTCTACTGTATTCTGTGTCCCGTATAGACTGTGTTAATATAAATCATCTTCCCATATAGAAAATTCAAAGTGTAAAATAAAAATCGCAAAATATATATTTCTAAAATTTGGCGGCACAGTTTAAGAATTCTGCGGCACACAAAAGAGCCACGGCGCAGTGGTTGAGAATCACTGCCTAAGGGAGTAATGTTGGCTGCCTAAGTAGCGTCTCTGTCCAGAAATATTAACCAAATTCCCCACTGTCGTATGTGCAAATGCTTAACAAGTGTCCCCCATGTTATTATCAAACAAATTTCTTTAATCTTAATGAACTGTTATAAGAAGAAGATTTAAAATAATAAGTGTTCTGCATTCATTATTTTACACTACATTTTGGACTAAGCTACTACATTCCACTTCTATCTAAGCAAAATTCACGAACATTTGTTTTAACCAGTTTGCATGTTTCAGCTACTTAAAATCTTTCCATGACACAAAATCATTTGGGTCACGGAAAATTTGAATTGAACTAAAAAAAAAAACCTGAAAGCTATTTTTAAACTGTACTAATAAAAAAATCGCTCACAGAAAACTAAATTTACTTTTGTTATGAAATACAAATTCTTTTGGACTTTTTCCAACCCAGTAATTATTTTATCGGGATATTAAGGTTTTCGTCAATTGCTGTATATAAAACACAAAGAATTCACATTATGTTGTGCATATATATATATATATATATATATATATATATATATATATATATATATATATATATATATATAATATATATATATATATATATAAATATATATATATATATATATATATATATATATATATATACATATATATATATATATTATATATATATATATATATATATATATTATATATATATATATATATATATATATATATAAATATTATATATATATTTGTATATATTATATAAATTATATATTATAATATATATATATATAAATTATATATATATATATATATATATTATATATTATATATATATATACATATACATATATAAAAAATATATATACATATATATTATATAAATATATATATATATATATATAAATATATATATATATAGTATATATAAATATATATATATATATATACATATATATAAATATATATATATATATATATATATATATAAATATATATATATATATATATATAATATATATATATATATATATATATATATATATATATATATATATATATATATATATATATATATATATATATATATATATATATATATATATATATATATATATATATATATATATATATATATATATATATATATACATATATATATATATATATATATAAATATATATATATATATACTATATATATATATATATATATATATATATAATATATATATATATATATATATATATATATATATATATATAAATATTTTTTAAGATAATAATATTCTTAGGACATATATGCATAAAGTTATATGTATATATATCATACATATATATATATATATATTCATGTCGACAGACAATAAGACAGATTATAATCTTCTCTAAATTATTTATATTGGTAGATCTATGTTGATAATCAAAAAGCTGTCACTCTTTTCTATTCAGTCATTCTATGTAGACTCTAGACGTTGCCACAAAATGTTATTATACTGGCTATGTTCTACTCTTTTGCAGATGAATCATTCAGCGAATAATATTGTGATTCTGGACAAAATAGATTTCACTACTTCAGGAAAATACTAGTGCAAGGTATTTTCACTTGTATTTTCCTGGGGTTTTATTCTTATCACCCATATTTGTAGATTCATGTTGAAGAAAAAAATGTTTTCTACTCAGCAATTTTCTGTAGACGTTAGTCGTCCTATTATTTTGCAGATAAATCGTTCAGTGAATAACACCTTGATTCAGGATAAAGTAGATTTGACGACCCCTGGAAAATACTAGTGTGAGGCTTCTGCACGTGTATTTTACTGAGGTTTTATTCTTATTACCCGCATTTGCAGATCCATGTTGATAAAAATAATCCATCTCTATTTTCTACTCAGCAATTGTATATAGACATTAGACGTTGCCACAAAATGTTCTTACGTAGGATATGCTCTACTATTTTGCAGATGAATCGTTCAGTAGATAACACCGTGATTCTGGACAAAATCGATTTGACGACCTCGGGAAAATACTAGAGCGAGGCATCCGCATGTGTATTTTACTGAGTTTTTATTCTTATTGCCCACATTTGTACATCCATGTTTATAATAAAATGTTATCACTGTTTTCTATTCGGTAACTTTATGCAGACTTTAGACGCTGCTGGAAAATTTTCTTATATAGGATATGTCCTATTATTTTGCAGATGAATCGTTCGGCGAATAACACCGTGATTCTGGACAAAATCGATTTGACGACCTCAGGAAAATACAAGTGCGAGGTATCGGCCGATGCACCATCCTTCCAGACGGAAGTCGCCAAGACTGAGCTCAGGGTTAAAGGTAAGGTTTTTACATTAATTCGAAATATTCCATCTCCATCATAAAAATGTTATTTAATATTCTGATATACTTTGATGTTGATCTGCGGTAGGTGAGTCGGCAATGGCAGCGTTCTAATAACTGAAGTTTGGGGATAAAGCCATGTTCGTTAAGGATGTCTACAAAATATACTTATATGTACTATTATTTTGCAGATGAATCGTTCAGAGAATAACGCCATGATTCTACTTAAATTAAACTTTAAATTACTTAAAGATACTTAAATTATATTCGTTTTTTTACTAAGTCTGCTGGAAATACAAGCATATATTACGCCGGCGAATGTTACCCATTTGCTCCACCACGGAAAGTGTAGCTTACAGGCAAATACTAAGGTGTTACGGGCGGGAGTAGTATTAAATGGGTCCTCTTAATTAGAACCAGGACCAAGCAGAAGACCTGAGGTTTATAAAACACCCATAATTATTTTAACTAGAACATTGTGACCATGAACCTAGCTTACGTGTCTCATCTTCTTATAAAGAAAACGGTATCGTAGAAAGGCTTCAGGCCCGAAAACAGACTTTCAGTTACGAGTTACCGCGTCTACATAAATTGTATTCGTAGTCACAATGTTCTCCAGGTTCTCAAACTATATCTAACTATATGGGGATCTTTTTTTTGGTTCCTGCTTCTAAATTATGAGGACACACTTTGAATAATAAGGCAGTTTCACGCAGAATGGCACATCTCAACTCATGATAATTCTATATTTAATTTCAAAGGATGTATTGGTTTACTACCGTCAAAATGAAAATGAACGGAAATTAAAGTGTCATATTGAGTGAAATTTCTATAGTCTTTCACCCTAGCGGTCCTCTCCATAAAAGAAACGGAGCAATGGTTGCCTCTACCTGTCAAAATGAAAATGAACAAAGGCATTAAAAGTCAGTACGTTGAGTGAAATCTCTCTGTAGTCCTTTCAAAGCGGTCCTCACATGAAAAGAAACGGAGCATATTGGTTGCCATACTCACATGAAATAAACGGAAATGGCATTAAATTGAAAGTACTTTGAGTAAATCTCTGTATACTTTCACAGCGTTTCTCCATAAAAGAAAAACGGAGCACTATTTTCGAGTTACCTAATATTTTTGGATTACAATGGAGATCTCACATCTACGTCACTTTAACGAATGCGCGATCATCATAAATGTTCCTCAAAGGCACACATACTTTTAAGCAGTTTAAAATAAACGTTTTTTAAAATTTTATTTTATATTTTTTACTGTATTAACTCAATTCGAGCAAACGCAAATGACCAATTTTGAATACCCGAACTCAGCTCGGACAAAAAAATCAGGTCTTGAATCCGTAAATAAAATAGGTTCTTCCATGAAAATATTTTAATTTTCCATTTTTCCAAAACATAGATATACTTCCAGATAAATTTCTCAATTTCTCGACATACGAGATACAAAAAGATTGTTTCCGAAGGATCTGAACATAAAATTATACAGTTTAAAAAAATAATATTTTTTGTATTATGTATTATTATCCAGCAAATTTGTTTTTTTTATTTTATAAATTTGAGCAAAAAATTACTGAAATAATGAATTCATGTGAAAAATATGAAAATGAAATTGTGTTTATTAATTTTTATTTTTCAAAAATAGCTAAACATGATGATAATATAAAATTAAAGAGAATTTTTTTTGACTTTTCAAATTTATAACACAAATATATCCACAACAAGGGGTAATATTATCGTAATATACATGAGAATTTAAACATGTCTTTTCAATTAGTCTTGATGAATTTCACTCTGTTTTTAAAATGTAAGAACTTTTTCTAAAAAAAAATAACAACTTGTTTAAATTATTTTTTTATACACACATTTTTAACGTGCATCAGTTTCCTGAATCTGTACAGTACTGCCATTGAGCATCAATAACATATTAACAATAAATTATGATATTCTCCACTTATTTAAATTTTAAAAATATAAAGTATTACACAATATAAATTTTGAAAAAAAAAATGTGTGAGATTTTAAAATAATTTTATAAACAATATATGTATATATATATATATATATATATAAATATATATATATATATATAATATATATATTAATATATATATATAATATATATATATTTATATATATATACATATATTTATATATCTTATATATAATATAAATATATATATATATATATACATATATAAATAAATATTTATATATATATATATATATTATATATATAATATATAAATATTATATATATATATATATATATATATATATATATATATATATATATATAATATATTTATATATATATATATATATATATATATATATGTATACATATACATATATATAATATATATATAATATATATATATATATATATATATATATATATATATATATATATATTATATATATATATATATATATATATAATATATATATATATATATATATACATATATATATATATATATATATATATATATATATATATATATATATGTATATATATTATATATATATATATATATATATATATATATATATATATATATATATATAGATATATATATATATATATATATATATATATATATATATATATATATATATATATGTATATATATATGTATTATAATATATGTATATATATATATATATATATATATATATATATATATATATATATATATATATATATATATACTATATATATATATATATTTATATATTTATATATATATACTGATGAAAATATATTTCACAAACCCTTAAGTAAAGTCTTCAAGCTTCATATATCTAGAGAAAACGAAGGTCAAAGAAAATACCCAAATGAAGACGGCATTGTAGCAAATGAATGAATAAAGAAAGACAGAACGAAGCAGGAGAGTTTTGCATTTTTTGGTTACCATAATGAAACGAAAACATCCAGAGGTGGTAGGGGAATAGCCGTGACAAGTGCGACACACACACACACACCAAACGAAAAAGAACCTCATATTCCCCGCTATCCAATCACGCTAACATTTTTCGTTCAAAAATAAGAAGATTGTGTTTAGATAACTGATTAAGTTGATAAAACACGGCCGAACGGAGCCGGGAAATCGAGATAGGACACGAGCGTTTGCCACCTTCCGCTTCGCCCTCCCCCCCTTTTTTGATTTCATTTTCACGTCCCTCGGTACTTTTTAATATTTCGCAAATTTAAACAAATTCCCCGGCGCCAACAACTGCCAAAAAGAAAGAAAAACGAAATATTCAGTTTGTGTTCTGGCACTGGTAATCATCCCATCTTATCTTGGAATAAAAACCATGTGCGGGATCGTGGAATCTTTGGAATTATTTTTTATGCCCCATCAGCACGGTCGTGACTTCGAGGTAACCAGAGTTTTAGGGGCAAAAAAAGGTAAAAGTTTTTTTTTTCGTCTTTTTTTTTCAATGCCTATTGTTTTTGCAAAAGGACGGGACGGTGAAATCATTGCTTGTTCAAGTAAAATGAATTAGTCTCAGGTCATAGAGCAGTTCTCAACAGATGAATTTTCGTCTGCTTGATTAAAGTGGAACTTGAACTTTTATTTTGTCGCTTTTGAAAATGGCAAACACTCTTTGTTATTCACAAACAAAACTGAACTTCAATAATTCAACAAATATTCACTTTTTCATTTTTTTTTTATTTTCTTGTACTTATTAAGAGAGGTACTGTTTAAACAGGTCATATGGCGGTGTTCTGAAAACAAAAAATACTTACTGAATCATGAAGGAAATTTAAAAACTAAATAAAAAGTAAAATAGTTGTAAATTTAAAAATTAAATAAAAAATAAAATAGTTCTGAATTAAAAAACTATATAAAAAGTAAAATAATAATATTGAGTAAAATTCGTATTATTTCAAGAATTTAAATAACTGTGGCATACATATTTAAATTTCAAAACTAAATCAAAAGTAAAATAGTTGTAAATTTCAAAACTAAATCAAAAGTAAAATAGTTGTAAATTTAAAAACTAAATCAAAAGTAAAATAGTTGTAAATTTAAAAACTGAATCAAAAGTAAAATAGTTGTAATTTAGATACTAAATCAAAAGTAAAATAGCTGTAACTTTAAAAACAAAATAAAAAATAAAATAGTTGGAAATTAAAAATTAAATAAAAACAAAATAGTTGTGAATTTAAAAACTAAATAACAAGTAAAATAGTAATGTTGAGTAGAAACTAAATAAAAAGTAAACTAACTGTAATTTTAAAAACCAAATAAAAAGTAAAACAGTTGTAAATTTAAAAACCAAATAAAAAGTAAAATAGTTGTAAATTTAAAAACTAAATCAAAAGTAAAATAGTTGTAAATTTAAAAACTAAATCAAAAGTAAAAGAGTTGTAAATTTAAAAACTAAATAAAAAGTAAAAGAGTTGTAAATTTAAAAACTAAATAAAAAGTAAAATAGTTGTAAATTTAAAAACTAAATCAAAAGTAAAATAGTTGTAAATTTAAAAACTAAATCAAAAGTAAAAGAGTTGTAAATTTAAAAACTAAATCAAAAGTAAAATAGTTGTAAATTTAAAAACTAAATCAAAAGTAAAATAGTTGTAAATTTAAAAACTAAATAAAAAGTAAAAGAGTTGTAAATTTAAAAACTAAATCAAAAGTAAAATAGTTGTAATTTAAAAACTAAATCAAAAGTAAAATAGCTGTAACTTTAAAAACCAAATAAAAAGTAAAATAGTTGCAATTTAAAAATTAAATAAAAACAAAATAGTTGTGAATTTAAAAACTAAATAAAAAGTAAAATAGTAATGCTGAGTAGAAACTCGTATTATTTCAAGAATTTAAATAACTGTGACATACATATTTAAACAAAATTATGTAATTTAGTTAAACAAAGACAAACGTGTCTATAGTTTTGATACGTAATATATTAATAGGAAATTTTTCTTTAAACAATACGTATGTGTCAGTTACTTAAATTCTTGAAACAATATGTTTCTCTTCAATATATTTTATTTTAAACAATATGTTATATTTTTAAATATATTTAATTCGGTAAGATTTGTCGAGAGATTTTTCCTTGTGAAAGATATATTGTATTGTGGTGTTATATTGTGCAATATTTGTGGTGTTTTTAACATATGAATATTAGTGTGTCTGATTAAAGTAGAACTTAATTTTTTATTTCGTCGGCTTTGAAATATGCAGCAAACATAGCAGTTCTAAAACAAAATTGACCTCTGATTATTCAACGAATAATCAGAAGTCAATTTTGTCAAAAGTTGATCAGAGGTCAATTCAAACTTTTTTTAGTTCTTTTAACTTCTTTGTACTATGTGAAACAGGTATTGTATATGCGGCTATTTATAGTTGTATGTTACATAGCGGTGTATTCCGCAAATGAATTTTCGTACACCTGATTAAAGAAGAACTTGAATTTTAATTTTGCCGGTTTTGAAAAGGGCAAACACTGTTATTCACAAACAAAACTGAACTTCAATAATTCAACAAATATTCACTTTTTCATTTCTTTTTATTTCCTTGTACTTATTAAGAGCGGTACTATATATGCAGGTCATATGGTGGTGTTTTGAGAAAAAAACTTACTGAATCATCAAGAAAATTTAAGAACTAAATCAAAAGTAAAATAGTTGTAAATTTAAAAACTAAATCAAAAGTAAAATAGTTGTAAATTTAAAAACTAAATGGAAAGTTAAATAGTTGTAAATTTAAAAATTAAATCAAAAGTAAAATAGTATTAAATTTAAAAACTAAATAAAAAATAAAATAGTGGCAAATTAAAAACTAAATAAAAAGTAAAATAGTTGTAAATTTAAAAACTAAATAAAAATTAAAATAGTTGGAAATTAAAAACTAAATAAAAAGTAAAATAGTTGTAAATTTAAAAACTAAATGAAAAGGAAAATAGTTGTAAATTTAAAAACTAAATAAAAAGTAAAATAACTGTAATTTAAAAACCAAATAAAAAGTAAAACAGTTGTAAATTTAAAAACCAAATAAAAAGTAAAATAGTTGTAGATTTAAAAACTAAATCAAAAGTAAAATAATTGTAAATTTAAAAACTAAATCAAAAGTAAAATAGTTATAAATTTAAAAACTAAATCAAAAGTAAAATAGTTGTAAATTTAAGAACTAAATAAAAAGTAAAATAGCTGTAACTTTAAAAATCAAATAAAAAGTAAAATAGAGTTGTAAATTTAAAAACTAAATAAAAAATAAAATAGTTGCAAATAAAAAACTAAATAAAAAGTAAAATAGTTGTAAATTTAAAAACCAAATCAAAAGGAAAATAACTGTAAATTTAAAAACTAAATAAAAAGTAAAATAGATGCAAACAAAAAACTAAATAAAAAGTAAAATAGTTGTAAATTTAAAAACGAAATAAAAAGTAAAATAGTAAATTTAAAAACTAAAAAAAAATAAAATAGTTGTAAATTTAAGAACTAAATAAAAAGTAAAATAGCTGTAACTTTAAAAATCAAATAAAAAGTAAAATAGTTGTAAATTTAAAAATAAATAAAAAGGAAAATAGTAATGTTGAGTAGAAACTCGTATTATTTCAAGAATTTAAATAACTGTGGCATACATATTTAAACAAAATTATGTAATTTAGTTAAACAAAGTCAAACGTGTCTATAGTTTTGATACGTAATATATTAATAGGAAATTTTTCTTTAAACAATACGTATGTGTCAGTTACTTAAATTCTTGAAACAATATGTTTCTCTTCTCAATATATTTTATTTTAAACAATATGTTATGTTTTTAAATATATTTAATTTGGTAAGATATTTCGACAGATTTTTCCGTGTAAAAGATATATTGTATTGTGGTGTTATATATGCAATATTTGTGGTGTTTTTAACATATGAATACTAGTGCGTCTGCTTAAAGTAGAACTTAATTTTTTATTTGGTCGGCTTTGAAATATGCAGAGAGCATAGCAGTTCTCAAACAAAATTGACTTCTGATTATTCAACAAATAGCACTTTTTTTAGTTCTTTTAACTTATTTGTGCTATGTGAAACAGGTATTGTATATGCGGCTATTTATAGTTGTAGATTACATGGCGGTGTATTCCGCCATTAAGTTTCGTACACCTGATTAAAGAAGAACTTGAATTTTAATTTTGCCGGTTTTGAAAAAGGCAAACACTGTTATTCACAAACAAAACTGAACTTCAATAATTCAACAAATATTCACATCTTCATTTCTTTTTCTTTTCTTGTAGTTATTAAGAGCGGTACTATATATGCAGGTCATATGGCGGTGTTTTGAGAAAATAACTTACTGAATCATCAAGAAAATTTAAGAACTAAATCAAAAGTAAAATAGTTGTAAATTTAAAAACCAAATAAAAAGTAAAATAGTTGTAAATTTAAAAACTAAATCAAAAGTAAAATAGTTGCAAATTAAAAACTAAATAAAATGTAAAATAGTTGTAAATTTAAAAATCAAATAAAAAGTAAAATAGTACATTTAAAAACTAAATGAAAAGTAAAGTAGTTGCAAATTAAAAATTAAATCAAATGTAAAATAGTTGTAAATTTAAAAACTAAATAAAAAGTAAAATAGCTGTAACTTTAAAAACCAAATATAAAGTAAAACATTTGCAAATATAAAAACAAAATAAAAAGTAAAATAGTAAATTTAAAAACTAAATGAACAGTAAAATAGTTGCAAATTTAAAAATTAAATAAAAAGTAAAATAATAATGCTGAGTAGAAATTCGAATTATTTTAATAATTTAGATAACTCTGACATACATATCATTTAAAGAAAATTATGTAATTTAGTTAAATATCTAGTCAAAATTATCAAAGATAAAAGTGTCTATAATTTTAATACATTATATATTAATAAGAAATTTTTATTTAAATAATACGTATTTGTCAGTTACTTAAAATCTTCAAATAATATGCTTTTCTTCCAAATATATTTTATTTTCAACAAAATGTTGAGTTTATAAATATACTTTATTGGGTAAGATTTATGGACAGAATGATTCAGTGTGAAAGAGGTATTGTATATGCAGCTATGTGTATTTGTGGTTTTTTCAATTAGTTAATTTTAATATGTCTTATTTAAGTAGAACTTACTTTTTTTTTGTCTAGTAAATTTGAAAACTAAATAAAAAGTAAAATACTTAAGTGTAAAAACTAAATAAAAAGTAAAATAGTTGTAACTAAATAAAAAGAAAAATAGGCGTAAATTTAAAAACTAAATAAAAAGCGAAATAGTTTACCAATAAATACTTTTCTATACTTTAACAAAAATAATTTTAGAATTATTTATTTATTTTTCAATGATCTACAACCAAAATATAGAATAAACTCTCAAAGAATTTCTATTAAATATCATTCTAAAAAGTTGGATATAAACGTAGGTACATCAAAATGATTCTACTTTCTTGTATTTTAGTTAAAAGAAATGTTAAAATCACTGAAATTTTACTTTTTTAGTAATTTTAATACGTAATAATGATATGTTTATTTCATTGAATTCATTGTATGTAGGTAAACCCTATCATTTCTAGATTTTTGTTCCTCTATTTTCCTATTATCCTGTTCTCACACACAGATAGATACCAATAAATACTTTTTTCTATACTTTAACAAAAATAATTTTAGAATTATTTATTTATTTTTCAATGATCTAGAACCAAAATATAGAATAAACTCAAAAAGAATTTCTATAAAATATCATTCTAAAAAGTTGGATATAAACGTAGGTACATCAAAATGATTCTACTTTCTTGTATTTCACAGTAAAATAATATTAAAATCGCTGAAAGTTTACTTTTTTAGTAATTTTAATATTTAAAAATGATATGTTTATTTCATTGTATTCATTGTATGGTAGGTAAACTCTACCATTTCTAGATATTTGTTCCTCTAGATTCCTATTATTCTGTTCAAACAGACAGATAGATTCCAATAAATACTTTTTTTTATACTTTAACAAAAATAATTTTAGAATTATTTATTTATTTTTCAATGATCTACAACCAAAATATAGAATAAACTCACAAAGAATTTCTATAAAATATCATTCTAAAAAGTTGGATATAAACGTAGATACATCAAAATGATTCTACTTTCTTGTATTTTAGTTAAAAGAAATGTTAAAATCACTGAAATTTTACTTATTTAGTAATTTTAATATTTAATAATGATATATTTATTTCATTGTATTAATTGTGTGGTAGGTAAACCCTACCATTTCTAGATCTTTGTTCGTCTAGTTTATTATTATTATGTTCCCCCAGACAGATAGATACCAATAAATATTTTTTTATACTTAAACAAAAATAATTATAGAATTATTTATTTATTTTTCAATGATCTACAACCAAAATATAGAATAAACTCACAAAGAATTTCTATAAAATATCATTCTAAAAAGTTGGATATAAACGTAGGTACATCAAAATGATTCTACTTTCTTGTATTTTACAGTTAAAAAATGTTAAAATCACTGAAATTTTACTTTTTTAGTAATTTTAATATTTAATAATGATATGTTTATTTCATTGTATTCATTGTATGGTAGGTAAACCCTACAATTTCTAGATATTTGTTCCTCTAGTTTCCTATTATCCTGTTCTCACAGACAGATAGATACAAATAAATACTTTTTTTATACTTTAAAAAAATACTTTTAGAATTATTTATTTATTTTTCAATGATCTACAACCAAAATATAACATAAACTCACAAAGAATTTCTATAAAATATCGTTCTAAAATTTGGATGTAAACGTAGGTACATCAAAATGTTTCTACTTTCTTGTTTTTTACAGTTAAAAAATGTTAAAATCACTGAAATTTTACTTTTTTAGTTATTTTAATATTTAATAATGATATGTTTATTTCATTGTATTGATTGTATGGTAGGTAAACCCTACCATTTCTAGATCTTTGTTCCTCTAGTTTCCTATTATTTTGTTCTCACAGACAGATAGATAACAATAAATACTTTTTTTATACTTTAACTAAAATAATTTTAAAATTATTTATTTATTTTTAAATGATCTACAACCAAAATATAGAATAAACTCTCAAAGAATTTCTATTAAATATCATTCTAAAAAGTTGGATATAAACGCTGGTACATCAAAATAATTCTACCTTCTTACATTTTATAGTTGAAATAAATGCTAAAATCAATGAAATTGTTCTTTTTTAATAATTTAAATATTCAATAATGATATGTTTATTTCATTGTATTCATTGTATCAAGTATTTCCATTTTTATTCAATAATTTTTCTTTTTCATTCATTATAAAATTCGCCTTCTCAATTCTCTAAGTGGATAATTAGATTCAAAGAAACGTATTATTTATTTTGCTTTATCAATTTAGATTTTTGGTTGTTATAGCTACCTTCTTTGTTATTATTTCAACTTTTGATTCAAATTTAATACTTTCTATTTGATTTGAACCATAAACAATTACTTTCCATGCAATAGAGATGTCAATTGTTTGTAAGAAAAGAGACAATTTTAATAAGTTTTCTATTATTGGTTTAAAATTATGTCTTTCACTCCAATCGGAATAATGAGCTTCAAATCTAAATGAATCAGGTGATATAACTCTCTAAGTAGTTCATCATTTTATTTCAGTTGTTATTTATTACTGCTTTATTCATTTGGGCATTCAGCTTCTATGTTTGAACTATTATACATTTTCACCATGAGCTAAGGTACCTTTGGGTATGGCTTCAAAGAGTTCTACCACATTGCAGTCAAGATATCTGACAAGAGACATCTGCTTCATAAAGATGTCAGAAGTTGTCCTTATGATGCTGCAGAGAGGGATTTATGGTACCAAATTCCCATCTCTGGTGAGTTCCGATGTCTTTATAACGGGAAAGTCGCCTGTGACATATCTCGACTAAAACGTTGCTGTTGTTCTTGTCATCTTTTTCCACTTAGTCAAACCAAGAACGATTGAGGAAGAGATACAAGTATTGAGGCAAAGGATTGCGCCTTTCGTTTTCCTCAAGGTTTAAAGTACGACTTATGCTCAAGTGGGTCCTCGTAATTTAGAATCAAGGACCAAGCAGAAGACGTCAGAAGTTGTCCTTATTATTCTGTAGAGAGGAAATTTATGGTACCAAATTTCCGTCTCTTTAGACTTCTGATGTCTTTATAACGGGAAAGTCGCCTGTGACATATCTCGACTACAGCGTTGTTGTTCTTGTCATCTTTTTCCACTTGGTCAAACCAAGAACGATTGAGGAGGAGGTACACGTATTGAGGTCGAGGATTGCTCCTTTCGTTTTTCCTCAAGGATTAAAGTACGACTTATACTCAAGTAGGTCCTAGCAACTTAGAAGCAGGGACCAAGCAGAAGACGTCAGAAGTTGTCCTTATTATTCTGTAGAGAGGGAATTTATGGTACCAAATTTCCATCTCTTTTGACTTCTGATGTCTTTATAATGGGAAAGTTGTATGTGACATATCTCGACTACAACGTTGTTGTTGTTATTGTTCTTGACATTTTATGCCACTTAGTCAAATCAAGAACGATTGAGCAGTAGGCTGCTCGTATTAAGGCAAAAGGTTGAGCCTTCCGTTTAATTGAGGTCCTCAAGAGTTAAAGTACGACTTTAACTCTTACGACTAAAGCTCAAGTGGGTCCTCGTAATTTTGAAGGAGGAACTAAGCAGAAGACCCATAGTCTTGGTCTGCCACCCCCAGAGGTATTGATTTAGAAATTGGAGGACATTGTGGCCACGAACCTATTTTACTTACCCCAGTCACCTTTAACGAACTCGGAGGATCTTAGACCAGCTTTGAATCCGAACCCGCAAACCTAGAGTTACGAGAGCGTTACCTTAGCCGATTGAGCTCGACTACAATGTGGTAACATCCGGAGTTTTGAAAGAAACTCCGGATGCTTCTTTAAACAGCTGTACAGTCTAGATTTTGAATGCCAGTCATGCAACTTAGCTTTGAGAATTAAGATAATCTTACCTCTGCTTCACCAAGTTACTCAATATTACGGAATAATTCGAGTAGGGTAACTCATACCAAAGTATTTTTCTTTCTAGCTTCTATCCTAAAAGTATATCACTAAATATACAAAAGCGTGAAATCAAATTCATACACAGAAACTGATTATTTAAGGTAATGCCATAGAGGTATGATATTAAAGGCTTGAATTTATGAATAAAGTATGATTTATTTATTGCTCAAATTCCTTTATTATATTACATGAATTGGATGAGAATTTTATCTGCTCAATAAAACCAACTTTAAATAATGAATCCTTACATATGCAAATAATTCACTATGTAAGGTTTAACATGTGTATTCGAATCATTATCATCATCAAATTATAAAGGGATAATACATTGCATAAATCATGATGTCCACTGTTCAATTAATCGGATTGACGCTAATTGTAGATTAATGCAGTTACATTATATCCTAAAACATAATCCTTTTGCATATGGAAAAATCGATTTATACCATATTTGAGACAGCAGGACATCTAGTTGCTTAGGTTATTCCTGTAGATTAGCACACTTAAGGATTCATTATTGAGATTAAAGTTCCTTTATGCGTAAGAACTGAAAAGCCTTTCAGATTATATAATTCATTATGCCTTTCTATTATCTGTGTTTTTAATTTGCATTAAAGGCAGGAATCTTGTTCATGACAAAGAAACTGATTACTTAAGGTAATGCCAAAGACATATAAAAGGAAAGGCTTGAATTTATGAATAAATTAGGATTTATTTAATCATATTACATAATTGGATGAGAATTTTAGCTACACAATAAAAGCGAATTGGAAATACAAAATCGTTACAAGTGGAAATAATTCGCCTTGTAAGGATTCAACATGTGTACACATATCATTATGGAGCACGTTTATATCAAATTATAAATCAATAATAGTTTACATAAGTACTTTATGATGTCCACTGTTCCAGTGATAAGATTGGCGCTAATTGTAGATTAAGGCAATTACATTATATCATAAATCATAAACTTCTGGGAAAGGCAAAAAGAATTTTTTTTCCATACCTGAGATAGAAAGACATAGTTGCTTAGGTAATTCTTGTAGATAAGTACACAGAAGGATTCATTAGTGAAATTAAAGTTTCTGTATGTATAAGCTCTGAAAAGCGTTTCAGTTTATATACCTCTTTATTCTTTTCTGTTATCTGTGTTTTTAATTTTAGATAAAGGCAGGAATCTTGTTTATGACACAGAAACTGATTATTTAAGGTAATGCCAAACACATATGATAGGAAAGACTTGAATTTGGGGAAAAATATGATTTTTCTAATGTTCTCATTCCTTCATTATATTACAATAATTGGATAAAAATCTTAGCTGCACATTATAAAAGACTTGGAAGAACTTATTTCTTACATGTTGAAATAATTCTCTATGTAAATATTTAACATGTTACCACATATCATTATGAAACACGTTTATATCAAATTATAAAGGAATAATAGAGTGCATACTTCATAAAGTCCACTGCTCCATTAATCGGATTGACACTAATTGTAGATTAATGCAATTACATCATATCCTAAATCTTAAGATTCTTGGATATGCAAAGAGCGAATTATACCATATTTGAGACAGGAAGACATTTAGTTGCTTAGGTTATTCCTATAGATAAGTACACTTAAGGATTCATTAGTGAGATTAAAGTTGCTTTATGTGTAATGTCTGAAAGATGTTTTGGTTTACATACTTCATTATGTCTTTCTGTTATTTGTGATTTTCATAAGACATAAATGCAGGAATCTTGTTCGTGACACAGAAACTAATTATTTAATGTAATGCCAATGTCGTATGATAGGAAAGACTTAAATTTATGAATAAAACAGAATTTATTTAATGGTCAAATTCCATTATTATATAACATTAATTGTATGAGAATTTTAGCTGCACAATAAAATTAACTTAGAAATACTAAAGCCTTACATATCGAAATAATTCACTATGTAAGGATTCAACATGTGTATACTTATCATTATGAAACCTTATTATTAGAAGTTATAAAGGAATAAGAGATTGCATACATCATGACAGCCACTGTTTACATTGATCTGATTGACGCTAATTTTAGATTAATGCTATTAGATTATATCCTAAATCATAAATCACTTGGATATGCAAAGAGGGATTTATACCATATTTGAGACAGGAAGACATCTAGTTGCTTAGGTTATTCCTTTAGATAAGTACACTTAAGGATTCATTAGTGAGATTAAAGTTTCTTTACCCGTAAGCTTTAAAAGCGTTTCAGATTATATACTTCATTATGACTTTCATTTATCAGTGTTTTTAATTTGTGTTAAAGGCAGGAATCTTGTTTATGACACATAAACTGAAAATGTAAGGTAATGCTAAAAACGCATGATAGACAATGCTTGAATTTATGAAAAAATAGGATTTATTTAATTATATTGTATTAATTGGATGAGAATTTTAGCTGCACAATAAAAGCGACTTCGAAATAGTAAATCTTTACATATGGAAATAATTAACTATGTAAGAATTCAACATGTGTAAAAATTCATCTAGTTACTTAGGTAATTCCTGTAGATAAGCACACATAGGGATTCATTAGGGAGATTAAAGTTCCTTTATGTGTAAGCTCTGAAAAAGCGTTTCAGTTAAAATACTTCGTTTTGCTTTTCTGTTACCTGTGTTTCTAATTTGCGTTAAAGGCATGAATCTTTTTATGACACAGAAACTGATAATTTAAGGTTATACCAAAGACGTATGATAGTAAAGACTTGAATTTATGATTAAATTAAAAATTATTTAATGCTCAAATTTCTTTATTATATTACATTAATTGGATGAGAATGTTTGCTGCACAATAAAGGTCATCTAGAAATATTAAATCCTTACATATGTAAATAATTCACTATGTAAGGATTCAACATATGTGTGCAAGTATAATTATGAAACGTGTTTATATCAAATTATACAGGAATAACAAATTGCATACTTTATGACGTCCACTGTTCCATTAATCCGATTGACGCTAATTGTAGATTAATGCAATCATATCATTTCCTAAATCGTATACCTGTTGGACATGAAAAAAGCTGTTTATACTGTACTTGAGACAGGAAGACATCTAGTTGCTTATGTTATTCTTGCAGATAAGTACACTTAAGGATTCATTAGTGAGATTAACGTTCCTTTATGTGTAAGCTCTATGACACAGAACCTGGTTATTTTAGGTAATGCTGAAGAGATATGATAGGAAAGGCGTGAATGTATGAATAAAATATGATGATTTTATTGCACAAATTCCTTTATTATACTACAATAACTGGATGAGAATTTTAGCTGCTCAACAAAAGCAACTTGTAAATACTAAATACTTCAATATAGAAATAATTCACTGTATAAGAATTCAACATGTGTACATGTATCATTAATGAACGCGTTTATATCAAA
>CM063509.1:69684112-69694112 GCA_032207245.1 Pardosa pseudoannulata
AACAATTTCAAAAATAAAAATCGTAAATTACCACACAGCTATCAGTTTCTGTGATTAATATTCACAAATTAAGTTTATAGGTATCTCAAATTTAAATTAGTTTTTACATTATATTAGAGGCCAGCAATATAAATAATTTCAAACAAAAGAATCATAAGTCCTCATCAAGGCACAAGTCTTTGTAATTAAGTTTTATGAATTAAAGCTATAATTATTTTAAATGTGTTTTCGGGCTTTATTGCATGCCAGCAATATAAACAATTTTAAAAATAAGAGTCAGTCATCAGTTTGTGCACTTATTGTTCTTAATTTAAAGTTATGATTATTTCAAAATTTAAATTAGTTTTTACATTAAAATACATACCATTGATATAAACAATTTCAAACACAATCATCAAACACCACTGAGTCATCAATCTGTGTAATTAAGATTCACAAAATATGATCACATTTATTTCAAAACATAAATTAATATAATTATAACATAAATTAATATAATTATATAAACAATTTTAAAAATAAGAGTCAGTCGTCAGTTTGTGCCCTTATTGTTCTTAATTTAAAGTTATGCTTATTTCTAAATTTAAATTAGTTTTTACATTAAAATACATACCAGTGATATAAACAATTTCAAACACAAGAATCATCAAACACCACTGAGTCATCAATCTGTGTAATTAAGATTTACAAAATATGATCACATTTATTTCAAAACATAAATTAACTTTTAGACAACTTCAAAAATAAAAATTATTAATCATTACCCAGACATCGGGTTATGTAATTAAGCTTCACAAATTAATATTATATTTATTTCGAAACTAAAGTTAGTTTTTTGATTCTATGACATGCCAGAAAAATATATATTTTCAGCAAACGAAAAAAACTAATTTTTACAAACAAATAACGCATTTCATTTAACTTTTTTTTTTTTATTAAACTTAAGAAGTTCTTTATTTGGTGATATTTGATTATTAATTTTTGAAGTTCACTAACATAAAAATAAATATATTTTTAGCGAGGTTATTTACCGGTTGTTACTAGATTAGTTTTTGTTTTTCGGTAACCAAAAAACGATAAAAGCACGCTAGTCCTGTTTAGACGAATTTCTTAAAAATGTCGCCTTAGGTGACTTTGCAGCATTTTCTAGATAAACTTCGGATATAAACGAATGAAACAATAAACCTGTACATTGATAATGGTTCTTATACACATTCGCTAAATTACACATTCTGCTTTTTTTTCTTATTATAATATTAGTGACTTGAATATGTTCTAAATACATTGATTTTCTCTCGGCTTATTCTCAGTTTTTGGATATTATCTATTAATGAGCAATTTTTAGAAAAATGGGTACCTTTTTTTTAAATGGGAAATATTTCCTAGAGTTAAAAAGTGTTTATATCCTTGCCTGTGACACCCAACTCTACATGAGCAAAGCAAAAGTGCCAATTTTGGATTTATTTAAACTAAATAACAATTCAATAACATTTTGATGATAATAATTAGCCAATTTTGGATTTATTTAACCTAAATAATAATTCAATAACGTATTTTGATGATAATAATTATCTTTTTTTGATTTATGGAACCTAAATAACAATGCAATAACATTTTGATGATAATAATTATCCAATTTTGGATTTATTGAACCTAAATAACAACGCAATAACATTTTGATGATAATAATTAGCCAATTTTAGATACATTCAACCTAAATAACAATTCAATAACTTATTTTGATGATAATAGTTATCCATTTTCGGATTTATTGAACCTAAATAACAACGTAATAACATTTTGAGGATAATAATTAGACAATTTGGATATATTCAACCTAAATAAAAATTCAATAATGTATTTGGATGAAAATAATTATGGATTTATGGAACCTAAATAACAACGCAATAGCATTTTGATGGTAATAATTAGCCTTTTTTGGATACATTCAATCTAAATAATAATTTGATAGCTTATTTGGATGATAATAATTATACATTTTCGGATTTATTGAACCTAAATAACAACGTAATAACATTTTGAGGATAATAATTAGACAATTTTGGATATATTCAACCTAAATAAAAATTCAATAATGTATTTGGATGAAAATAATTTTGTATTTATTGAACTTAATAACAACGTAATAACATTTTGATGATAATAATTAGCCAATTTTGGATTCATTCAACCTAAATAGCAACGCAATAACATATTTTGGTGAGAATAATTAGCCATTTTAGGGATTATTCAACTTAAATAATAATGTAATAATATTTTGATGATAATAATTAATACAATTAAAGAAACAATATTCATTTTTGACTCGTATTTCTCCAATATATTCTACAGTCAAAAGGTTAATATCACAAAACAAAGAAGAAAGTGATAAAAATGGCATAACTGGAAATAATTATTAAGTGACTTACAATTAATAAATTTGAAAAACAATACACACATTTTTTTCTCTTAAATTCCAAACATGTAGTAAAAAATAGAAGGAATTGGCTAATAAGGTATTCCTTACAAAGGTTTTAAATGAACTTTCTTAAAAGAATAGTTTTTTTATGAAATATCTTGTATTTTCACGAACAAATTTATTCTAAAAGGATTTTGTGTCCTATATGATTTTTGTAAGATCATTATTAATGATTATTATAAAGATACAATCAAAATTCGAGTATTTAAAAAATGTAATTCAAAGAATACAAAGTTTAACATCATGTAAAAATTTCTCTTTTAAATGTAAAAAATTGTACTCAAGGAATTTCGAAAATAAGGTTGATTTTATAAACTTTTTCAGTAGTTAAAATGTAATAGGCTCTTTTATCTTTGAAATATAATATAATAAGTCAAAGTGTAGCTAAAAATGGATAACTGTGTTCCCAATAACAACCCATCCTTACCTATTTATAGTCTATTATTCACTACTAAATGAAACTTGTATATTATATAATCCTTGATTACTAAATAACAGTTAATAATTTAGCTTTTAATCGAAATATAAACGCTGTTTAGATACGTATGTCTCAATAATACCCAGCTATCGATAAATTATAGAGAATATAACTGAACTGTAGTTACAAATACATATCCCATCAGATCGTATATCAGCTAGGGTTATCCCATTTACGATTCACAATTCATTACTTATTATATTACCAATACCAGATAATAACCATTTGTAGATAACCATGAATGATGTAAATAAATCCAATAGATGTTACATTTACTTTATATTAAAATTTCAACTTTATAAAATTACATTCTTATTTTGATCATTATTTTTCTATCACTTATTGAGGATTTGTAAGCCGATAATTGTGATTCACTGAATTATTCAATGGACTTAATATAGAATTATATGTATTATTTATTCATTTAAATTTCTTCTTTATAATAAAAGATGAAAATCATTTACTTGAACATTGATTTTGCTTCTAGATATTTCTTAACGGGAAATTAGGATTTCAGCTGACTGAAATTTAGCTGAAAATTTAACATTTCTATTTTAGTATTAAAATATAGTTAAAAATGAGAAACCAAATACGTTTAATAAACCTCAGTCTAAAATCAATATGATTATTACCAACATTAAAAAAAGTACGAACAATAAAACTATATTAATATAAACAGTTTGGTATTTTATAACTATTTGACACACTCTACCTGCATTTCCAACTGTCCTATTTATTTGAAATTATTTATTTACTTCGCAGAATATAAATCAAATGTTAAATAAAATTATTTTTCAAAGCATATAATTTATAAATTATACCGGGTGGCCATAATTAAACTGACAGTGCTCACAGTGTGCTGTAGCGCGATTTGTTTGCTAGAATGACGCCACATTTTGTAGGAAGATTAAACAAGACGAGGGACGAAGGATTCCTCAAAAAAAACAAATTAGTTCCAAAAGTCACCGCTAGTTGAATATATACAAAATTAATATTATATTACCTTAAAATTTTAACCATTTTTTGTAAATGCACTAATGAAGAATAAATTTTTAATCAAATAGATTTAAAAGCAAGGCATTATTTTTTTACCGTAAATGAATGGAAAGGTATTTAGAAATTACTTCGTCTTATCAAATCAAAATATGGGTCACAATACATTCTTTGTAAGAACTATCACAGCCCGGAAAATTAAAGAAACGCCTTGCAATACAAAACATCTTTTCGTTTGGTTTCTGGATTGGATTTCTGTCCAAATTAATCTGCTGAGAGGAGAGTTCTTGGTTTTCACAAAGTGTAACAATGCCAGACACCTATCCATGAAACACCTTCAGGAAGGCAGCTATTTCCACCGAAAGAGGAGCGAAAACACGGCAAATTCAAGTAAAACAGCACAGTTACTGATTGTATGTCCACTGAAACTAATCGATTTAAGGGGCTTTCTTGATTTCTCTAACGTGTAACACGAATACGAGCTAATTGTCTACAGGACATCTCCAGAAATGTGTTTATTTCCCTAAAAAAATGCAAATTTTTGCATTCATTGTATGTTGTATGCTTGGGAAAGTGACAAATGAGCGAAAAAACCTCAAATCCAAGTAAAACAGCAGAGTTACTGATTGTATGTCCACTGAAACTAATCGATTTAAGGGGCTTTCTTGATTTCTCTAACGTGTAACATGAATACGAGCTAATTGTCTACAGGACATCTCCAGGAATGTATTTATTTCCGTAAAACAAATGCAAATTCGTGCATTCATTTTATGTTGTATGTTTGGGGAAGTAACAATTGAGCGACAAAACGTCAAATCCAAGTAAAACAGAGGAGTCACTGTTTGTATTCCTGGAAAAACTAATCGACCTTATGGGATTTCTTGGTTTCTCTAACGTGTAATACCAGTATGAGGTAATTTTCCAAAGAACATATCTAGGGATGAATTTCTTTCCCCTAAACAAATGCAAATTTATGGATTAATTTTATGTTGTATGGTTGGGGAAATAACAAGTGAACGAAAAAACTGCAAATCGCAGTAAGACAGCAGAGACACTGCTTGTATTCTTGGGGAAATTAATCGACTAAGTTGGGCTTTCTTGGTTTCCCTAATGTATAAAGTGTATATGAGCTAATTGTCCACAGGACATCTTCAGAAATGTATTTATTTCCCATAAACAAATCCAAATTTGTCGATTCATTTTATGTGGAATGCTTGAGGAAATAACAAAAAGCAAAAAAACGGCAAATCCAAGTAAAACAGCAGAGTCACTGTTTGCATTCCTGAGGAGACTAATCGACCTTATGGACTTTCTTGGTTTCCCTAACGTATAACATTAATACGAGCTAATTGTCTACAGCACATCTCCAGAAATGCATTTATTTCCCTAAAACAAATGCAAATGTGTGCATTCATTTTATGTTGTATACTTGGTGAAGTAACAAATGAGCGAAAAAACGGCAAATCCAAGAAAAACAACAGAGTCACTGTTTGTATTCCTGGGGAAACTAATCGACCTTATGGGATTTCTTATTTTCCTTAACGTGTAAAGTGATTATGAACTAATTTTCCATAGAACATGTCCAGGATAGCATTTATTTCCCTAAAACAAATGCAAATTTGTCGATTCATTTTATGTGGTATGCTTGGGGAAATAACAAATAAGCTAAACAATGACAAATCCAAGTAAAACAGCAGAGATACTGATTGTATGTTCAAGGAAACTAATCGACTTAAGAGGCTTTCTTGGTTTCCCTAACGTGTAACGTGCATACGAGCTAATTGTCCACAGGACATCTCTAGAAATGCATTTATTTCCCGTAAACAAATACAAATTTGTCGATTCATTTTATGTTGTATGCTGTTGGAAGTAACAAAGGAGAAAAAAACGGCAAATCCAAGTAAAACAGCAGAGTTACTCATTGTATGTTAGGAAAACTAATCGACTTAAGGGGCTTTCTTGGTTTTACTAACGTATAACACGCACACAAGTTAATTGTCTACAGGGCATCTTCAGAAATGCATTTATTTCCCTTAAACAAATACAAAATTGTGCATTTATTTTATGTTGTATACTTGGAGAAGTAACAAATGAGAGAAAAAACGGCAAATTCAAGTAAAACATCAGAGTCACTGCTTGTATAACAATCTTTTTTTTAACCTTTTTTTTTAAATATATATTTCTATCTCTTTTCTTATAGGTTTATATCATCCTAAGTGAAACATGCATATTCTTGTAAGAATTTCACAGATATTATTTATGGTGATTGCTAAAAAATAAGATACATTAGATAAATTATATAAAAATATGAATATTTAACTTTTATGAATTTATTTTAATTGTGTGTCTTCCTATTTCAGAGTTTGACGACTCGTCGGCCTGTCGCACCAGCTACGGGCTAGTGTCTCTGCTACTTGTCCTCCTGACCCTGTTCGTTTGGTGACAACCCTTTTCCATTTCTCAGCCTAGCATTTGTGATACGATCATCCGTTCCTGACGTGCTGGAAGGGTGCGAATCCGCTTTCTGGATACTGCCATGACCTCAACGACACACTCTCAACAACCCTTCTAAATCCTAACGTGCAACGGATGGACAACTTACGTCACCCGAGTCAAATACGAAAGACAAAGCTGAAACGGTTAATTTCTCACCTTTGTTTTCTGCGTGTATGTGTGCGTGTGCAGTTTTCTGACTGTTTCCTCCGACTGTAATTCACACAAAGCCTCTTGTAACTGAGGATTATGAACTTGTTGAAGAACCTGACAAAGATCTTATCGACTGTTGATGGACAATGGATGGAACTGGTTAGTTACTCATGGAACTGTGATGGTTGAAAGAATGCGTTTAAATACTTGTTGACTGTGACTAGTAATGTTCAAAGAGAGGTAAATTTAAGCTTGCATAAACTCTACTAGAAAAAAAATAGGAGGAACTTTTCAAAGATGTTGCTGATCAATCCGGCATCTATGTAGTCACCAAACACATCGTGGATAGAAAGGCAAATAATTAGTAACTCCTCAGTAGAGTTCATCGAGCAAATATGTGATATTGCAGGCAAATTACTAAAGAACAGTGAAGATTGTTAAAGAAAACTGACTACTACACCTATTAGAATTTTCTTTATAATCCTTATATAAGAGATTGATGACTACTACAAATAATTGGTGTGGTATTTAAAGAAAGATTTGAGAAGGTGCTTTTTCAGAGATCAATTTGTAAATCGAGTTTTCCAGACTTCAAAAAAATATTACACTTTTATTCTGTTTTATTTTCTTTGTTATGATGTCTACGACTGCACATTGAGGAATGTAACTATCTCATAAAATTACAATTATATAGAAGAAAAAAAATTGGTTTTTCTCTGTTATTAGGGTTGTTTGTGTATGCAAATTATATTACGAAAGCATATTAGTTTCTAATAATGCTCATGTAAACATTACGTGAATTGACTACTTTACATAAACTGAATCACATCTAAAATATTGTTTCTTGGTATATAAATATATAAAATAATGAAGTTTTAAGAAAATTGTAATGAAATGAGATGAAATAAAGCTCAAGATAAAGATCCTTTGATTCTTTTTGCATCCTGAAATATCACCACATTGAAATTTAGGGTACGGTACATGTAAATTAAATGAAGTCCAACTGTAATACCTTATGTTCAAGTTATAATAAAAATTGATAAGTTAAGTTTTTATTCAGGGATAAGGTAGTTTTGGGTTTTCAGTCCTGTTTCAAGTGAATAATTAAGATTCTTAGGATCCTTTTGCATCCTGAAGTATAACAGCATTTATTTGAAATTTAGGGTAAGGCGCATGTAAATTATGTGAAGTTCAACTATAATATCTTATGTTCAAGTTATAATAAAAATTGATAAGTAACAGTTTTCATTCAGGGATAAGGTAGTTTTGTGTTTTCAGTCCTGTGTCGAGTGAATAATTAAGATTCTTAGATTCCTTTTGCATCCTGAAGTATAACTCTATTTATTTGAAATTTAGGGTACGGTGCATGTAAATTATATGAAGTCCAACTGTAATATCTTATGTTCAAGTTATAATAAAAATTGATAAGTTCCGGTTTTCATTCAGGGATAAGGTAGTTTTGGGTTTTCAGTCCTGTGTCGAGTGAATAATTTTAAGTTATCTATTGTGTGTTTAAGTTATTCTATGTGCAGAATATGCCAAATTCGAAATCATTAGATAAATATAATATTCAAAATGCAATCTAAGTCTCAATTTTAGGTTGATTCCCCTGTGAAGATTCCCTTTGTTCCGAGCACGCGCCAAAGATCGGATCCCACCTGTTTACCAGGACAATAGCATGGAGTCGCAGAGTCTGGGATCTTATATATTGTATATTACATAATTTGGTGAGGTTGCGAATTGAAGCATAAATCCAGTTATAGATCCCTTGATGTCATTAACACCTTTTCCTATAGAATATATTTGAGAAAAACGTGAAAAAAAATGGTAAAAAAAATTATTTTTCATTTTGTTTGTTATTTTCATAAAAAATGTTAAAAACAGTTTATTTTTGAAAAACAGATAATGTAATTAACTACTATTTACAATATTTCACGTATATGGGAGATGTTAATGAATTACAGTAATTTTTGCTCAAATAACAGCAAAATAAAACAAATGATATAATTTTCTGGGTAAATATATTAAACTAATACAACAATATTAGTATCTATATCAACTGTCATGAATTCCATGTCCCTAAGATTCTTCGAATTTCTCAATTTATTTACAGTATCCGAGAAATAGCGACAAATGGCTCGAAACTGCCAAACTTTTAGCGGGAAAGTATCTCTATCTATAGGGAAAATGTCAAATTAAATATTATGCATTGGACGAAACGATTTATTATAACAAGTCTATATTTGTGATTCATTTAAAGTTTATTCATAGTTTATATAATTAAAATATTTTCCCTGAAAAAATTAGTAACTAGAAATATATTACTGATCGCCACTGTCAGACCATTGCAGTCTAATCAATTTTTTTATAATTGTCTGAAAATGTTTTGGGAGTATTTGGAATGTTTCTGTACTGCAAACGCGTTATAGGAGAGCAAACGCAATTTTCGCTCCACATTAAAACGAAACTGTAAAAAGGTTTTAAAAACACAACGTTAAACTAGCGTTGTGGCAATTTTCGCTCCTCTTTTTAAGGAAACTATTAACTTGCTTTTGAATAAATGCATTATAAGAGTCAAGACTGTATTTCCTAATATGCTCGGAAATCGTGTTTACATACTGTATGTTACAAAATTCGGTGAGGTTGCGAATTGAAGCATCGATCCAGATATAAATTCCAAGATGTCATTAACCCCTTGCCTCTAGAATATATTTGAGAAAAACGTGCAAAAAATGGTAAAAAATTTTTTATTTTGTTCTTTCTTATCATAAAAATGTTGAAAACAGATTGTTTTTTAAAAAATATAATGTAATTAACTACTATTTACAATATTTTCATGTATATGGGAGATGTTAATGAATTACAGTAATTTTTGCTGAAATAACAACAAAATAAATCAAATGACATAATTTTCTGGATAAATATATTAAACTAATACAACAATATTATTATCTATATCAACTGCCATAAATTACATGTCCCTGAGATTCTTTGAATTTCTCAAATAATTTACAGTATCCAAGAAATAACGAAAAATGGCTCAAAACTGCCAAACTTTTAGCGGGAAAGTATCCCTATCTATAGAAAGAAAATGGCAAGTTAAATATTATGCATTGGACGAAACGATTTATTATAACAAGTCTATATTTGTGATTCAATTAAAGTTTATTCATAGTTTATATAATTAAAATATTTTCCCTAAAAAAATTAGTAATTAGAAATATGTTACTGATCGCCACTGTCAGATACTTTGAATTTCTCAAATTATTTACAGTATCTGAGAAATAGCGACAAATGGCTTGAAACTGCCAAATGTTAGCGGGAAAATATCTCTAATCTATAGGGAAAATATAGGGAAAATGGCAAATTAAATATATGCGCTGAACGAACCAATTTCGGGGCGA
>CM063509.1:69699112-69714112 GCA_032207245.1 Pardosa pseudoannulata
TGAGATTTTGGCTTAACTTTGGCTTGAATTTTTGTAAGACTGACTCAGAGAGACTTTTTGAGGTAATTACACCTACAGAAAAAAAACTAATATCTGCAAACCAGTAGTATGTGTGATCTCTGAAAAAGAAATGACAGAGGCAGAAGAATTAGAAATGAGACAATGCATTTTTGTCTGGACTGTGACTTTGGATTATACCCCTTGCCCTCTTTCAAGATTTATCGCACTATATCTGATCTTCGAAAAAACAGGTTAAGTAAATGTACTTGTATTATTTGCATTCGAAAATAATTGGGTATAATGGTAATGGAAATTATTTGTATTTTTTATGTGCAAAACTGTAAACGTAACTTCCCATTCTGGCGTGCATGAGAGAGAAAAGACAACTTCCAGGAAAAATATTGCTTTATTCCCTGTAGAAAAGTTGTTATACATGCTTAAAATAATCAGAAATATTACTTTAAATAACATTTTCCATCTTACAAAGGCAAAATAAACAGAAACATGAATTTTTTTTAATCGAATTCGTGAAAAAAAGGAAACTGTTAAGGGGTTAAACAGAACGAAGGGCGAAATGCTGCAGCATACAGTTTCGCAATTCGAATTAGGACTTCATCTTTACAGCCATCACACAACGTGTCTGTAAGGGTCCAGGTTGTTGCAATACACCAAGAAATTCCTGCACAAACCATGATGCTTCCACCGCTTAATGCGTGATGTTCTCGGAGCGATTGAGCTTGTCTAGTTCTCACCAGAGTCTTACATGTTTATCATTGGTTTATAGGGCAAATTTGAATTCATCTGTGAATATAAATTTGCCCAAGTCAGCACAGTCTAATTTGGAAGATAGTGGTACCACTTTAATCACGCTTTTGTAGATTGGATGGATAACTCAGCACAAACGCGGGATATCGGGATTACAGACGTATCAAATGTAGCATTCAATGAACAGTAATGGCATAGACTATATTACCAATAGCTGCTGCAACCATACGCGTCAAACTGTTAGGGTAGATTTTGATTCCATTTGGTTACAACATCAATTATATATATATATATATATATATATATATATATATATATATATATATATATATATATATATATATATATATATATATATATATATATATATATATATATATATATATGTATATATATATATATGTATATATATATATATATATATATATATATATATATATATTATATATATATATATATATATATATATATATATATAATATATATATATATATCTTCCGCAGAGGTTGTGACGCTCTGACGACCAGCTACAGGTCTTCATTTGAAATAGTTTGTATAACCGTGAAATGGCGGAATGATGAAAGTTGAAGAAACGAGCAACATCTGTGATAGACTGTCACCTTCCATGCGTCAGGCAGACCGACAGCACTCAGAATCTTCCACTTGTCTTCTGGAATCCATATAAACCCACCTAGATTGAAAATAAATAGCACTAAAGCTCTAAACATCTTTCATTACACTTACATGTGTAACTCTTGTAACTCTTCCGGCTACTTTGGTTTGCATATTTCTCAGTGAAAACCCAGAATTGGGAGTTACCTAACATATTTGCATATTTTCTTTAACCATTGCAGCAAATTACCACTTCTTTAATTCGGATTGTATTCGGAACTCAACTTTTTCCTCTACCTACTTCAACTACCTACTTTAAGTATTTAAGCCTTTAATGTAAAGTAAGAATTGATTTTGATATTACGAACAGCATATATATAGATCTTATGTATCTATTCATCTAAATGTCTAATTATCCAATCAATTAAGAAATATGCTAATCGATGCAAAAAGGTAAGGCCTTAATGCTGGAATATAGTAATAAGTCCAAAACCGCGAATACAATGTACAAATGAAAAAAAAAAAACATAGGCAAACATTTATTTTAAGGTCTCGAAATAGAAAGGTTCCGGGTTCGGGGTGCAGCCAGCCTAAGATAACTGTTTCCGTTGAGGTGACTGGGGCACGAAAAATATGTTCGTGGTCACAATGTCCAAGTTCTCAAACGATACTTTTGGGGGTGGCCGGCCAAGCTGGGGGTAATCTTCTTGGTCCCTGTTTCTAAATTACGAGGACCCAGAGGAGGTAACGTTAGTCGCGTCCGTAGAATACCTTTAGTTACACTTTGCTCTCCAGGTGGTGTTAAATGGGTAACAGCTTACCATCCTTGTACAGGAGCTAGGAAAATATCTGTATCGCCTGCTGCATTGAATATAATGGCTGCATTGGAAAAAATCTGTTTTACAGTAATGAGTGACATTTGTTTTGCAAGAGTGAGTAAACAGCATTGTAAGTGAAGAGCTCTATAGCAGAAAAAGTGGACTGTGGGTGGAAGCACAAAATATATGCTTTATATAAAACAAATATCAAACAAATTTCACATAAATTCATATCCACTAGGTCTGGATAGATGTTGTCATTCACCTAGCTGGTGTACAAATTATCTTATACCAGGCTTGTTGAAACCAGATACAAACGAGTGAAGACTTAACCTTTTGAGGAATCTTTGTGTACAGTACTATTTTCAATGAAGAACAATTCTCATGTGGATGATATTGCGTCTCAATATAAGGGAAATGATGAAGAAAATAAGACAATTCTTCACTATATCAATATGGCTTCTCACTATGATGGTGAAAATGGTGGATCAATTCCCTGCCTCCGATAATGCTATATCACAGACTAGACCTTTGTTTAGTCTATGATGCTAGGCTGTTCACTCTGTCTTGGCCAGCTCTCTCTATGTGAAGCATTGTATGTGAATAACTCAATAGCTGAAAAAGTGGACTATGGAAGCACAAAATATGTACTTTATATAAAACAAATATAAAACAAATTTCTCATAAAATCATATCCATTAGGCCTGGATACATGTTGCATGCATTCAGCTAGCTGGTGAATAAATTAATTTATACCAGACCTGTTGAGATACACAAAGATTAAGACACCAGATACAAACGAGTGAACACTTACCCTTTTGCAGAATCTTTGTGTACAGTACTATTTTCAATGAAGAACAATTCTCATGTGGATGATATTGCGTCTCAATATAAGGGAAATGATGAAGAAAATAAGACAATTCTTCACTATATCAATATGGCTTCTCACTATGATGGTGAAAATGGTGGAGCGACTCCCTGCCTCCGATAATAGTATGTATTTATTCCGTCTTGGCATGCTCAATCTCTGAAGGGGCCTCCAAATCTACTGAACAAATCCGATGACCACTGTTACTAGGGCAGAAGACGACTGACCCGCGTTAACAACCCCTCTTGTCCAATGCGATCGAAGGAGTGTCAGTGACATCGCTTTTGTCTTTCGGCCAAACCCTCGCGCTGACGTTCTCCAGTAATGTAACTCTTTGTTACACTAGCTGTTTTAAATCACTAAAAAATGGGAAATATTAAGGAAAAATATACAAGATTTCCTAATGTTAGAAAACAAGACAGGTTGTAATACCATTACAACAAATTAAAAATAGTAATTTTATCTGCGGTAATTCCGTATTTTCTTTAAATGATGGTACTGAATAAAATTGCTCATTTTGTTTAAAATCTTAGATTACTTAGAGGGAAATATCAAATTAAATATCGTAGTTACTACCATCATATATGAAAAATAAATTATACAACAATATTTTAGTAACTTAAAAAAGTCTCATCTGCTGAAATACTTTAGAGTTAATTGCAAATTAAATTTTAAAGAATTATTTCTAGAGGACAAATATATTCTATATATATTCAACAAAAACAAAATACGTACCTTGAAAAACTGTCATATTACTTAACACTTAGCGTGAGAGCAAAGTATTTTTACGTTTTTTTCAGTCTGTCTCTAGAGCGTGGGTAACGTAAAAATACGTATTTAGTAAATTTGTTGCAGATACCCGCTAACCACCACAAAACTACTAAATACGTAGAATTATATGTATGTGTGACATTACATGCGTGTTGTTTGCGTTGCTATGTACGCTTTGCATTTTTTTCTTACCACAAGTTATGATTGTCGAGTGACTCGGTCTTTTGGTGCGTTATTTCACCTTCATTCGAATTTCTAGCTCCAGAACGTACAAGTCGTGTTTTGTCAATTTGAAGCTTGATTTTTTATTGTTGAATACAAAATTCATAAAATGAGCCGTTGTGACAAACATAGTGATAAAGAAATATGAGCTGAACGATTGTCGGACTTTAATTTTAAAAATTATTTATTTTTGTGATTTCGTAAAAATATTGTTTTTTTTTTGGTTAAATGATCACACAGTATATATTAAAGTGTAAAATAAAAAAGTTTCGTTCATAAAAACAAAGAGAATAAAAACAAAGTGCGGTGAGGTACCCGCATGCCAAGTTTTCAGCTAAAGCATTAAACAGCAATATCTTTTACATCTACATTTTAGAATATCTAACTTTAATCATAAATATTCACATTTTATAAAAATTCCCAATTAGCAACAGTAGCATGTCATATATTGAATACTTTTTTAAAATTTTAAGTTTTGTAATGTTTTAAAAATGAAGTAATATCGCACTAATAGTTACAAATATTTGAATGAAATGATAAAAGTTTTATATTTTGTGAATCAAATTGCAACTACGATATTATATTCAGTCATCAAAGGGTGTTCAGTGATACTTTATTAAATTAAACAATGGAACACTAGATATTAATTTAAGGTAATATAATCAACCTAATCTAATGTAAGGTAATCTAATGATTCAAACATTATAAAATAATGTTAAAATGGGTTTTAAAACTAATGGCGGAAGCAAGTTTCATTCCAATATGATTAAAAGCAACCAGATATATATGTCCCTGAAATTATAACTACTGTATTATGGTAATACAGCATTTATGGGATGATATTAAGTAATACTGCTTTATTGCCTTAAGTTGCGCTGTACAATCAGCATATATATATATATATACACACACACACACACACACACACACACACATATATATATATATATATATATATATATATATATATAAATATATTTTATATATATATATTATATATATATATTTATATATATAATGTATATATATTATATATATATATGTATATATATGTATATATAGGTATATGTTTATATGTATATGCATATATATGTATATATATATTATATATATATATTATATTTATATATATATATATATATATATATATATATTTTTATATGTATATATATATATATATATATATATAAGTCTTCCTAATTTATGAGAAGTGATTATGTGTATATGTATATGTATATGTATATATATGTATATTATGTATATATATGTATTTATATTATATTATATATATATAATTTATATATATATTTTTATACTATATATATATATATATTATATATATAAGCTAAGCGATACCCCTTTAGTTTCAAGAACACCGCTAAGGTAAAATTAACAACTTTGGTCATCTAAGTCTTCCTAATTTAGAAGAAGTGATTAAACAGAACTCCATATTCCCCCGTAGCTTCCTAATACCCCCAGAGGTGTCGTTTAAGAAATTCGAGGTCATTGCTAATACGAAAAACTTTTATGCCGCAGTTGCCTTTAATGAACACGTTAGAGCTTTCTCTAGCTCCAGCCACGATCTGGTAATCCTCGTAAGATCCCTGACTTTTTGCAACTGAGATATGGCGGGTCATATCCCTTATAAAACAAGCTAGTTTAAAAGTAGTTATTTGAGTAAGGCTGTCTAAATATTATAAACTATAAAAAATTCTAAATTATAATGTAGTTTTGTTATTTACCGAAATGAACATTTTAAAACATAATATATATATATATATATATATATATATATATATATACAAACTACAAGTGTCTTCTCACACACAAAAATAAAACTTTTGAAATATATCAAGTGGCAGCTAAGTTAGTATAACATATAAAAGTATTTTTTTTTATTTTTAATCGCTGAACTAAAAAAATTATATTAATAGAAGAAACACACTTTTATGTGTTATGAGAATGGGTAATTAAAACATCTCGATTTCTTTATATATTTTAATTAGTTATTGATTTTAAAACAGGCACTCATATATCATTGGTAACAACATTGAAATAATGACAGCAACATAACCCGATCATATGGCCAGAGATGAGTAAAATGGTTCATAGAACTTAATTATGGGATTTTGGCAGAAAATACTCGAGTGTTTTGTTCTACTAAGAAACATTTATTTACCAAAAATAGAAAAATAAATTTTTCTCTTTAAACCATATTGTACCTCACCAACTAAATATTTCTGTAAGTTATTAAAACTTAATCCATATCATTAATATGGTGTAACTATGTATATAAAACCAAAATTTTGAAAAAATATTTTTAATTTTTTATGTAATTGGCTGTCCTATAAATAGGAAAACGGTCCATTGCACTACTAAAACTTAACAAATATCACTTACATTGCATTAGGGTGATTCATAGATGAAATTTGGGGAAACATTCAAAACAAAGTCCAACATTACATTTTAAGCATACTGTTTTAGGTTTTCTCTTTCAGTTATTGAACTGGCAGTAAGAGAGTAAGTTTATCTTGCAAAAAATCTCCAGTTTTCTGAATAGAATAGACATTTATTTACCCCTTGTTTTGTCCAGGTGTGTGAACAGGTATTTGAACTTGTTTTCATTGAAATATAAGAAAAGAATGTGCGCTATCAATGCAATATCGAATTCATAGAAAAATAATCAGGATTGGACCGTCGTCTTAATACCCTTTTTTATACTTACAAAATACACATGTAAAATATATTTTTCAACAAAAACTTTCAGCTACATTATTAGCTCTGTTTTTAAACTAAATGTAACCTCCACAATGTTTAAAAAATAATTGTAATAAATATAAAATTAAAGATTAAAAAAGGACAATTTTTAAGAGGTTGCTGAAAATAAATTTTACAATACAATATAATTTGATTTCTCAGTTTTTTTGTTACTATGCTGAAGTGTGTCTATTTTAAAGGTGTTAAAATGAAATCCACTCAGAAAGTATATATAACTTTATTATTAAATGGAATTTTATTTGCTATCCTGTTTATAGGACAGCGGTCGAATATGAGTTAATATAGAAATAGAATCAATAAATTCACAGAATAATTTCTTTTTTAACCATTACTCAAATAAATATTCCTTGTTAATCTTGTGTAAATCATCTTAGATTCAGATAAAATCCCTTTTCTGTATGCAGCTGAATATTATTCCTATAAAGCAGGATATATTTGCAATGTATGCAATATAAACAAACTAATATAAATGCAAGTACATAAATGAAATCAACAGCTGCATAGCAATTATTTACCAAAAATAGAAAAATAAGATTTTCTCTTTAATATAGAAAGAAAATGAATTAATTCAACGAATATTTTATTTACTTACCTTTAAACAAACAAATATTCCCTATTAATGTTGTGTAAACGATCTTAGATTCAGACAAAATCCCTTTTCTGTATGCAGCTGAACATTATCCCAATAAAACAGGATGCAAAGTATGCAACATTACCAGCTGATATAAATGCGGGTGTATAAGTGCAATCAACCACTGCAAAGCAATTATTTACCAAAAATAGAAAAATGAAGTTTTCTCTTTAATATAAAAAATGAATCAATTAATTCAATGAATCTTTTCTTAATTCACCTTTACACAAGCGAATATTCCTTGTAAATGTAGTGTAAATGAGATTGGATTCAGACAAAATCCCTTTTCTGTATGCAGCTGAACATTATCCCAATAAAACTGGATACAGAGTATGCAACATAACCAGCTGATATAAATGCGGGTGTATAAGTGCAATCAACCGCTGCAAAGCAATTATTTACCAAAAATAGAAAAATGAAGTTTTCTCTTTAAAATAAAATATGAATCAATTAATTAAATGAATCTTTTCTTAATTTACCTTTACACAAACGAATATTCCTTGTCGATGTAGTGTAAATGAGATTGGTTTAAGACAAAATCCCTTTTCTGAATGCAGCTGAACATTATTCCTATAAAATAGAATACAAATTATGCAACATAACCAATTTATATAAATTCGGGTGTTAACATAACCAACTAATATAAATGCAATCAACCTCTGAAAAGTAATTATTTACCAAAAATAGGAAAATAAATTATTCTCTTTAATATAGAAAGAGAATCAATTAATTCAACGAATATTTTCTTTATTTACCTTTACACAAACGAATATTCCTTGTTAATGATGTGTAAATGATCTTACATTCAGACAAAATCCCTTTTCTGTGTGCAGCTGAACATTATTCCTATAAAACAGGATACAAAATAGCCAACATAACCAACTAATATAAATGCAGGTGTATAAATGCAATCAACAGCTAAAATTCAATTATTTGCCAAAAGTAGAAAAATAAATTTTTCTCTTTAATATAGAAAGAGAATCAATTAATTCAACGAATATTTTCTTTATTTACCTTTACACAAATTAATATCCTTTGTTAATGTTGTTTAAATGATCTTAGATTCAGACAAAATAACTTTTCTGTATGCATCTGAACATTATTCCTATAAAACAGGATACAAATTATGCAACATAACTAATTTATATAAATGCGGGTGTATAAATGCAATGAAACTCTACAAAGAATTTATTTACAAAAAATAGAAAAATAAATTTTTCACTTTAATATAGAAAGAGAATCAATTAATTGAACGAATATTTTCTTTATTTACCTTTACACAAACAAATATTCCTTCTTAATGTTGTGTAAATGATCTTAGATCCATACAAAATCCCTTTTCTGTATGCAGCTGATTATTATTCCTATAAAATAGGATACAAATTATGCAACATAAACAACTTATTTAAATGCGGGTGTATAAGTGCAATGAACCGATGAAATGCAATTATTTGATAAAAATAGAAAAATAATTTTTCTCTTTAATATAGAAAGACAATCAATTCATTCAAAGAATATTTTCTTTATTTACCTTTACACAAACGAATATTCCTTGTTAATGTTGTGTAAATGATCTTGGATTCAGACAAAATCCATTTTCTGTATGCAGTTGAACATTATTCCTATAAAATAATATACAAATTATGCAACATAACCAACTTATATAAATTCGGGTGTTAACATAACCAACTAATATAAATACAATCAACCGTTGCAAAGAAATTATTTACCAAAAATAGAAAAATAAATTTTTCTCTTTAATATAGAAAGAGAATCAATTAAATCAACGAATATTTTCTTTATTTACCTTTGCAAAAACGAATATCTAGTGTTAATGTTGTGTAAATGATCTTAGATTCAGATAAAAAGAACCTTTTCTGTATGCAGCTGAATATTATTCCTACAAAACAGGATACAAATTATGCAACATAACCAACTTATATAAATGCGGGTGTATAAATGCAATCAACCGCTGAAAAAAATTATTTACCAAAATAGAAAAATAAATTTTTTCTCTTTAATATATAAAGAAAATCAATTAATTAATTGAACGAATATTTTCTTTATTTACCTTTACACAAACGAACATTCCTTGTAAATATTTAGTAAATGATCTTAGATTCAGGCAAAATTCCTTTTCTCTATGTAGCTAAACATTATTCCTATAAAACAGGATACAAAATACGCAACATAACCAACTAATATAAATGCAGGTGTATAAATGCAATCAACAGCTAAAATGCAATTATTTTCCAAAAATAGAAAAAGAAATTTTTCTCTTTAATATAGAAAGAGTATCAATTAATTCCACGAATATATTCTTTACTTAAATTTACACAAATTAATATCCCTTGTAAATGTTACGTGTATGGTCTTAGATTCAGACAAAATCCTTTCTCTGTATGTACCTGAACATTATTCTTATATAACAGAATACAAATTATGCAACATAACCAATTTATATAGATGCGGGAGTGTAAATGCAATCAACCGCTGCAAAGGAATTATTTACCAAATATAGAAAAACAAATTTTTCTCTTTTATGTAGAAAGAGAATCAATTAATTCAACGAATAATTTCTTTATTTACTTTTACACAAATGAATATTCTTTGTTATTATTGTGTAAATGTACTTCGATTCAGACAAAATCCTCCGAACGCTGGCCGATTGGTTAGGGCACTGATCGTCGTTAAGGGGGTTCGTGGGTTCGAATCCCACTATGGCATGGATGTTCGTAGCCGTTCTGAATCGGCTTTAAGCAGTAGGTCTCGGTCTCATTAGCCCTCTTGTGCAAAACAGTAGACCGTAGCGCTCCAAACCAAACCAAACCAAATCCGACAAAATCCCTTTTCTGAATACAACTGAACATTATTCCTACAAAAAAACGATCCAAATTATGCAACATAACCAACTAATATAAATGCGGATGTGTAATTGCAATCAACCGCTGCAAAGGAATTATTTACCAAAAATAGGAAAAAAGTTTTTTCTCTTTAATATAGAAAGATAATCTATTAATTCAATGGATGATTTCTTTATTTACCGTTAAACAAACGAACACCCCTTGTTAATGTTGTGTAAAGGATCTTAGATTCTGAAAAAATTCCTTTCCTGTATGCAGTTCAACATTATTCCTATAAAATAGGATACAAATTATGCAACATAACCAATTTATATAAATGGAAGTGTGTAAATGAAATCAACGACTAAAAAGCAATTATTTACCAAAAATAGAATTAAATTTTTCCCTATAATATAGGACGAGAATCAATTAATTCAACGAATATTTTTTTATTTACCTTTACACACACGAATATTCCTTGTTAATGTTGTGTAAATGATCTTGGATTCAGACAAAATCCTTTTTCTCTATGCAGCTGAACATTATTCCTATAAAACAGGACACAATTATGTAACATAACCAACTTATATAAATGCGGGTGTATAAATGCAATGATCCGATGAAATGCAATTACTTTTCCAAAAATAGAAAAAGAAATTTTCTCTTTATTATAGAAAGAAAATCAATTAATTCAAAGAATATTTTCTTTATTTACCTTTACACAAACGAATATTCCTTGTTAATGTTGTATATATGTTCTTATATTCAGACAAAATCCCTTTTCTCTATGCAGATGAATATTATTCCTATAAAGCAGTTACAAATAATGCAACATAACCAACTAATATAAATACAATCAAGCGTTGCAAAGCAAATTATTTACCAAACTAGAAAAATATTTTTTTTCTTTAATATAGAAATTGTAATCGATTAATTCAACGAATATTTTCTTTATTTACCGTTAAACCAACGAATACCCCTTGTTAATAAATGATCTTAGATTCAGACAAAATCCCTTTTCTGTATGCAGCTTAACATTATATCTATAAAATAGGATACAAAATATGCAACATAACCAACTTATATAAATGTGGGTGTATAAATGCAATTATTTGCCAAGATTAGAAAAATAATTTTTTCTCTTTAATATATAAAGAAAATCAAGTAATTAATTGAACGAATATTTTCTTCATTTACCTTTACAAAAAACGAACATTCCTTTTTAATATTTAGTAAATGATCTTAGATTCAGACAAAATCCCTTTTCTGTATGCAGCTTAATATTATATCTATAAAATAGGATACAAAATATGCAACATAACCAATTTATATAAATGTGGGTGTATAAATGAAATCAACCGCTGAAAAATTAAAAATTTCCTAGAGTATTACATAACACTCTTTTATTATCCAAGGTTTTTTTTTCGCCAGGGGCTAGAAGCGTCTAAAAAGATCTCCAGAATGTAAAGATGAACATATTTTCTGTTTATATTTCTTTACTCATTCCGGGATGAAATTATGATCATATCTTATTTAAATTTCTAAGGTACACTTTGAGTGAGAAGTTTCACTCCTTCATCAAAATTTGCATAATTACTACGGCTGCTTTGCTAATAAGCAGAATCGTTGCCTCATCCAGAGGTTGTACATTTTACTGGGAAAAAGACCGCTTCGAGTTATATTTGCATTTAATTATGGCTCCAATAGATGATTCAATTATTCTACGGAGGCCAAAATATAATTCAATTCTTTCGCTCTCTTCCCCTGATTGTTTTTAGATTTGTCTTGTTCATTTGGTCACCGTTTGGATTCAGTGTTAAAAAACATCCCAAGAAGAGGTCGTACTCTACTAGTTCAGAACATATCAGCATAGCCTTAGGCTGAATTAAAGAATACCTCAGAAAATAAAAATTTTAGAAATAAAGGAAATTGGAGTATAAAAAATATTACAAATGGGTAATTCGTAATTACAACGCTTTTTAATTACTAGGAATATTTTTTAGAGATTATCCGTTTTTATAATTTTCGTAATTTTCTATCACTGAATCATTTAAATAAGATTTGACAGTTTTCTATTTTGTAGTAATGAATCCCTTATCATTTCTTGTGAAAACTCAATACAAATATGGGGAAAATGCAGAGCCTGCTCATTAACCTCGCATAACCTTATTAAAAAGTGTGGTAATGTAACACATTAGATTTAAATAAAAATACGTAACATAAAACTAGATAAAAATTTGGAATTTCGCTTTCATTTTAGACGATTTATTGCATTTATAATAGAATGCAATTATAATAAAATGAATTATAATATGTTAGTTGCTATTGGAAAGATCGTAAATTGAAAAATGAAGCTGAAGTTTTAAGGTTGATAAGATACATTGGTTTTAGAATGTTAGTTTCTCATTCACTGAATGTAAACACGCGTTTTCGTTAAATTAGCACCGGCAGAAACATAATAAAATGGAGACCAAATGTAAAAACTACAGAGTCTGCTCATTAACTTCGCATAAACTTATTAAAAAATTGTGGTCATGCAACACATTAGATTTAAATTAAAATACATAACATAAAATTAGATAAAAATTTGGAATTTCGCTTTCATTTTGGGCGATTTATTGCATTTATAATAGAATGTAATTATAATAAAATTAATTATAATATGTTAGTTGCTATTGGAAAGTTCATCAACTGAAAAATGAAGCTTTAATATTGATAAGCTACGTTGGTTTTAGAATGTTAGGTTTTCATTCACTTAATGTGAACATGAGTTTAAGTTAAATAAGCACCGGCAGAAACATAATAAAATGGGTGCCAAATAAAAAACCTGCAGAGCCTGCTCATTAACTTCGCATAACCGTATTAATAATTGTGGTATTGCAACACATTATATTTAAATTAAAACACATAACATAAAATTAGATAAAAATTTGGAATATCGCTTTCATTTTGGAAGATTTATTGCATTTATAATAGAATGCAGTTAAAGTAAAATGAATTATAATATGTTAGTTGCTATATGAAAGTTCACCTACTTAAGAATGAAGCTTTAAATCTGATAAGGTACATTGGTTTTAGAATGTTGGGTTTTCATTCACTTAAAGTGAACATGCGTTTCCGTTAAATTAGCACCGGCAGAAACATAATAAAATGGGGACCAAATATAAAACCTTCAGAGCCTGCTCATTAACTTCGCAGAAACTTTTTAAAAGATTGTGGTATTGCAACACATTAGATTTAAATTAAAACACATAACATAAATATAGATAAAATAAATTTAATTTCGCTTTGATTTTGGACTATTTATTTCATTTATAATAGAATGCAGTTATAATAAAATGAATTAAAATATGTTAGTTGCTATTGGAAAATTCATCTATTTAAGAATGAAGCTTTAAGGTTGATAAGATACATTGGTTTTAGAATGTTATGACACGTAATGACAACACGCGTTTCCTTTAAATTAGCACTGGCAGAAACATAATAAAATGGGGACAAATATAAAACTTGCAGAGCCTGGTCATCAACTTCGCATAAACTTATTAAAAATTGTGGTATTGCAACACATTAGATTTAAATTAAAACACATAACATAAAAATAGATGAAAAATTTTAATTTCGCTATATATATATATATATATATATATATATATATATATATATATATATATATATATATATATATATATATATGCTATATATATATATATATATATATATATATATATATATATATATATATATATATATATAGCATTAAAGCACAGCTTATTTCGATTATATAACTCTGTACTACATTAACTTCTAAACAGAAAAAAACATTTCATGGTTTACCTACATTCTTATTTTAACCCTTTTTGGCGTTGAGTAAATACCAGGATACAGTATGAATCTCGGCCAACGAATAATAACACCTCGAACATTAAAGGTAAACATTTAAATTTACACCAAAGAGGTAAGAAAATGTTGAAAAGGATCTGTCGATCTAATAAGGAAAAACATATTTTATGCTAGCGAAGAAATAACCTTTTTTCTGCAATTACACAAAAGATTTAAAACTCCTCTAAAAATGTCTTCATTTTTGGAAGCCGATCCCCGCCTTCTCATCCAACGAAATGAAAGTGTTTTGCGTGTGTACACAGCTTTTAATGACGTACTTGAAAACGAATTTATTGGATCAAAGGGAAATATTCAGAGAGAGAGAAAGGGAAGAAAACTCTCGTATCGTTTAAATTAATTGTAAGTTTGTGTGTTTTCCCCCAATTTTCCTCCAGAAGAAAATGTTTATTTTTTTAGTTCTTTTTATGTTTCAGAGACTCTCGAAAACGACCTTCTAAGCATCGACCTTCTAAGCATGTCTTGTTAGCAAAAGTTGGTTTTTGAATACAAAGACAACTCCGAATTTAGATTTTTTCTTTCAATTTCCGTATTTTATGAAATAAGACGATTTTTTTCCTCAAAAATGTAATAAATTGGAGAAGATACGTTTATTAGAGACTTTTTATAGAGAGTGGGTTGAGGAAACATTGACAATTTGTTATTTCAAATCATCTTTTAGATGTTTTAGAAGTCTCAAAATATTCGAATAGACATAATATTTTTAAAAATATCATTTTCAAGGTGTGTGTCTCAGAATATCTTTTATATACTGTTCATAACTTTATCCATATATGTAAGGATATCGACATTTAC
>CM063509.1:69716612-69729112 GCA_032207245.1 Pardosa pseudoannulata
AAAAATCTTGAATTTTAATCTCTCTGTCTCATGTCGAGTTATCCATGTGATTATCCTATTCCTTTACGCAGTATTTCAATTGAAAGAAGAAAAAACAAAATTCACGTAATGGAGACGCATGTATATTTTTTACTTCGCTGCTAGCTCTCATCAGCGTTTAAAGATGAATACGTATGTACAGTCAATGCTAGTAGTGTATCATGACTAGCAGGTGATGCAAAGTTTTATTTCGGATGAGGTTATAAAGGAGAATGATGAAGAAAATGGGACTTTAAAATAGAGGAAGAAAAAGTATATAAATATAAAAAATGCAAAATGCATAAAAAAATAACGTGTAATAAAAGAAAGTGACAATTTCTGAGCTCCTAATAATGCTCCGCTACTGTGAAAATCTGATAAACCCAACGAAAAATGTATGTTTTGTTAAATTCTGAAATTTCAAAAGCATTTATTTCTGTAATAAACAGCTATTGGTTTAGGTGATGATGAAGAAACATATATGGAGACGAAATTATATCTATCTGTCACACAAAAGAATTAACAAGAGGAAAATGTATGTTTGAATGTTAAAATTTTTAAATTTTTTTATCAATACACGTGTTTTCTAAGAAAGCACACCTCCTTTAAAAAATTCAACTGGGAGATTTTTTTTAAACTTCTGTCTTAACATATATTTTTAATTATTAGTAAATGTATCCCAGATCTTATTCTATCTATGCCTAATTCGGACTGGCTTCAATATAAGTATTCCTGCTTTAACTTTAGCTGATTATATACGATTTTTACAGTAATAAATGCAAAATTAGTATAGTATTACCGGGTTTAATACAGATATTTCAATGCGGTTTGTTTCGAAATATTCAAAAATATCCTGAAATTTTAAATTGTAAAATACAAAAAAAACTTATTTTTAAAGGTTTAAATTGATATATATCCTTAAATAATTAAGTTCTTAATAAATAAACCTAGGTTATAAGCAACTATTAATAACAAAATCTATAACTGTGAAAAATTTCAGTTTCTACAAAGATTTCTTTAACAAATCATAAAAATGTGTTTCGAACTGCAGCCTTATCTTAAATCAATTTTTTATTCCAGCTCCCTCCTTCCGTGTCAGCGATTTAGAACGATTTAATTCTCCTCTCAGCCGAAGTTTGCTAATAAATCATCTTTTATGAATTTTTAATCGCGTGGCAATCTACCACACGGCGAAGAAAAAGACACCTCTGACAAGAGCTTCCGAAGTGTTCTTACTGCTACGTGACCCCTAATTGAGCACGCCGTTCCACTCTACACACGTTTCCACACAAAGGCCTTTTTGAAAGGCATTTCCGAGAAGAAGTCTCTGTTTAAACTGTGAATTTTTTTTTGTAGCTTCCTAAAGGGGTTTAAATTATCGATGCATTTTAGCGTGTTCCAAACATAATGGAGAATTTGCTGAGATGACTAAATTTTCAGTTATCTCAAAGTACTTGTAACGTCATGGTGTTGAAGTAGAAACCAACCGCTGGTTCTGACCATTTATTATCATCTTTTACAAAACTTCACTAGATGGTCATATGGATGACCCTATGGTATGATTTTGCCTTAAAAATCCAATAACTGTTAATCACATTAAATTGCGAAGTATAACTAATAATAAGAATCAAATGGAGTGTTTTAATGAAGATTTACTTATGATTGCACAATTTTCAGTTATCTCCAGGTACTTATGGTAAGGATGTAGTAATCAATCACTGATTCTAACCCTTTATTATCATCTTTTAAAAAATACCGTAGATGATCATGTGGATGAAGTTTGCATTAAAATTAAATAGTTTTTATCTCATTAAATTCTGAAATATAACTCAGAATAAGAATCAAAGATGGTGTTTTATCGAAGATTTGCTTAGGATTGCAAAATGTCCAGTCCTCTCCAAGAGCTTTTATTGTCATGGTAGAGATACAGTAATTAATCGCTGGTTCTAACCTTTTAATATCATCTTCTAAAAACAACAGTAGATGCTCATGAGGGGGAAATTTAACTTAAAATTAAATAAATTCCCTCTCGTTGAAATATGAAATACAGCTAAAGATATAGATCAAAGATGGTGTTTTGATGAAGATTTTCTAGGGATTATAAAATATCCAGTCCTCTTAAAGAACTTCTATTGTCATGGTAAGGATGTAATAACCAATCACCGATTCTAACCCTTTATTATCATCTGTTAAAAAATACTTCAGATGATCATGTGGATGAAGTTCGCTTTAAAATTAAATAATTTTTATCTCATTAAATTCTAAAATATAACTAAGAATAAGAATCAAATATGGTGTTTTAACGAAGATTTGCTTACGATTGCAAAATGTCCAGTCCTCTCCAAGCGCTTTTATTATCATGGTAAGGATACAGTAAATAATCGCTAGTTCTAAACATTTATTATCATCTTTTAATAACTATAGCAACTGCTCATGTGGGGGAAATTTAAATTTAAATTGAGTAATTTTTATGTCATTAAAATGTGAGATATAATTAAAGATATGAATCAAAGGTGATGTTTTGATAAAGATTTGCTAGGAATTACAAAATGTCCAGTTCTCTCCAAGTGTTTCTAATGGGATGGTAAGGATGTAGTAATCAATCGCTGATTAAAACTTTTTATCTTTTACAAAACCACAGTAGGTGCTCGTGTGGATGAAATTTGCCTTAAAATTCAGTAAATGTTAATCTCATTAAATTGCGAAATATAACTAAGAATAAGAATCAAAGATATTGTTTTAATGAAGATTTACGTATGATTATAAAATTCTCAGATATCTCCAAGTACTTATAATGTCATGGTAAGGATGTAGTAACCAATCGCTGATTAAAACTCTTTATTATGATCTTTTAAAAAATACCGTAGATGATCATGAGAATGAAGTTTGTCTTGAAATTAAATAAGTTTTATCTCATCAAATTGTAAAATATAACTAAGAATAAGAATGAAAGATGGTGTTTTAACGAAGTTTGGCTTGGGATTGCAAAATGTCCAGTCCTCTCCAAGTACTTGTATTGTCATGGTAGTCATGCAGTAACTAATCGCTGGTTACTACCATCCGAAAACTATAGCAGATGCTCCTGTTGGGAAAATTTAACTTGAAAATTAAATAATTTTACCTCATTAAAATGTGAGGTATAACTAAACATATGAACAAAAGAAGGTAATTTCATGAGGATTTTCTATGGATTGCAAAATGTCCAGTTCTCTCAAAGAAATTCTAATGTCATGATAAGGATGTAGTAACCAATCGCTGATTAAAACTCTTTATTATGATCTTTTAAAAAATACCGTAGATGATCATGTGGATGAAGTTTGCCTTAAAATTAAATAGTTTATATCATATTAAATTGTGAAATATAACTAAGAATAAGAATCAAAGATAGTGTTTTAACGAAGATTTGCTTGGGATTGCAAAATGTCCAGTCCTTTCCAAAGACTTGTATTGTCATAGTAAGAGTGCAGTAACGAATTGCTGGTTTTAACCATTTATTATCATTTTTACAAAACTTCAGAAAATGCTCACTTGGATGAAATTTGCCTTAAAATTCAATAACTGTTAATCTCATTAAATTGCAAAATATAACTAAGAATAAGAATCAAAGATATTGTTTTAATGAAGATTTACGTATGATTATAAAATTTTCAGTTATTTTCAAGTATTTGTAATGTCATGGTAAGGATGTAGTAACCAATCGCTGGTTCTCACCATTTATTATCATATTTTACAAAACTCCAGTAGATGCTCACATGGATTAAATTTACATTAAAATTCAATAACTGTTAATCTGACTAAATTGGGAAATATAACTAAGAATAAGAATCAAAGAGAGTGTTTTAATGACTATTTACTTATGATTACAAAATTTTCAGTTATCTCAAAGTACTTGTAACGTCATGGTGTTAAAGTAGAAACCCATCGCTGGTTCTGACCATTTATTATCATCTTTTACAAAACTTCAGTAGATGCTCATGTGGATGACTTTATGGTATGATTTTGCCTTAAAAATCCAATAACTGTTAATCTCATTAAATTGCTAAGTATAACTAAGAATAAGAATCAGATAGTGTTTTAATGAATATTTACTTATTGCACAATTTTCAGTTATTTCCAGGTACTTATAATATCATGGTAAGAATGTAGTTTACCAATCACTCATTCTAAACCCTTTATTATCATATTAATAAATATCATAAAATACCATAGATGATCATGTGGATGAAATTTTCCTTAAAATTAAATAATTTTTATCTCATTAAATTGTGAAATATAACTAAGAATAAGAATCACAGAAGGTGTTTTAAAGAAGATTGGCTTGGGATTGCAAAATGTCCAGTCCTCTCCAAGAGCTTTTATTGTCATGGTAGAGATACAGTAATTAATCGCTGGTTCTAACCTTTTAATATCATCTTCTAAAAACAACAGTAGATGCTCATGAGGGGGAAATTTAACTTAAAATTAAATAAATTTTCTCTCATTGAAATGTGAAATACAACTAAAGATATAGATCAAAGATGGTGTTTTGATGAAGATTTTCTAGGGATTACAAAATGTCCAGTCCACTTAAAGAACTTCTAATGTCATGGTAAGGATGTAGCAACCAATCACCGGTTCTAACCCTTTATTATCACCTTTTAAAAATAACTTAGATGATCATGTGGATGAAGTTCGCCCTAATATTAAATAATTTTTATCTCATTAAATTCTGAAATATAACTAAGAATAAGAATCAAAGATGGTGTTTTATCGAAGATTTGCTTAGGATTGCAAAATGTCCAGTCCTCTCCAAGTACTTTTATTGTCATGGTAAGGATGCAGTAACCAATCGCTGGTTCTAAATATTTATTATTATCTTTTAAAAACTATAGCAGATGCTCATGTGGGGGAAATTTAACTTGAAATTAAATAATTTTTATCTCATTAAAATGTGAGATATAACTAAAGATATGAATCAAACTTGGTTTTTTGATGCAGATTTGCTAGGAATTAAAAAATCTCCAGTTCTTTTCAAGTATTTCTAATGGAATGGTAAGGATGTAGTAAGCAATCGCTGATTAAAACTTTTTATCTTTTACAAAACCACAGTAGATGCTCATGTGGATGAAATTTGCCTTAAAATTCAGTAATTGTTAATCTCATTAAATTGCGAAATATATCTAAGAATAAGAATCAAATAGTGTTTTAATGAAGATGTATGTATGATCACAAAATTTTCAGTTATCTCCAAGTACTTGTAATGTCATGGTAAGGATGTAGTAACCAATCTCTGATTGAAACCTTTTATTATAATCTTTTAAAAAATACCGTAGATGATCATGTGGATGAAATTTTCCTTAAAATTAAATAATTTTTATCTCATTAAATTGTGAAATATAACTAAGAATAAGAATCAAAGATGGTGTTTTAACAAAGATTGGCTTTGGATTTCAAAATCTCCAGTCCTCTCCAAGTACTTGTATTTTCATGGTAAGGATGCAGTAACCAATCGTAGGTTCTTACCATTTAATATATCATTTAATAAAACTGCATTAGATGCTCATGTGGATGAAGTTTGCCTTAAAATTCAATAAATGTTAATCACAGCTCAAGGTGGGAGAGCAGTTGAGAGGGACGTTTGATTTCAACTGCAGATGTCTGCAGCATTACACTTCTTACCTTTTGATCATTGCCTTTGTGAATTTCTACGACTCTTCTTAGTCTCCACATCATGGAGTGGTACTTTATCGTCACCTATAAGAACTACATCGTCTAGATAAATTCAATATTAGAAAACGTAGGATTAATGAAATTACAACTTTTATGTCGAAGAAGATATTCTAATTCGGATCGTTTCTAGAATTCATTAAAAATTTTTTGAGGAACAAAAATTGTTTAACTAAAAATTTTTCATCAGTGTCATTTAGCTTACTAGAAGCCTACTAGCATAAATTGAAAGAACATTGATTAAAAAAGATAAGAAAGGTGATAAAGCGGATATGTAAGTTTTTTAAATCACTTCTCAATTTTCACTTTATAAAAAGTTCTTATTTCCTTAGAAACTGAGAACTTACAGCAGAACTAATTAAAGAAATATCTAAAAATTCTTAAATCCATATATATTAGCACCATAATTAAAAAAGATACAATAAGGAGATAATCAAAAAAAAAGGAACGCAAATTTTTAAATCACTTCTCAATTTTCACTTTATAAAAAGTTCTTAATTCTTTAGAAAATGAGAACTTACAGCAGAACTAATTAAAGAAATATCTAAAAATTCTTAAATCCATATATATTAGCACCATTAATTAAAAAAAGATACAATAAGGAAATAATCAAAAAAATGAAACGCAAATTTTTAAACCACCTCTCAATTTTCACTTTATAAAAAGTTCTTATTTCCTTAGAAACTGAGAACTTACAGCAGAACTAATTAAAGAAATATCTAAAAATTCTTAAATCCATATATATTAGCACCATTAATTAAAAAAAGATACAATAAGGAAGTAATCAAAAAAAATGGAACGCAAATTTTTAAACCACCTCTCAATTTTCACTTTTATAAAAGTTTCTTATTTCCTTAGAAACTGAGAACTTACAGCAGAACTAATTAAAGAAATATCTAAAAATTCTTAAATCCATATATATTAGCACCATTAATTAAAAAAGATACAATAAGGAGATAATCAAAAAAATGAAACGCAAATTTTTAAACCACCTCTCAATTTTCACTTTATAAAAAGTTCTTATTTCCTTAGAATTTGAGAACTTACAGCAGAACTAATTAAAGAAATATCTAAAAATTCTTAAATCCATATATATTAGCACCATTAATTAAAAAAAGATACAATAAGGAGATAATCAAAAAAATGGAACGCAAATTTTTAAACCACCTCTCAATTTTCACTTTATAAAAAGTTCTTATTTCCTTAGAAACTGAGAACTTACAGCAGAACTAATTAAAGAAATATCTAAAAATTCTTAAATCCATATATATTAGCACCATTAATTAAAAAAAATATACAATAAGGAGATAATCAAAAAAATGGAACGCAAATTTTTAAACCACCTCTCAATTTTCACTTTATAAAAAGTTCTTATTTCCTTAGAAACTGAGAACTTACAGCAGAACTAATTAAAGAAATATCTAAAAATTCTTAAATCCATATATATTAGCACCATTAATTAAAAAAGATACAATAAGGAGATAATCAAAAAAATGGAACGCAAATTTTTAAACCACCTCTCAATTTTCACTTTTATAAAAAGTTCTTATTTCCTTAGAAACTGAGAACTTACAGAAGAACTAATTAAAGAAATATCTAAAAATTCTTAAATCCATATATATTAGCACCATTAATTAAAAAAGATACAATAAGGAGATAATCAAAAAAATGAAACGCAAATTTTTAAACCACCACTCAATTTTCACTTTATAAAAAGTTCTTATTTCCTTAGAAACTGAGAACTTACAGCAGAACTAATTAAAGAAATATCTAAAAATTCTTAAATCCATATATATTAGTACCATTAATTAAAAAAGATACAATAAGGAGATAATCAAAAAAATGGAACGCAAATTTTTAAACCACCTCTCAATTTTCACTTTATAAAAAGTTCTTATTTCCTTAGAAACTGAGAACTTACAGCAGAACTAATTAAAGAAATATCTAAAAATTCTTAAATCCATATATATTAGTACCATTAATTAAAAAAGATACAATAAGGAGATAATCAAAAAAATGAAACGCAAATTTTTAAACCACCTCTCAATTTTCACTTTATAAAAAATTCATATTTGATTAAAAATTAAGAAAATTCAGGAGAACTAATTAAATAAAAATAGCGAAAAAATGCTGAAATCCATATAATTACACCATTAATTAATTAAAAAATTACAATAAGGTGATAATATTAAATAGATACGGAAATTTTTTAAATTATCTCTCAATTTTCACTTCAAAAAAAAGTTCTTATGTTTTTAGAAACTGAGAAAATATAGCAGAAAATAATTAAAAATTTAGCTAAAAACACTGAAAACGATATATAATTACCATAATAATTTAAAAAATATACGAAAGCTTATAAGGCGATAATAATAAAAAGATGCTTATATTTTAAACCACCTCTCAATTTTCACTTTATAAAAAAGTTCTTGATTTTCAGAAATGAGAATATATAGTAGGACTAATTAAAAAATAGCTAAAAATTCTGAAAACCCTATATAATTATGATAATAACTTAAAAACATGCGAAACGTCATAATTCGATAATAATAAAAAAGACGATAATAACAAATAAGGTGATAATAATAAATAAGGCGATAATAATAAAAAGATGCTTATTTTTTTAAAACACCTCTCAATTTTTATTTTATAAAAAGTTCTTATTTTTTTAGAAACTGAGAAGAATTAGCAGAACTAATTAAAAAATAGCGAAAATGCTGAAAACCCTATATACTTATAATAATGATTAAAAAAGTAACGAAAGGCGATAAAAAGAGAATAATAAAAAAGATACTTAAAGTTTTTAAACCACCTCTTCATTTTCACTTTAAAAATGTCCCTTTTTTTAAACACTGAGAAAATATAGCACAGTTAATTAAAAAAAAGGTAAAAATACTGAAATTCATATATATTATGTTAATAATTAAAAAAGTTTCGATAAGCCGATAATAATAAAAAGATACGTAATTCTTTATACCATTTCTAAATTTTCACTTTATAAAAGGTTCTTATTTGTTTAGAAACTGAGAAAATTCAACAGATTAAATAACAATTAGCAGAACCAATTAAATAACAATAGTGAAATGTGCTGAAAAAACTATATAATTACGATAATAATAAAAAAGGTACGATAGGGCGATAATAATGAAAATATACGTAATTTTTTATACTATTTCCAATTTTCACTTTATAAAAAGTTCTGTTTTTAGAAACTGAGAAAATACAGCAGAATTAATTAAAAAAAATAGCAAAAAATGCTAAAAACCCTATATAATAACAATAATAATTTAAAAAGATATGAAAAGTTAAAAGGCAATAATAAAAAATTAGGTGATAATAATAAAAATAGACGTAATTTTTTAAACAACCTCTGAATTTTCACTTTATAAAAATTTCTTATTTTTTTTTCAAAATTAAGAAATATCAGCAAAATTAAATAAATAGCTAAAAATGATGAATACCCTATATAATTATGATGCTAATTTAAAAAGATACGATAAGACGAAAAATAAGGAAAAAAAATTTCTTTTACAGTCTCTGACAAGTGATGTGCCCACTTATATATTGTTAAAATAATTCATTATTGTATAGAATTTTTTCAAATATTATATGATATTTAATTTTTATCAATATCAAACAGAATATTACAGCTTAGAGTTTATCCTTTATTACTGCAACTATTTAAGCTCTAACAGAAACAAAAGATTATAAATAACACCGAAAGATATAAAATTTACATGCTAACTATATGCATAATACTTTACTCATACTTTTAGATTATTTAGAATAGAGTGAAATATCACATTGAATGGAATGTCCGCTATCATCCAAAAGAAAAGAAATTACATTATATAACTATATTTTAGTAGCTCTAAAAAAGCTTGAAAAATCTCAATTATCAAAATGCTTTAGAGCCATTTCGAAATTAAATAGGTGAGAATTAATGCAGGGGGCTGGAAGAAATTTTAAAAGGTATCTAAGGCAGACAAAAGACACGCCCTGAAAAAAAGTGTAAAAAATGGTTTCATCTCCAGCTGAACGCCGTGTAATCAGTTAAGTGAAGTTCTATTATCATTAGCTAGAGAGATCTAATTTTTTATTTCCTTTAAAAATCTAATCATGCTTCTGCTTCTCCAGATTTCATTTCTAACAAAGAAGTGAAGTCAGAAAAAAGGGATTTTTTTTATCACCAATTTTCAAGGATGCTTAGTGAAAAAATGTGTTAGCATAATAATATTACCTTTATATTACCTATAATAGGATATATATATATATATATATATATACATACATATATATACATATATATATACATATATATGTATGAAATATATATATATATATATATATATATATATATATTTATATATATATATATATATATATATATATATATATATATATATATATATATATATATATATATATATATATATATATTATATATATATATATATATATATATATATATATATATATATATATATATATATATATATATATATATATATATATATATATATATATATATATATATATATATATATATATATATATATATATATATATATATATATATATATATATATATATATATACATACATATATATACATATATATATACATATATATTGTAGCGTACTGGGGCTCTAAGTGAGCCCGAAAAAGAATAGCGGAGGCCTACGTGCAGACTATGATATTTATTAAGAAACACAATATTGAAGTGATGATAAGATACAGATGAAACGATGAATATCTACAATGAAAAAGAATGATCGATGCAGGACATCAGCTTAATAAGAGAAAAAAAAGGGTGGGGGAGGACACTCTCAGTCGCTCCCTCGAAATCTGGGCCGATGAGTTCACACACCAGACTCGATCGGTCAAAAATCCTCCTCTCGACCTCGAACTCTCTCTTCTTATATAGTCGTCTCCGCAAGAATGTCCATCTCAGCTGATCGGACAGCTGGTGGATGACGTGGTGGGGAAAGCGCGCGTAGCGCCAGCAGATGCCAGTAATTGGTTGCCGAAACCTGGTGCAATCTGGCCGATCCATTAATCAGCGTCCATAGACAATCTCTTGGAGAACAAAATAGTAAGGTATTGTTGTTTCCTTACAATGTAGAGGCCCTTCACTATGTAAAGAAGAGCTCACTTCAAGTGTCCACAATAGGCACGTTTGCTATTCTTCTAGGTTAGGCTGGTTTTTCTCACGGTTTTAGTTCAGTCTCTATCCGGAATTCAATGTAATGAGAATTCGTTACATATATATATATATATATATATATATATATATATATATATATATATATATATATATATATATATATATATATATATATATATATATATATATATATATATATATATATGTATATATATATATATATATATATATATATATATATATATATATATATATATATGTATATATATATGTAAATATATATATATATATATATATATATATATATATATATATATATATATATATATATATATATATATATATATGTATGTATATATATATATGTATATATATATATATGTATATACGTATATATATGCATATATATGTATATATACAAAACATATACACTGTATACCAATAAGTATCTGGACACCAATGCAAATAACGATATATGTGGTTCTGAGGTACGTCTCGGCCTCTGCCGCTATCCATTGTATAGGAAACAACATCGACATTAGTTGCATGCAAGATGCTACGAAGTTCGGTGCTCTCTGCGAACTAAGCCGAATTAAGGAGGGCAATACCCGTCCAAAATCGGTGAAGGAACTTGTATGTCACTCCAAGCCGAGTGGAAGACAATACCGCTAGCTATAATACAAAGACTCGTAGAGAGTATGCCCCAGAGGATTCACTCTCTAATAGCTCCTCGTGGAGGATCCACCAACTAATACATTTGCACCTTTTGAACAAAGTTAGTTTTTCTTTTCCATCACAGGTGTCCAAACACTTATTGGTAGACAGTGTATCACTAATAAATTCAAATAAAAATGACTATTTTTAGAAAAGGATAATATGAGATGTTGCATCAAAGAGAAAATCATTACCATTGTTAGGGTATCTCTAAAAACATATTATGCTTTACAAAAAGTGTTACTTTTATTTTAAAAGCCTAGAATAATACATAAATTCTAAAAATACATTAATATTTTCATATGACTAAATTAAAGAAAGTTTGTTTAGAGAGTGATATGTGAGATATAATAAAGATTATATAAATGGTGTGATGAATAAATAAATAAAAAAAAAGCAGAAATACTAACTTAGTTTTTGATGTATGACACAAAATTATAAATAGAATGCACGGCATGTAGTTGGAGAGAACGTACGAACTGAAGACAAATAGCAGTTTAAATATGTTTATAAATGTATTTTAATTTCTTTTGCTCCTTTTGTCTTTAGCGGAATGATTTTATAGTAGATAACATTAAGAAAATATCTAGATATGTTTTGCTTTGGTCTACTATATTTGCTACACGAGGGCTAATGGAACCGGGACTTACTGCTTAAATAGCTGATTCCAGACGGCTAAGATCATCTAAGCCAGCAGTGGGATTGGACCCCGCGAACTCCGGTATTGAAGAGCAGCAGTCTACATTTCGGCTTCACAAGTGTAAGAAACCGTAGGCGTTTAATTCCGTTTTTTTTTCTCATGCGTAATGCATGGTTTATTTTAATGTTTTATTTCATTTGCAACACTCTTCAGCTATTTAAGCATCTTGTAAGGTTCTTTGAATTTTGATTTCA
>CM063509.1:69739112-69754112 GCA_032207245.1 Pardosa pseudoannulata
ACCATGAAAGCATTTTAAAAAAAACATTATTGGACTGTTGGCATTGGTTGAATTTGTGTGCAGAATCCGGATATGGCTGTAACGTCACAAGCATTAAAATAGGTATCTTTTAGCGTTTGGTGGTCGAGCAGGGTTCTTCACTGATGATGGTGACCATCATCTGCAAACGAGATGAGAGGAAGAAGGATTTTTTAAAAACATTATTTGGATGTTGGCATAAGGTTGAATTTTTGCAGAATCCGGATATGTGTCTGAACGCACAGCTTTACTAGGTAAACTTTGGGTACGTTGTTGGTCGAGCAGGGGTTCTTCCAACACGTTATGCGACAGCACTAACACAAACAAGATAGAAGAAGAAATTATTTAAAAAAACATTTTGGACTGTTGGCATACGTTAATTTGTGTGAAAAATCCGATATTTCTGTAACGTCAAGCTTAAAAATAGGACATTTGGTAGCGTTTTGTGGGCCGACATTCTTAAACTTTATGATGGTGGGACATCATCTAACACAAACGAGATGGAGAGGAAGAAGGATTGATTTAAAAAAAAAAACATTATTGGACTGTTCATAGGTATTGTGTGCAAAATCCGGATTATGTGCTGTAACGTCACAGCTAAAATAGGTAACTTTGGTAGCGTTGTGGTCGAGCAGTTCTTCCAACACTTTATGATGGTGGACATCATCGTGTAAATAACATTCAAGATGGAGAGGAAGAAGGATTTATTAGGTAAAAAAAACATTATTGGGACTGTTGGCATCGGTTGAATTTGTGTGCAGAATCGGATATGTTCTGTAACTCACAGCTTTTAAAATAGGTATCTTTGTAGCGTTGTGGTCGAGCAGGGTTCTGCCAACACTTTATGATGGTGACATCATCTAAACACAAACAAGATGGATTTCTGAGGAAGAAGGATTTTTTAAAAAACATACAAAATTGGACCATCCATAGGTTGAATTTTATGGAATCCGGATATGTCTGTAACGTCACAGCTTTAAAATAGGTAACTTTGGTAGCGTTGTGGTGGAGCAGGGTTCTTCCAACAAACTTATGATGACATCATCTAACACAAACGAGATGGGAGAGGAAGAAGGATTTAATTTAAAAAAACATTATTGGACTTTGGATCGTGAATTTGTGTGCAGAATCCGGATATGTTCTGTAACGTCACAGCATTAAAATAGTAACTTTGGTAGGCGTTTGTGGTCGAGCAGGGTTCTTATTCCAACACTTTTATGATGGTGACATCATCTAACACAAACGAGATGGAGAGGAATTGAGGATTTATTTAAAAACATTATTGGACTGTTGGGCATAGGTTGAATTTTGTGCAGAATCCGGATATGTTTTAAACGTCACAGGCTTTAAAAAATAGGTAACTTTGGTAGCGTTGTGGTCGAGCAGGGTTCTTCCAACACTTTATGATGGTGACATCATCTAACACAAACGAGATGGAGAGGAAGAAGGATTTATTTAAAAAAACATTATTGGACTGTTGGCATAGGTTGAATTTGTGTGCAGAATCCGGATATGTTCTGTAACGTCACAGCTTTAAAATAGGTAACTTTGGTACGTTGTGGTCGAGCAGGGTTCTTCCAACACTTTATGATGGTGACATCATCTAACACAAACGACGATGGAGAGGAAGAAGGATTTATTTAAAAAAAAACATATTGGACTGTTGGCATAGGTTGAATTTGTGGCAGAATCCGGCTATGTTCTGTAACGTCACAGCATTAAAATAGGTAACTTGGTAGCGTGTGGTCGAGCAGGGTTCTTCAACACTTTATGCTGGTGACCTCATCTAACACAAACGAGATGGAAGAGAAGAAGGATTTATTTAAAAAACATTATTGGGACTGTTGGCATAGGTTGAATTTGTGTGCAGAATCCGGATATTTCTGTAACGTCACAGCATTATAAAATAGGTAACTTTGGTAGCGTTGTGGTCGAGCAGGGTTCTTCCAACACTTTATGATCGGTGACTACATCTAACACAAACAAGATGGAGAAGGAAGAAGGATTATTTAAAAAAAACATTATTGGACTGTTGGCATAGGTTGAAATTTGTGTGCAAAATCCGGATATGGTTCTGAACGTCACAGCTTTAAAATAGGTAACTTTGGTTAGCGTTGTGGTCGAGCAGGGTTCTTCCAACACTTTATGATGGTGACATCATCTAACACAAACAAGATGGAGAGGAAGAAGGATTTATTTAAAAAAAACATTATTGGACTTTGCATAGGTTGAATTTTGTGTGCAGAAATCCGGATATGTGCTGTAACGTCAAAGCTTTAAAATAGGTAACTTTGGTAGCGTTGTGGTCGAGCAGGGTTTTTCCAACACTTTATGATGGTGACATCATCTAACACATCAAGATGGAGAGGGAAGAAGGATTTATTTAAAAAACATTATTGGACGGGTTGGCATAGGTTGAATTTGTGTGCAGAATCCGGGATATGTAGTTCTGTATAACGTCACAGCTTTAAAATAGGTAACTTTGGTAGCGTTGTGGTCGAGCAGGGTTCTTCCAACACTTATGATGGTGACATCATCTAACACAAACAAGATGGAGAGGAAGAAGGATTTATTTAAAAAAACATTATTGGACTGTTGGCATAGGTTGAATTGTGCAGAATCCGGATATGTTCTGTAACGTCACAGACTTTAAAATAGTAACTTTGGTAGCGTTGGGTGTCGAGCAGGGTTCTTCCAACACTTTTTGATGGTGACATCATCTAACACAAACGAGATGGAGAGGAAATTAGGATTTTTTAAAAAACATTATTAGACTGTTGGCATGGTTGAATGATTGTGTGCAGAATCCGGATATGTCTTAACGTCACAGCACTAAAAAATAGGTAACTTTGGTAGCGTTGTTGTGGTCGAGCAGGGTTCTTCCAACACTTTATGATGGTGACATCATCTAACACAAACTTGAGATGGAAGAGGAAGAAGGATTTATTTAAAAAACATTATTTGGACTGTTGGCATAGGTTGAATTTGTGTGCAGAATCCGGATATGTGTCTGAAAACGTCACAGCTTTAAAATAGGTAACTTTGGTAGCGTTGTGGTCGAGCAGGGTTTTTTCAACACTTTTCCGACATCATCTAACACAAACAAGATGGAGAGGAAGAAGGATTTATTAAAAAAACATTATTGGACTGTTGGCATAGGTTGAAGTTTGTGTGCAGAATCCGGATATGTTCTGTAATCTTCGGGACAGCTTTAAAAAATAGGTAACTTTGGTAGCGTTGTGGTCGAGCAGGGTTCTTCCAACACTTATGATGGTGAACATCATCTTCAACACAAACAAGATGGAAAGAAGAGGATTTATTTAAAAAAAAATTATTGGCGCATGTTGCATAGGCGAATTTGTGTTGCAAAATCTGTACGGATAATTGATCTGTAAAATCACAGCTTTATGACTTAACATTAACTTGGTATTGTGGTCGAGCAACTCCAACACTTTATGATGGTGACATCATCTAACACAAACGAGATGAGGAAGAAGGAATATTTAAAAAAATAATAAACATATTTGGACTGAGAAATCAAAGGTTGAAATTTGTGTGCAAAATCCGGATATGTGGAACGTCCACAGCTTTAATAATAGGTAACTTTGGAGCGTTGTGGTCGAGGCAGGGTTCTTCCCAACACTTTATGATGGTGAACATCATAATTAAAACAAACGAGATGGAGAGGAAGACGGATTTAGGAAAAAAAAACATTAGAGGAACAGCACGTAAATGCTATACGAGTCTACCGTTGGGAAAAACTTAGTCGTTTAACGTCATCTAGTAATTAAATCTAGCCTTTAAAAGATAAAATAAAACTTTATAATCTCCCATTATGCATAGCGACGTTTGGTCTCTCAATATCAACCGGAGATTATAGTGTGGAGTTAACGCTGTACTGATAAGAATGAAATTTTTGAGTCGCGTATACGATAAGTTGGTCAAGAAGGGGTTAATTTTATGTCAAACGTGAATATTACGAGTCAGACTTGTAATCGACATTTTGGGCTAAACAGGAATATCACGAGCTATATTCGTGGTCTTAATCTTGGTCCAAAGAAGAACGTTTGAATAGGCTTTTATCTCTTCTTTCTCTTCTTTATATAAATAGATATTTTACAACTTGTCTCCTAACATAGTTTGTGTGCTTCTTATGATACATTGTTTTATTACAGATAAGATTTAAAAATTAAACAAACATATACATTTGGCACGACCATGAAAGCATCAGTCGTTCTTCAGTTCTTACCATTCCATTATACGAGGTGCATACGTTTCGTACACTCTTCACAAAAACTAATATTCTTGAACATCTTTAATTTTGTTAAACCATAAAGACTGGATAAAAAAGGAAAAAAATTAATAAAACAGCAAGAAGTTTGACTGGAAAAGCTTCCTATGTTTGAAGCGATCAATTGACGGATGTTGAAAGAGTTATAAGCATTGATATTTTATAATGTGTCATGCCATTTAGAATTATCAGTTTTCAGCTTATGTTATTTTTAAAATAAAATGGTTTGTTGATATGTAATTGTAACTTTATAATGCATTTTACAATTGTAGGTCTGGTGATTATGACATAATCTGAAAGATGATTTCAATTCAAATATTACTGCTAACCCTGACTTATCGAGAATTCAATATGGATGTCTCTATCCATTCCAGGTACAACCGCTTCATAAATTCGAGGATAGACGGAAAGATAACTTAGGTTATAATTATATAGGGTATTGATTTCAAATTTTCACACTGAATTCATTATAGGGATACGGTGGAATTTTACCCCTTTTTTCGTTGATGTTTATTTAATTTAGTATTTATAGTATTTAAAAAACTTTTATCAATTATTTTAGTTTTATTAAGTAAACGAATTTTTAAAAAATGTATTTCTGGTCATTCGAAGCTTTCTTTTAATTGTCAAGTAAAAACATTCATGTAAATGAAAGAGTTTCCTTGCATCCTTATACGAGTTGCTTTTTTCTAATTTTTTCCTCTGTAACAATGAAGGGATACAGTCTTAAGATAGTAAAAATTTGTTTTATACATCAAAGAACAAGTTCTGTAAGCAGATATAAAAAACAAACTAGTTTTTCTCAAAACTTTCCTTTGGGTTCCGTTTGAAAGTTTCATAAATATTTGTTCTCTTTTGGTTTACACAAGAAAAAAATTTAACTGGAATTTCTTGTTTCTTTAGATATAAAGCTTTTTGAGTGGAATGGATGTTATATTTTTAAATAGATTACGAAAATTACACAGTTAAATATTTATTACAATTGTGTTAGTTGATTATATGGAAAATAAATGATCTTGAAAAAATAAGACGTAATGAGAGAAATTGTCTTTCATTTTTTAAAAGATCTATTTTATTTTTATATTTATAAAATATTTCAACATTTCTTAATTGGTTGAAAAGAGCCTCATTTAAGTGTTCGAATTAGAATCTGTAAAATTATACAAGCATGAATTTAGGCATCAATGCGATAGTAATCGGAACAAAAATTTAATACACTCCAGGTCCCAAGGAAGCGAGAGGTGAGTACATTCTCATAAAAAATTATGAGTAACCAACGCGTTGTTCAATTAGGAGATAATTAGATTGGAACCTTAACTATTTCCAGTACGTATGGTAATCAACAATACATAGCAATCAATGCAACATGAAGCTCAAAAATTAAACATGAAAAGAATAAAAGTTACAGGGACTATAAAAAGTTGCAACCTGGTACAAAAACACACAATAGAAAAAGCAACAGTACTAACATAAAAGATATATTTTTGTATTTTACAAATTTTTTAGATCATTTTTTATCATTTTTACATTAGCGAAATGCTGAACGATATTATGAAGTCCTATGAAAACTGTAATTATTTTACACTAGCATATAGCCCGTCATATGTCGAGATCAGTACAATTTTTAATTGTCCAGAATTGTAAAGTACTCTGTGAGGCAGGTAAAAAAATGGTTTCTATTTTGGCTGACTATTATCTGGTACAAGCTCAATAATTTGTCAATCTTTACTGACCGCATGTTAGTTGACAACTTTAATTTATCTTCTCATATTACGTGATAGGATAGAGAGCAGAGGTTTTAATATTGACAATGATTATTTGGAGACATAGATGAATGATATCCAAAATTTAGAGAATCGATTGCAAACCGTGTGGTTATGTATAAAAAACACACAAACGAACAAACTTCTTAATTTTAAGAGATATATAACTTAAATGCTAGATATTTATTAATCCGGGAAATAGACTCCTAGACTTTTAATAAAAGAATTTGTTGCTAATACCGGTGATAAAATTTTTATTGCAGCGAAAAATAATTGGTGATTAAATTAAAATTATCACATATGTACCAAATATATTATTTAAGCCAAATATAAAAGAGCATTATTAATGTCAAATCTTAGTTCAGTGATAAAAGGTATGAAAATAATGCAGACGATATTTAAATAATTTAATATAAGAAATTATTCAATAAGATAATTAAAGGAATGACTTCGTAATGCTAGAAAAGAATGTTATTTTCACCTATTTATGTGATGAATTGATGAATTTAATCGCCTGCTCTTAACCGGGGACAATAGGGCTTGAAATAAAGGCATTAAACAATCGAAAAGAGGAGATGGGGTGGATTTCGAACGTTTTCCAACTGGCTTTGAATTGTACTAACCCTAACTCATGAAGAATTCCTCTATCCTTTCGAGGTCCAACCGCTTCATAAATTCGAGGACAGACGGATAGATAACCTAGGATAATATTATATAGGATATATAAAAAATGCCTTTTTTAACGCACTATGTACACGTTCCTCTGTCTAAAGAGAAAACAAAGCAATATCTATCTTGTTGACTCCTGTGCAAGTATTTATTTTAAGTTACCAGTTCATATGCTCCATTAGAAAAAGTAATAAAATAAGTACATGATAACTCAACTCGATACAGGTCAACTTTTAATTTGCTTACATATTCGATTCTATTCCTTTTGATGTGCTTTGATTATGTATTAGTTCGTACCCGTGCTAAATATAAGACGGACAACAAATCTCATTATTATATTCAAATTATGTTATTTCATTAATATTAGTTAATTATGGAACTTCCAAGTATTTGTTATTTTTGTGTGATGCAACTTCAGTTTGGATTTCTGTTGGAGAGAGTCCAAGTTAAGTAAACCTAAATACTTTTCACTTCAGTTTAAGTTTTAACTAATTCGGACTCTATTCTAACTATTTTTAATCTATTCTTATTAGATTTACACTATACTTAACATCCATTATATCAAGTTAATTATATAATTTGAAAGTTAAAAACAAAATATCGTTATTTTCAATTTCTATTTTATTTTGTGAAATATATAATGTTGTTACATGAAATATATAAGATAAAGAAAATAAATTTTGTTTAAAACAAGCGATTATTTTACAAAGAAAAATTAATCGTCGTACAATATTCCTTAAACATTTTTCCAGTGCGAAGCATTTTAACTAAATGCTTTTATTCTTTCATTTTATTTTTAGAATATACATAAAAACAAAACAGATTATCGAATTTCACTTAAGTGAAATGCTATTTATATATAAGATTATTTAAAATAATGCAATGTTTTAGCAACAATGTTTAGAGTAGTTGAATTTCAGTTTTTTTTTAATTTTCAATATTTAACTATATTTTTATACTGAGAATATATAACGTTATTTTATGGAAACATGTCACAAAAATCTGTTGGAAATTATTTTTTGATTAAAATAGGGATTACTTGATAAAATTCACGTTATACAGCAATATTCCTTAAATTTGTTGCAAGCTCATCCATGCTAAAAAATGGATTTCGTTTTTTTCATTTTAACTTTTGAATATATATAGAAAAAAACAACTGGGTATCAATTTTTAACCCAAGTTAAATGCTATTTTTTACCGATTTAAAGTATTAAATCCTCTGTACCTCCTGACAATACTTTGCGATTTTCAAAAGTATATACAATTTGGTCCAAGACAGGAATAGACAACCTCCAGAAGTTTGAGTAAGAAATACATAAAAGTAATGCGCATAGAGTATTACAAAATTACTAATCTAACGCAATAATTGCAAAAACGGAATATATTGCTAATATTTAAAGTAAGGTTGTAAAACAAAAACAAGGTATCTGTGCTGTAAAATAATCATATTGCTGGGAAAATGCATTTTGTGGATGAAGAGTATATACTATTGAATATCTTTCAGAACAAAAGAAAACATTACATATTGTTTTATCACAATCTGTTCCAAAGGTTTCTTGTAACCTTAAACTTCCCAGATTTATCTGAAATACTGTATTAGATGTATATATTGCCACATTGAAATAAAGCATTAGAGTCTCTATAGCCGAATAGTCCTCAAAGAAATCTCATGAACAAGAGGCCGTGAGTTCGTGCCATCGATAGAAATAAAATCCATGTAAATATTCATTTAATTCCTTTATTTATGTTCTACTTTATTTCGTGTTTCAGGACATTGTGGACCTTTCTTTACTATTCTGTAATATTCACCATTTCTCTGCGTTGCTCAGTAAAACTTTAATCGCTTTCCTAGATAGATTTTTTAAACTTTCCCTGATGCTATAAAAGCCAGAAATCTCTCAGTCACAAGGGATTCTGAGTTCAGAGTTGTGCAGAGCTTGTACTTTGCTCTTTGAGTTGAGTTAATAAAATAGATTAGTTCTACTTCCTGTATCTGTTCTTGTGTTCCACATTAAGCCCCTACGAGAGAATATTTTTATCCTTTTGCCTGCCTTGTACATCACACATGCTATACACATCTAATGCTTTATACACCTGTATATCATATGTGATACATAATGAACTACACTTTAAATGGAAAATAATTCGGTGTAATGTCTTAACCCGTTTACTTTGGATGTTGAAACTCGTCTATTTATGAGTAAAATATATATTTGATTAGTAACAAATCGTTCCAAAAGCTATTTAGCAATTTTCAAGAAAAAAATTAACTGATTAAAGTGAGTTTTCTATTCAAAAGTGAAAAGTAAACCTAGTGTTCCTAGTAAAAGTATTCCTGGATCTTTCCCTGCTGCTATAAAAGCCAGAAATCTCTCAGTCACAGGGGGTTCTGAGTTCAGAGCTTGTACTTCGCTCTTTGAGTTGAGTTAATAAATTAGATTAGCTCTACTTCCTGTATCAGTTATTGTGTTCCACTTTAAGCCCCTACGTGATAATATTTTTATCCTTTTGCCTACCTTGTACATCACACATGCTACACACATCTCCTGCTTGTATATCACATGTGGTACATAATGAACTACAATTTAAGTGGAAAATAATTCAGCTTAGTGTTTTAACCCTCTAAGCGGTTCGCACGTACAATTCTGCCAGCTGTCGCGTACAATTTTCGACTTCCAAAAACGTTCCGAAAATGGATGTATTGTACATTTCTGCCAGTGCTTTCCCCCATGGAGTTTTGAGGTAGGAGGGTCAGGTCGATTGTCTAGGATTTGTACCCCTCGTTGACGGACATTTATTGAGTGATGCACCCCTACTCCCTGAGGCACAAAGACGCTGATAGCTTTTCATGGCTTTGTAAATCTCTATTTCGAAGAATTTTGTTTGTGGTATCAGATGTATCTCTAATTGCACCACTTAAATAGCTTGGATGACTTCCGTAAAAAAAATATAAATATTTCTCTTAAAAATTATTTTTATTCGTACTTTTAGAATACATATTTTCTTATGGGATGATCTTCGATACTTGACGAGCTTTATGTGTATTAAAAGTTAACAATCTATAATTACTATTTATATATTTATAACCGGAAGTAAAGGGACAATAACGAGGGTGGGTTCCCCGTATTCCAATCTAGTCGAGAAAGGGTGAAGTAAAAAATCGTAGAACACTTTGGTCACTGACACAATGAAACTTTATCGTATTTTTGGAGACTTTTTTTCCTCGGTGTGTTCCACTAGGAGGGTTAAAGAGTTTACTTCGGATGTTGGAACTCATCTATTTATGCATAAAATATATATTTGATTAGAAAGAAATCGTTCCAAAAGCTATTTTGCCATTTTACAGTAAAAAATTAACTGTATAAAGTGAGTTGAAAATGAAGTCCAACTATTGAAAATGGAAAAGTAAACCTAGTATTCCTAGTAAAAGCATTCCTGGAACTTTCCCTGCTGCTGTTAAAGCCAAAGATCTCTCAGTCACAGGTAGTTCTAGTTCACAGTAGGGCAGATATTGTATTTGTACTTCACTCTTTGAGTTGAGTGGATAAATAAGATTAGCTCTACTTCCTGTGTGTTATTGTGTTCCACATTAAGTCATTACTTGACACTATTTCCTTTGTTTTTTTTTTGTTATTTTTTCTTTTATTGTAATTTTAAACAAATTATTTTGTCGTTTACTTCTACTTTTATAAATGCTATTTACATATTATTTAAGATTGTGGCAGAATATTTTACCATATTATTTGATTTAAAATTAAATTTCCGTATTTACGCCGATGTTACTAGGGGTTTCCAGGAGATAAACATTATTGTGGTTCTTAGTAACTTCACGTTTACTTACTACAGGTAAATCCTACATGCGTGAATAATGAAATTTTTGAGTAAATACAAAGCTTACATTCATGTAAAAATGTTTATTCTACGGATTTTCAGGAGATAAACAATATTGTGGTTTTTAGTATCTTCACGTTTACTTACTACAGGTAAATCATACATGCGTGAATAATGAAATTTTTGAGTAAATACAAAGCTTACATTCATGTAAAAATGTTTATTCTACGGATTTTCAGGAGATAAACAATATTGTGGTTTTTAGTATCTTCACGTTTACTTACTACAGGTAAATCCTACATGCGTGAATAATGAAATTTTTGAGTAAATACAAAGCTTACATTCATGTAAAAATGTTTATTCTACGGATTTTCAGGAGATAAACAATATTGTGGTTTTTAGTATCTTCACGTTTACTTACTACAGGTAAATCATACATGCGTGAATAATGAAATTTTTGAGTAAATACAAAGCTTACATTCATGTAAAAATGTTTATTCTACGGATTTTCAGGAGATAAACAATATTGTGGTTTTTAGTATCTTCACGTTTACTTACTACAGGTAAATCCTACATGCGTGAATAATGAAATTTTTGAGTAAATACAAAGCTTACATTCATGTAAAAATGTTTATTCTACGGATTTTCAGGAGATAAACAATATTGTGGTTTTTTAGTATCTTCACGTTTACTTACTACAGGTAAATCCTACATGCGTGAATAATGAAATTTTTGAGTAAATACAAAGCTTACATTCATGTAAAAATGTTTATTCTACGGATTCAGGAGATAAACAATATTGTGGTTTTTTAGTATCTTCACGTTTACTTACTACAGGTAAATCATACATGCGTGAATAATGAAATTTTTGAGTAAATACAAAGTTTTACATTCATGTAAAAATGTTTATATCTACGGATTTCAGGAGATATAAACAATATTGTGGTTTTTAGTTAGTATCTTCAACGTTTACTTACTACAGGTAAATCCTACATGCGTGAATAATGAAATTTTTGAGTAAATACAAAGCTTACATTCATGTAAAAATGTTTATTCTACGGAGATAAACAATATTGGGGTTTTTAGTATCTTCACGTTTACTTACTACAGGTAAATCCTACATGCTTGAATAATGAAATTTTTGAGTAAATACAAAGCTTACATTCATGTAAAAATGTTTATTCTACGGATCTTTTCAGTTGCAGATAATTTTATTTTTATATTATTGGGGTTTTTTAGTATCTTCACGTTTACTTACTACAGGTAAAATCCTACATTCGTGAATAATGAAAATTTTTGAGTAAATACAAAGCTTACATTCATCATAAATGTTTATTCTACGGATTTTCAGGAGATAAAAAACAATATTGTGGTTTTTAGTATCTTCACGTTTACTTACTACAGTAAATCCTACATTCGTGAATAATGAAATTTTTGAGTAAATACAAAAGCATACATTCATGTAAAAATGTTTATTCTACGGATTTTTCAGGAGATAAACAATATTGTGGTTTTTAGTATCTTCACGTTTACTTACTATCAGGTAAATCCTATGCGTGAATAATGAAATTTTTGAGTAAATACAAAGCTTACATTCATGTAAAAAATGTTTATTCTACGGATTTTCAGGAGATAAACAATATTGTGGTTTTTAGTATCTTCACGTACTTACTACAGGTAAATCATACATGCGTGAAATAATGAAATTTTTGAGTAAATACAAAGCTTACATTCATGTAAAAATGTTTATTCTACCGGATTTTCAGGAGATAAAACAATAATGTGGTTTTTTAGTATCTTCACGTTTACTTACTACAGGTAAATCCTACATTCGTGAATAATGAAATTTTTGAGTAAATACAAAGCTTACATTCATGTAAAAATGTTTATTCTACGGATTTTCAGGAGATAAACAATATTGTGGTTTTTAGTATCTTCACGTTTACTTACTACAGGTAAATCCTACATGCGTGAATAATGAAATTTTTGAGTAAATACAAAGCTTACATTCATGTAAAAATGTTTATTCTACGGATTTTCAGGAGATAAACAATATTGGGGTTTTTTAGTATCTTCACGTTTACTTACTACAGGTAAATCCTACATTCGTGAATAATGAAATTTTTGAGTAAATACAAAGCTTACATTCATGTAAAAAATGTTTATTCTACGGATTTTCAGGAGATAAACAATATTGGGGTTTTTAGTATCTTCACGTTTACTTACTACAGGTAAATCCTACATTCGTGAATAATGAAATTTTTGAGTAAATACAAAGCTTACATTCATGTAAAAATGTTTTATTCTACGGATTTTTCAGGAGATAAACAATATTGTGGTTTTTAGTATCGTCACGTTTACTTACTACAGGTAAATCCTACATGCGTGAATAATGAAATTTTTGAGTAAATACAAAGCTTACATTCATGTAAAAATGTTTATTCTACGGATTTTCAGGAGATAAACAATATTGTGGTTTTTAGTATCTTCACGTTTACTTACTACAGGTAAATCATACATGCGTGAATAATGAAATTTTTGAGTAAATACAAAGCTTACATTCATGTAAAAATGTTTATTCTACGGATTTTCAGGAGATAAACAATATTGTGGTTTTTAGTATCTTCACGTTTACTTACTACAGGTAAATCATACATGCTTGATTAATGAAATTTTTGAGTAAACCGATATTCATGTAAAATGTTTATTACATAGCCATCTTGTAGTTGCAATAATTTTATTTTATATTTTATTTTATTTTATAAGTTTTTATTATCTACTTCCTCTGCCTCCTAAAAATACGAGAAGTAGACGAATTTAATTTTCTCATAATGATAGTAGTAATTCAATAAAAATTACACAACTTTGTTATCAAAAGTTTAGATGACTTAACGATAAACTAGAACAATAACTAATTTAAACAATAAATTAGAAATATTACTAATAACTTTTAATTTGAATATTGAGAATGGGTTTGGATATTTTATCAATTTTGGTGAGCTTCTTTAGCTCAGTCGGTAAAGGCAGTGCTCTCGTAACTGGAGGATTGAGTGCTAGGAGCCCGAGATGGCTTAAGATCTGCCGTATTTGTTAAAGGTAACTGGGGAAAGTAAAATAGGTTCGCGGTCACAATGTTCTCCATGTTCTCAGTCAATACCTCTAGGTCCAATATAGTCTCCAGCATTGTGTATAACCCGTTTCCAATGATGTGGAAGTCGCAGAACACGTGTAGCAGCACCTGTTCTGTTGATAATTCTAATAGACCGATCTATTGTCACAATAAAATCTGGAGCAGTTCTGAAGCAAAAGCTAAAATGTAGTTTCTTAATCATATTAATTAAGACAAAGTCACAAGAGCTTAGATCTGGGGAGTATGGTGGATGGTAAAGCACTTCCCGGCCCCATTGATCGAATAAATCAGTCACAGATTGCTCTGTATGTGGACGAGCATAGTCTTAAAGAATGATACTGGCGTTATGCAGAAAGTGCAGAATTTTTATCATGCTCAGGAGTTCCTTCAGAATGTGCAGCACAGTCGAATGCGCAAATCCTGCCTTTCGGGAAAGCTCAAGAATCATTTGGCATCGAACACTGTCAATCATTGCGGCAACAGCGTGCACTTCCGTATCGCTGATATTAGGACGACCAGACCGATGCATGTCTGCCACATTTGGATATCCTTCATTGAAGGATTTTACCTATCTTGTACAGTTCTGTAAAGCAATGCAGATTACCCGCAAGCCTCTTGAAGCCCTATATGACATGGTCGTGATGCACGACCTCTGTCACATTGAATTTATATCCATTTTCGTTGTCATTGTTTTGAAAACGTCCTGACAACACTTACTTTAGACCGCAAGCTAATACAAGGATCACTTCTTCGAGTCACTACGCAAGCGCATGATGTAGGAAGGGCGATTCTTCTTGATGAGAGGTAAGGTAGGTATATAGCTTATGTGTGATATAAACGTCATTCTTTGGTTTTGTAGCGTAAAGTTTTTACAGCAGTGTTACCACTATTAAAGTTAAAACCCTCGTATTTCTAGTCAAATTTCGTCATTCTGAAGGAGAATTATGCTATTGAAAGATAAGGACATTCGTGCATCCAGAAGTTACGAAGAAATTGCACAAAAATAGGCAACACTGTAAAGGCCAGAATGAATATTTGAAGTTTCAAAAAGAAAACTTTCTCGCACATACCTAGATATGTAACAATAAAATAGAGTATTTCAATTGAAATTTGAACAATGAAATTTTTGTGATTACAATACCTTTACCTATACTTATTCTACTTTATATATAAATAAGTAAAAGTGCTTTTTCATGTTCATTGTCGTCTTGAAAGGTAAATTCTAAATATAGAAACCATTATATTATAAACCTATTAATTACAATGAAGTTTTATCTGTGCAAGCTCTAATCATATTC
>CM063509.1:69761612-69764112 GCA_032207245.1 Pardosa pseudoannulata
CAAAAAAGCTTTGTTTTTGTTTTTATAATAGCCAGTGATTTAAAAGTTAATATCAATCAGAGGTAGCTAATCTCGGAGGTAACTAATGCGGACTCTGGGCCGTATAAGCCATAAAGAGATTTGCGGCGCACCGTGAAATTCATAAAATATTTCTAAAAAAATATTTCTCTTTCTGAAAGTCAATATTAATCAACTGTTTATAAATTATTATGAATAATCACTGTTCTAACTGTATATGTTTCTATAAATATTTAACTGTCCCAACATTATTTTTATTACTGTTGATTATAATAATAACTAATATATTCATTACGTAACATTATATTTCTTTTAAAAATTATGTATATATATATATATACACGAATATACACACACACACGTGTATATATATATATATATATATATATATATATATATATATATATCTATATATATATATATATATATATATATACATATATATATATATATATATATATATGTGTATATATATGTGTATATATATACATATATATATACATATATATATGTGTGTGTGTGTGTGTGTGTGTGTGTGTGTGTGTGTGTGGTGTGTGTATACACGCACATACATATATTTATATATGTGTATATATAGTGTGTGTTTGTCTAGATGGAGCAAAATACATTCCTAATGCTTGTTGCAGAGATATTAGGTTGACTAGGCATGTTATAAATGAGAGAACATGAATATAGTGCTTTTCAAAACATCTATTTTCTACACTGTAAAAGTTTGTGGTATCCAGTTGTCACCAGATTCTAGAAGAACAAGGGAAGGGGTAGTTAAAAGTACATTGAACTATACAACAAAAACTATGTAACAAGACATAACAACAAAATTTAAAAATATAATAAAAGACAGGCAAATTTAGAAACGAAACTAGTTGAAAATAGGATGCCACGATGGCCCCTGATAATTAAGAATAATGAATATTAAGGCTTATTTCTGAAGGGTTATCCTTTTGTCGGATGTCAAATTAAACATTAATTTTTGGTAAATGAATATAGGAACATTTCTTACTGTTCATAATAATAATAAATCTACAATATGAGTCACATGACGAAGTATCAACTATATCCGTTTCGTAAAAATCAAGTATAAAGAAATTCTACTTTTTAAGCACAGTTCTATTATACACAAACCAAATCTCCTTAAAAAATTATTTTTACTCGAACATATTTATTTCAGATTTTATAGCCGTAATAAAAATTCAGTGTTGTGCAGGAAATAAAAATCTTTTGGCTTCTGGCTTCGACTTAGCCTCTTGAAAACTTACTCATTCTAACGAGATTCCAAGCCTTAAAAGCCAAGAACCTTATTTTCTGCAAATGTACGAGCACATAAATTCGGAAATATTTCTTCCTTGGAGGAAGGGATTTAAAATTAATTAAAATGACTCCAGATCTTCTGAATCCGTTCGATTTATTAAATCTTTCTCCCCCAAGTACGTCATTAAAATCTGCACTCTGTGTAGACAAAACCCTTTCTCGTGTAATAAAACCAGAGTGAAAGATATCTAAGTATAAAAAAGAAAATAATTCCCCTTTTTCTTTCAGGTTTAAAGTAAGTTTGCAGCAGTAAGATTGTTTTTAATCTTTTTCTGGTTTTAATAGCATAATCTTTGTGGTTATTGAAACAAAGTGAAAGAATTGAAATATCGATAAATGCAAAATAGAATATAATATATTGCATTGTTTATGCACTGGTGTAGAACAGATGTAAGTACAGCAATGATTGTTTTTTTTAAATTGATTATTATTAAAAAGAGAATACAACAGAATAAAGTTTTAATTCGTTTTCTTATTTGCAAGTTGAATTTATTTTAACAATACTATTAAAATATACGTCTACCATAAATTCATTATTACAAGAAAAGAGGTTGAAATATTTTTTATTCACGTTTGTATATTATGCTGCTTACGAATTTTGTATCTAATGCAATTATATTCCAAAAAAGCTTTGTTTTTGTTTTTATAATAGCCAGTGATTTAAAAGTTAATATCAATCAGAGGTAGCTAATCTCGGAGGTAACTAATGCGGACTCTGGGCCGTATAAGCCATAAAGAGATTTGCGGCGCACCGTGAAATTCATAAAATATTTCTAAAAAAATATTTCTCTTTCTGAAAGTCAATATTAATCAACTGTTTATATAAATTATTATGAATAATCACTGTTCTAACTGTATATGTTTCTATAAATATTTAACTGTCCCAACATTATTTTATTACTGTTGATTATAATAATAACTAATATATTCATTACGTAACATTATATTTCTTTTAAAAATTATGTATATATATATATATAAACACACACACACACACACGTGTATATATATATATATATATATATATATATATATATATATATATATATATATGTATACATATATATATATATATATATATATATATATATATATATACATATATATATATGTATATATATGTATATATATGTATATATATGTATATATATAT
>CM063509.1:69769112-69771612 GCA_032207245.1 Pardosa pseudoannulata
AAATGAAATATTATTTTAGGTTGACATAGAGCTAGAGATATTGAAGCTGTCCGGCAAAATGTCAATTTAATTGACGTAAATGTTACTTTCAAACTCAGTAATCAACGAAACTTACCGTTTTACATTCAATAAATATTAATTGAAGGAAAAAAAGTATAAGAATTTTTATCCACATCATATAACGTGCAGAAAATATTAACTAATGAAGAAAAACAATTTTTTCATATTTAGAGAAATGAAAAATTATTTTATGTTGACGTAGAGTTAGAGAGATTGAAGCTGTCCGGCAAAACGTCAATTTAATTGACGTAAATGTTCCTTTCAAACTCAATAATCAACGGAAACTTACCGTTTTACATTCAACAAATATTAATTAAAGAATAAAAAGTATAAGAATATTTATCCACATCATATAACGCGTAGAAAATATTCATATTTAGAGAAATGAAATATTATTTTAGGTTTACGTAGAGCTAGATATATTGATGATGTCCGGCAAAATGTCAATTTAATTGACGTAAATGTTACTTTCAAACTCAATAATCAACGGAAACTTACCGTTTTACATTCAATAAATATTAATTGAAGGAAAAAAAGTATAAGAATATTTATCCAGATCATATAACACGTAGAAAACATTAACTAATTAATAAAAACAGATTTTTCATATTTAGAGAAATGAAATATTGTTTTAGGTTGACATAGAGCTAGAGATATTGAAGATGTCCGGCAAAATGTCAATTTAATTGACGTAAACGTTACTTTCAAACTCAATAATCAACGAAACTTACCGTTTTACATTCACCAAATATTAATTGAAGAAAAATAAAGTATAAGAATATTTATCCACATCATATAACGTACAGAAAATATTAACTAATGAATAAAAACAGATTACTGATATTTAGAGAAATGAAATATTATTTTAGGTTTACGTAGAGCTAGATATATTGATGATGTCCGGCAAAATGTCAATTTAATTGACGTAAATGTTACTTTCAAACTCAATAATCAACGAAACTTGCCATTTTACATTCATCAAATATTAATTGAAGTAAAAAAAAGTATAAAATTATTTATCAATATCATATAAAGCGTAGAAAATATTAACTAATGAATAAAAACAGATATTTCATATTTAGAGAAATGAAATATTATTTTAGGTTGACATAGAGCTAGAGATATTGAAGATGTCCGACAAAATGTCAATTTATTTGAAGTAAATGTTACTTTCAAACTTAATAATCAACGAAAACTTACCGTTTTACATTCACCAAATATTAATTGAAGAAAAAAAAGTTTAAGAATATTTATCCACATCATATAACGTACATAAAATATTAACTAATGAATAAAAACAGATTTTTCATATTTAGAGACATGAAATATTATTTTAGGTTGACATAGAGCTAGAAATATTGAAAATGTCCGGAAAAATATCAATTTAATTGACGTATATGTTACTTTCAAACTCAATATTAAATAAAACTTACATTCTTACATTCATCAAATATTAATTGAAGAAAAAAAGTATAAGAATATTTATCCACATCATATAGCTTACATAAATATTAACTAATGAATAAAAACAGATTTTTCATATTTAGAGAAATGAAATATTATTTTGTGAAAAAAAGTCTCATGGAATTAAGAGCATTCATTATCTGCACATTAATGGGAAAGAATGTGGATGAAGAGAGATGTTTTTATAACGAAATGCCTTAGAAAGATATGAAAGAAAATATTCGCTCAGAATTTGAATACCAACGTAATCCTTAAAAAACCTCCTCGCTTTTTGGTTTAAAGCTCCATTGTCACTCTTAAAAAGTGAACTTTAAAGATCTCCGAGACGCCGCGTTTGAAGTTTCGCTAATTGCTTCTTTTCATAGCGGTTTCTACGTTTAAACCGAATCAATCTTTAAGTTCTCCTACTTTTATAAACAGTTTTTGTTTAGCAAGCTCCTGAATGAAGCAGAAAAAATCAAACAAACATAGTACTCATTTTTTACTCTTTACGCTAGCTTTGATGTGGTTTTCTATTAAGCGAATATTTTTATATCTTTATCGTGGTTTTAATTAATGTTTTAATAACTCAAAAATGTCTCTTTCTAAATTTGAAAAAATATACAAATATTTTTTAACTGTTTGTCTTTTGTAACTTGCGTTTTTATTTACATTTAGTGAGTTGGGTTTCTAAACAAAATATTGTTAGAGGTATAATCTTTTGAGGTATATTTGAGACGTTTTTTTCAATATCTTAAGCTGCAGTTATCATGAATGAAATAGTTATATATATAAAGATAAATTTAGCGTAAATAAAAATGTAATTTATTCAGAGAAAACTTTCGAATCTGTTTACTGAAATCTAATTCTTTATAAAGAATGAGTGTTATATAAAATTATTACATTAATATGAAATTTAAAAGATGAAACCATTTGAAATTATTTTATTTTAAAGGCATTGAACTTATCAAAACAAATTATTTAAAAACAAAAATGT
>CM063509.1:69776612-69789112 GCA_032207245.1 Pardosa pseudoannulata
AATTAACAAATTTGATTTCCTGTAACCATTAATTATCCTTAAAATACACAATTTAGCCTTCTAAAATAATATTTGATTAATATTGAAGCTCTAATACCTAATGATATCATTAAAATGCATATTGGAGATATTATTAAACAAATTTTCAACATATAGTTGACACCTCTACTTTTCTTAAGAATATAGATTGATTTATTCGTTCATTTGTTTGTTACATATGCTATTTTTTAAGTATGAAACTACAATATTTTATTCTGCAATAATCAAGTAAAAATTATTACATAAAAAAATAATGCATGTAGTCCATATTTCAGATTGTATTTGGAGATTTAACTGTCAAATATTTGTTGTAATCAGATTTTTCTGTTTGCTGCCAATTGGCAACATCAGGCATAAAGTTTCACAAAGTTTGGAGAAAAATATGATCGTTGGTTCTGATTTCTTCTATGTTAAAAAAATAATTTATGTTTGTAGTAGTTTACAATTTCAGTTTATGCAGTCAAATTCATTAAATCCTCAAAGGTTGGGATAAAGACTTTTATGGACAATTTGTACTCATATTCTCAAGAATCATAAACAATTTATTCTTTTGTCAACATTGATTTTTTTAATGTTTTGCAATAAAACTGGTATTTTTAATAAAAATAATTACTTTAAAAATATGATGTAGAAATTCCTTATCATAGTTATCAAAATTCATGTGTATTTAATGTTTTAAAATTTTAGCAAGAAAAATTAATTTTTAGATTAAAGCCCTGTGTCGCCAATTGGCAAAAACTATGAAATATAAAGTGGACATGCAATAATCAAGTAAAAATTATTACATAAAAAAGTAACGCATGTAGTCCATATTTCAGATTGTATTTGGAGATTTAACTGTCAAATATTTGTTGTAACTAGATTTTTCTGCTTGCTGCCAATTGGCAATATCAAGCATAAAGTTCCACAAAGTTTGGAGAAAAATAAGATTGTCGGTTCTGTTTTCTTCTATGTTAAAAAATAGTTTATTTTTTGTAGTTATTTATAATTTCAGTTTATTTTTTTTAATGCATATGCAGTCAAATTCATTACATCCTCAAAGGTTGTGACAAAGACTTTTATGGACAATTTGTACTCATATTGTCAAGAATCATAAAGTAAACAATTTATACTTTTATCAATATTGATTTTTCTAATGTTTTGCAATAAAATTGGCATTTTTAATAAAAATTAATTACTTTTAACAAAGTTTGGAGAAAAATAAGATTGTCGGTTCTGTTTTCTTCTATGTTAAAAAATAGTTTATTTTTTGTAGTTATTTATAATTTCAGTTTATTTTTTTTAATGCATATGCAGTCAAATTCATTACATCCTCAAAGGTTGTGACAAATACTTTTATGGACAATTGGTACTCATGTTATCAAGAATCATAAAGTAAACAAATTATTCTTTTATCAACATTGATTTTTCTAATGTTTTGCAATAAAATTGGCATTTTTAATAAAAATTAATTACTTTTAAAAATATCTTGTGGAAATTCCTTATCATAGTTATCAAAATTCATGAGTATTTAATGTCATAAAATTTTACCAAGAAAAATTATTTTTTAAATGAAAGCCCTGTGTTGCCGATTGGAAAAAACTATGAAATTAAGTGGACATGCAATAATCAAGTAAAAATTATTACATAAAAAAGTAACGCATGTTCGAAGATCATTTATGAAGTTATTGAGTGCATTCATAGAAATAAAATTTTTAATGTTGTGCATAATCATATAATCGAAAGGTAGCAATAAATATAATTCTAAAATTTTAACATTTTTGTGTTTAATTTCGAAAACCTTTTTATCATCAGAATTATAAGTGAAAGCATAAAATACAGTAAATATTTATATAGGTAAATAACTTTAGAAATTATTTTATGTTAAAAGTAAATTTGAATTTGTCAACTTTTTCAACATTTTGAAACCTAACTACTTCTTTTAAATTTTATTTCGAACACGAAGAAGATTGAAAATGTGAAGATATTCATAGGAATAAAAGTGTAATGTTATGCATCATCATGTAACTGAAATTAACAATAAATAATGTAGAAATGGCGATACATTTTAGCAGTAAAAAAATAATAAATATAGCTCAATATGTGCATTAATTTTGAAATTAAAACAAAACAAAACAGTATTTTACTTTTAAGAACACGTTTGCACAACTTCGTAGTTTATCGTTTGAAAAATACATTACTTTAATCTATATTTCAATGTGTTCATGAGAATAAAATTGTAATATTGTATAATATTTAACCCTTCGAAGAAAAAAAGTCTCTAAAATATACGCTAAATGTTAACTGTGTCAATGGCCAAAGCGTTCTATGATTTTTACCTCACCCTTTGTCGACTAGTATGGAATACGGGAAACCCACCCTCGTCATTGCCCGTTTACTTCCGGTTATAAATAGATATTTAAATAGATATTATAGATTGCTAATTTTTAATACACATAAAGCTCGTCGAGTCTCGAAGATCATCCCATAAGAAATACTGTATTCTACTAAAAGTACAAAGAAAAATATTCTTTTAGAGACTTGTTTATATTTTTTTACGAAAGTCATCCAAGATATTTAAGTGGTGCAATTAGAGATACATCTGTTGCCGCAAACGAAATACTTCGAAATAGATATTTGCAGAGCCATGAAAAGCTATCAGTGTCTCTGTGCCTCAGGAGGTAGGGGTGCATTCCTCAATAAATGTCAGTCAAAGAGGGGTGCAGTTCCTAAACAATCGATCTGACCCTCGTACCACAAAACTCAATGGGGGAAAGAACTAAAGCATAAATTTACATTACATCCATTTTTAGAGAATTTTTGGAAGTCGAAAATTGTACGTTAAGACTTCATCGGTTTGGCGGAATTGTGCGTGTGAAATGCTTAGAGGGTTAAAAAACAATAATCGTAATTCTAAAATGTCAATACTTTCTGTCTAATTTTGAAAAACTTTCACCCACTGATCATGAATGCGTGAGTTCAATGAATAATATAATAGATAAATATCTTTAAACATATTATATATTAACAGTAAGTTTGAGTTTGTCTTCTTTTACAACATTTGAAAGATACTAAGTGCTGTAAATTTCTATCATTGAAGATCATTGAAGTAATTCAGTGCATTCATAGGAATAAAACTTTAACACTGGGGGTTATCATATATTAAAAAAATAACAATAATTATAACCCTAAAATTTTAACACTTTTCTATTTAATTTCGAAAAATGCTTCAACTGCAGAATCGTATGTGAAAGCGATAAATAGTGTAAATATTTTCATAGATAAATATCTTTTAAATTGTTTAATTTCGAGAAATTTTTATCTACAGAATCGGATGTGAGGGCTTAAAATACAGTAAATATTTTTATAGATAAATATCTTTTAAATTTCTTCTAGATTGAAAGTAAGTATGAATTTGTCATCTTTTACAACATTTGAAAGATACTAGGTTCTGTAAATTTCTATTTTGAACTAAATATCTTTTTTAATTATTTTAAATCAATAGTAAATTGAATGTGTCAATGCTTACAGCACTTGAATGTGATAACACACTATAAATTTCTATTTCGAGTCCAAAGATGATTGATGAAATTACTGAGTTCATTCATAAGAATAAAACTGCACTGTTGTGCATTATACAATAACCAAAAAATAACAATAATAGAAATTCTAAAATTTTAAAACTTTTCTATTTAATTTCGAAAAATATTTCAACTGCAGAATCGTATGTGAAAGCGATAAATAGTGTAAATATTTTCATAGATAAATATCTTTTAAATCTCTTCAAAATTTAAAGCAAGAATGAATTTATCAATTTTACATCAATCAAAAGATACTAATCCTTTTAAATTTCTTTTCAGAGTTTGAGAATCATTAATTATGTAATTGAGTGCATTCAGAGGAATAAAACAGGTTATGTTGTGCATTATCATATAACTAAAAAATAACTTTACTTGTAATCTTAAAATTTTAACATTTCCTTCTTTAATTTCGAGAAATTTTTATCTACAGAATTGGATGTGAAAGCGTAAAATACAGTAAATATTTTTATAGATAAATATATTTTAAAATTATTCTAGATTGAAAGTATGAATTTGTCATCTTTTACAACATTTGAAAGATACTAGATTATGTAAATTTCTTTTTTGAACTAAATATCTTTTTAAATTATTTAAAATTAATAGTAAATTGAATGTGTCAATGCTTACATCCCTTGACTGTGATAACACACTGTAAATTTCTATTTCGAGTCCAAAGATCATTGATGAAATTACTGAGTGCATTTATAAGAATAAAACTGTACGGTTGTGCATCATCCAATTACCAAAAAATAACAATAATTAAAATTCTAAAATTTTACCATTTGTCTGTTTAATTTCGAATTTTTTTTTTTTTTTTTACCATTAGAATCATAAGTGAAAGCAGAAAATACAGTAAATATTTTTATCCCCTATATAATAATAGCCTAAGTTGTCTGTCGCAAATTTATGAAGCGGTTCGATCTGGAATGGATACAGCCATCCATATTGGATTTTTTATGAGTTAGGGTTAGCAAAATTCAAAGCGAGTTCGAAATTCACCTCATCCCTCCCCCTTTTCGAGCGTTTAATGCTATTATTTCAAGCCTTATTCTCCCTCTTATTCTATACTAAATTCATTATTGATAAGATGGCGAGGGCAGAGTGCAATATTTAAATTTCTGGACTCTTTTTACTTGACCTTATATATTCTAACCATTTCTTCATGACGTATAAGCTGGCACATGGGGTAGAGTGTCTGCCCATATGCTCGTCGTACTTCTCGGATTGGTGGTTCTGCCCCCGACATAGCCGATTTTTTTTAAAATGTCTAATTAATTTAATAATTTCTGCTTTTACTTTTGAATTCTTATTACTAAAGTTGTTTTATTATTTTTAAAGTTTTATTATTTTTAAAATAAATTTTTACTATTTTTCAAATTTTTATGATTTTTATTTTTATTTAATTAAATTCACGTATTACCATTATTATACCAAGCCCCATTTTAAGAGCAGGCGATTAAATGCATCAATTCATCCCATAATAAATAGGTAAAAAAAATTTTTTTCTAGCATTATGACGTCATTCCTTTAACCATCTCATTTAATCATTTCTCATTTGAAATTATTTAAATATCGTCTGCATTATTTCCATACGTTTTATCACTAAACTTAGATATTACGTAAATAATTTTCTTAAGGTAATATTTTGTTGCAAAATAATTCTCAGTCAAAAAACAAACCATTTTTTTTACCTGTCTCATAGGGTGCTTTATAATTCTGGAAAATTAAAAATTTTACTGATCCAGACATATGACGGGATATATGCTAGTAGGTAAATATCTTTTAAAATTACTTTAAGTTGAAGGTAAATTTGAATTTGTCAACTTTTACAGCATTTGGAAGTTACTAGGTCCTTCAAAATTCTATTCCGAACTCGAAGACCATTGGAGATGCTAAGACATTCATAGGAATAAAATTGTAATGTTAAGTATTATCATGTAAATAAAATTAACAATAACTCTAATCCTAAAATTTACCATTTATCTTTCTAATTTTGAGAAATTTCTACATACATAATCATAACCGATTGCTTGAAATGCAGTAAATATTTTTATGCGTAAATATCTTTTAAATTTATTCTATATTGAAAGCAAATTTGAATGTGTCAGCATTTACAGAACTTGAATGTGATAACACACTGTAAATTTCTATTTCGAGTTCGAAGATCATTGATGAAGTTATTGAGTGCTTTTACAGGAATAAAACTGTAATGCTGTGTATTATTATATAACCAAAAAGTAACAATAAATGTAGTTCTAAAATTTTTGCATTCCTGTGTTTAATTAAAAAAAATTACCATCATAATCATAGGTGGAAGAGTAAAATTCAGTAACTATTTTTATATATAAATAACTTTTAAAATTATTTTAAGTTAAAAGTAAGTTTCAATTTGTCCAAGTTCACAGCACTTGAATGGGATAAAACACTTTAAATTTCTGTTTTGAGTTCGAAGATCATTTATGAAGTTATTGAGTGCATTCATAGGAATAAAGTTTTAATGTTTGGCATTATCATATAATCGAAAGATAGCAATAAATATAATTCTAAAATTTTAACATTTCTGTGTTTAATTTCGAAAACTTTTACCATCATAATTATAAGTGAAAGCATAAAATACAGTAAATATTTATATAGGTAAATAACATTTAAAATTATTTTATGTTAAAAGTAAATTTGAATTTGTCCACTTTTTCAACATTTGAAAACAACTACTTCTTTTAAATTCTATTTCGAACTCGAAGAAGATTGAAAATGTGAAGATATTCATAGGAATAAAAGTGTAATGTTATGCATCATCATGTAACTGAAATTAACAATAAATCTAATCCTAAAATTTACCATTTTTCTGTCTAATTTTGAGAAATTTCTACCCACATAATCATGTCGACTGCTTGAAATACAGTAAATTTTTTTATACATAAATATCTTTTAAATTTATTCTATATCGAAAGTAAATTTGAATGTATCAACAAATACAGAACTTGAATGGAATAACACACTGTAAATTTCTATTTCGAGTTCGAAGATCATTGATGAAGTCATTTCTGTTAAATTTTTCTAAAATTTTAACATTTCTATGTTGTATCTCAAAAAAAGAATTATAATCAGAATCATAAGTGAAAATTTAAAATTAGGTAAATATCTTTATAGGTAAATATCTTCTAAATTTATTTTAAGTTAAAAGAAAATTTCAATTTGTCAACTTTAACAACAACTGAATGGTTATTATTCCTTTTAATTTATATTTTGAGCTTGAAAATCATTGATGAAGACATTCATAGGAATAAAACTGTATTGCTGTACATTATCATATAACCCAAAGATAACAAAAAATGTAATTCTAAAATTTTAACATTTCTCTGTTTAATTTTGAAAATATTTTTATCATCAAAAGCATAATTGAAAGCATAAAATACAGTAAATATTTTTATAGTTAAATATCTTTTAAAATTCTTTTAAGTTAAAAGTAAATTTCAATTTTACAACTTTTACAACATTTGAAAGATTCTAAGTTCTTTAAATTTCTAAAGGACATTAATTGTACCCAAAAAATGACATTAATTGTAATCCTGAAGGTTATTATTTCGCTGTTTAATTTCGAAAGTTTTACCCATAGAATCGTAAGTGAAAGCGTAACATTCAGCAAATACTTTTATAAATAAATATACTTTATATTAATTTAAATAGACAGTAAGGTTGAATTTGATAATTTTTATAATAGTTTAAAAGTACTAGATCATTTAAATTTCTATTAGATTTGCAATATCATTGATGGATTTAATCATGACGTAATTAAATGCATTTACAGCAATAAAACTGAAGTGTTGTATATCATATAACACTAATTGTAATCTAAAACTTCATTTTTTTCTGATTAATTTCGAAAAAAGTTCATCTACAGAATCGTAAGAAAAAGTGTAAAATTGAATAAATATTTTTAAAGAGAAATATTATTTAGATTTATTTTTGATTAACAGTATATATAAATTTGACAACTTTTAAGGCGTTTGAAAAGTTATAGGTCTTGTAAATTTCTATTTTGAGTTCAAAGATCATTAATGAAGTCAATAGAATCATACAGAAATATCTGTCACTCATCGTAACATTACCGTATGCCAAACTTCACACAAATTCCATTTTCAATATTCAAAGTTTCCGTGAAAGGTCTCAGTGCAGCAACAGCCTTTTCTGATGGTCATTACCTCACGTGTCTTTCCTTTCTAGGCGGGCGTCTCAACGGGAAGGGATTAAAGCGTCTCAAAACCTTAATCCTCGGGGAGGAGGAGCTTTCATTCGAAATGCTGTCAACCCTTCTCAATCCCCTTTAATCCCTACCTGCTACGCGTGTTGGCTGGTGAATTTTTCACAGCAAAATGTTTTGCTCGTTTTGTAATTCTGAAATGCATATTGAATCAGCTATTAAAATTCAACGGTCTTAAGGAAAATTTTGTATTCGGCTTACAGACGGATTGCTACATTGGTGTATGCATCAGAGTTCAATGAAGAATTGATGGCATATCTAATTTTTGCTTTTACTTTTGGAAACTAATCTAACGATGTCTAAAGATGTTACACAGAAGTAAGTTACTCTGTAATTTTTTAATATGAATAAAATCTGTTAAATAATACGAAAGGATAAATAGATCTCATATACTCTAAAACTATATTATGCATTCAAGTAATGATTGAATAAAATGCATCACAGTTCTATGAAGAATCAATGGTTTACCTAGATTTTACTTTTACTTTTGGAAACTAATCTAACGATGTCTAAAGACGCTACACTGAAGTAAGTTACTTTGTAATTCTTAAATATGCATAAAATCTATAAAATATTACGAAAGGATAAATAGCTCTCCTACATTCTAAAAATATATTATGCATTCAAGTAATAATTCAAGAAAATTCGTCACAGTTCAAAGAAGAATTGATGGCATGCTTAGTTTTTACTTTTAATTTTGAAATCTAATCTAACGATGTCTAAAGATGTTACACTGAATTAAGTTACTTTGTAATTTTTAAATATGCATAACATCTATGAAATATTACGAAAGGATAAATAGCTCTCATATACTAAAAAACTATATTATGAATTCAAGTAATATTTTAAGAAAATGCATCACAGTTCAATGCAGAACTGGTGGCTTGTCTAGCTTTTACTTTTACTTTTCAAAACTAATCTAACGATATCTAAAGATGTTACACTGAAGTAAGTTATTTTGAAATTTTTAAAATGCATAAAATCTATTAAATAATAGGAAAGAATAAATACGTCTCATATACTATAAAACTATAATTACGCATTCAAGAAATGCTTCAAGAAAATTCGTTACAGATCAATGAAGAATTGATGGCATGCCTAGTTTTTACTTTTACTTTTGGTAACTAATCTAACGATGTCCTAAGATGTTACACTGAAGAAAGTTACTTTGTAATTTTATAATAGTGCATATAAAATCTATTAAATAATACGAAATGATAAATAGATCTCATATACTCTAAAATTATATTATGCACTAAGATAATGTTACAAGAAAATGCATCACAGTTCAACAAATAATTGATGACATTCTTAATTTTTACTTTTACTTTTAGAAACTAATTTAAATATGTCTAAAGATATTAGAATGAAGAAGTCACTTTGTAATTTTTAAATATGCATAAATATATTAAATAATACGGAAGGATAAATGGGTCTCATACACTCTAAAAATATATTATGAATACAAGTAATATTTTAAGAAAATGCATGACAGTTCAATGAAGGATTGATAGCATGACTATTTTTCACTTCTACTTTTGGAAACTAATCTAAAGATGTTACACTGAAGAAAGTTACTTTGTAAATTTTAAATATGCATAAAATCTATAAAATATTATGAAAGGATAAATAGGTATCATATACTCTAAAACTATATCATGCATTCAAGTAATGTTTTAAGAAAATGCATCACAGTTCAATGAAGAATTGGTGGCATGCTTAGTTTTTACTTTTACTTTTGGAAAGTAATCTAATGATATCTAAAGATGTTACACAGAAGTAAGTTACTTTGTAATTTTTAAATATGCATAAAATCTATTAAATAATACGAAAGGATACATAGATCTAATATACTCTAAAACTATATTATGCATTCAAGTAATGTTACAAAAAATGCATCACAGTTCAATGAAGAATTGATGCCATGCTTAGTTTTTTCTTTTAGTTTTGGTAACTAATCTAACGATGTCTAATGATGTTACACTGAAGTAAGTTACTTTGTAATTTTTAAATATGCATAAAATCTAATAAATAATACGAAAGAATAAATACGTCTCATATAATCTAAAACTATATTATGCATTCAAGTAATGTTTCAAGATAATTAATCACAGTTCAATAAAGAATTGATGGCATATCTAGTTTTTACTTTTACTTTTGGAAAATAATCTAACGATGTCCTAAGGTGTTACACTGAAGAAATTTACTTTGTAATTTTAGATAGTGCATATAAAATCTATTTAATAGATTTTATATGCAATACGAAAGGATAAATAGGTCTCATATACTCTAAATCTATATTATGCAATCAAGTAATGTTTCAAGATAATTCATCACAGTTCAGTAAAGAATTGATGACATATCTAGTTTCTACTTTTACTTTTGGAAACAAATCTAACGATGTCCTAAGATATAACACTGAAGAAAAATACTTTCTAATTTTATAATAGTGCATATAAAATCGATTAAATAATACGAAAGGAAAAATACGTCTCATATATTCTAAAACTATATTATGCATTCAAGTAATGCTTTAAGAAAATGCATCATAGTTCAATGAAGAATTGACGGCATGTCTAGTTTTTACTTTTATTTTTGGAAACTAATTTAACGATGTCTAAACATGTTACACTAATGGAAGTTACTTTGTAATTTTTAAATAGTGCATGTAAAATATATTAAATAATACGAAAGGATAATAGCTCTCATATACTCTAAACTTTATTATGCTTTCAAGTAATGTTACAAAAAATGCTTTACAGTTCAATGAAGAATTGATGGCATGCTTAGTTTTTTCTTTTACTTTTGGTAACTAATCTAACGATGTCCTAAGATGTTACACTGAAGAAAAATACTTTCTAATTTTATAATAGTGCATATAAAATCGATTAAATAATACGAAATGGGGAATAGGTCTCATATAGTCTAAAATTATATTCTACATTCAAGTAACGTTGTATGAAAATGCATCACGGTACTATGAAGAATTGATGGCATGCCAAGTTTTACTTTTACTTATGGAAACTAATCTAACGGTGTCTAGAGATGTTTTACTAAAGAAATTTACATTGTAAGTTTTAAATGTGCATAAAATCTATTAAATAATACGAAATGATAATTAGGTCTCATATAATCTAAAATTATATTATGCATTAAAAAAATGTTACAAAATGCATCAGAGTTCAATGAAGAATTGATGGCATATTTAGTTTTTACTTTTACTTTTGGAAACTAACCTAACGATGCGTAAAGATGTTACACTGAAGTAAGTTAGTTTGTAATTTTTCAATATGCATAAAATCTATTAAATAATACCAAAGGATAAATAGGTCTCATATACTCTAAAACTATATTTTACATTCAAATAATGTTTCAAGAAAATGCATTACAGATCAATGAAGAATTGATGGCATACCTTATTTTACTTTTACTTTTAAAAACTAATCTCACGATACCTAAAAATCTTACACTGAATTAAGTTACTTTGTAATTTTTAAATAATGCATATAAAATCTATTAAATGATAAGGAAGGATAAATAGGTCATATATACTCTAAAACTATATTATACATTCAAGTAATGTTTCAAGGAAATTCGTCATAGGTCAATGAAGAATTGATGGCATATTTAGTTTTTATATATACTTGGGGAAACTAATCTAACTATATCTAAAGATGTTACACTGAAGTAAGTTATTTTGTAATTCATAAGCATTCATAAAAACTATTAAATAATACGAAAGGATAAATAAATCCCATGTACTCTAAAATTATATTATGCATTAAGGTAATGTTACAAGAAAATAAATCGCAGTTCAATAAAGAATTGATGGCATGCTTAATTTTTACTTTTACTTTTAGAAACTAATATAAATATGTCTAAAGATGGTGCACTGAAGAAGTTACTTTGTAATTTTTAAATATGCATAAAATCTATTAAATAATACGAAAGAGTAAATACGTCTCATATACTGTAAAACTATAAGTACTCACTCAAGTAATGCATCAAGAAATTTCGTTACAGGTCAATGAAGTGTTGGTGGTATGCCTAGTTTTTACTTTTACTTTTGGTAACTAATCTAACGATGTCCAAAGATGTTACACTGAAGAAAGTTACTTTGTGATTTTAAAATATTGCATATAAAATATATTAAATAATACGAAAGGATAAATACGTCTCATATACTCTAAAAACATATTATGCATTCAAGTAATTCTTTAAGAAAATGCATCACAGTTCATTAAAGAATTGATGGCATGCCTACTTATTACTTTTACTTTTGGAAACTAATCTAATGATGTCCTAAGGTGTTAGACTGAAGAAAGTTACTTTGTAATTTTATAATATTGCTTATAAAATCTATTAAATAATACGAAAGGATAAATATGTCTCATATACTCTAAATCTATATTATGCATTCAAATAATATTTCAAGATAATTCATCACAGTTCAATAAAGAATTGATGGCATGCTTAATTTTTACTTTTACTTTTAGAAACTAATCTAAATATGTCTAAATATAATACACTGAAGAAGTTACTTTGTAATCTTTAAATATGCATAAATCTATTAAATAACACGAAAGTATAAATACGTCTCATATACTCTAAATATATATTATGCATTCAAGTAATAATTT
>CM063509.1:69799112-69801612 GCA_032207245.1 Pardosa pseudoannulata
TCATTTGTTAGAATCCTATTAGGATTAAAAATTATATTAAATCACTTTTAACCCATTGTGTGCGGCGAAATGGGTTGACAAATGCAAATGCATTTTTCAAGCAAGAACGTTTCATCAAAGCAAGAAGAAAATATCTCTGCCTCTTGTAAAATTAATTCTCGGATTCCGTGGTGAATGGAACTTTTGAATGAAATGACTTTCCAGTTATTTATATGGATCAATTAAATAATTAGTTTTAATAATCATTTGTTAGAATCCTATTAGGATTAAAAATTATATTAAATCACTTTTAACCCATTTTGTGTGGCAAAATGGGTTGGAAAATGCTTGATTGACAAATTCAAATGCATTTGTCAAGCAAGAACGTTTGATTAAAGCAAAATAAATATATCTCTTCCTGTTGTATAAATAATTCTCGGATTCCGTGGTGAATGAAACTCTTGAATGAAATGACTTTCCAGTTATTTATGTGGATCAATTAAATGGTTAGTTTTAATAATTATTTGTTAGAATCATATTAGGCTTAAAAATTATATCTAATCACTTTTAACCCATTGTGTGCGGCCAAATGGGTTGACAAATGCAAATGCATTTTTCAAGCAAGAACGTTTCATCAAAGCAAGAAGAAAATATCTCTGCCTCTTGTAAAATTAATTCTCGGATTCCGTGGTGAATGGAACTTTTGAATGAAATGACTTTCCAGTTATTTATATGGATCAATTAAATAATTAGTTTTAATAATCATTTGTTAGAATCCTATTAGGATTAAAAATTATATCAAATCAATTTTAACCCCAAAAAAAAACACATAAAAAACAAACCCATTGTGTGCGGCAAAATGGGTTGGAAAATGCTTGATTGACAAATTCAAATGCATTTGTCAAGCAAGAACGTTTGATTAAAGCAAAATAAATATATCTCTGCCTGTTGTATAAATAATTCTCGGATTCCGTGGTGAATGAAACTCTTGAATGAAATGACTTTCCAGTTATTTATGTGGATCAATTAAATGGTTAGTTTTAATAATTATTTGTTAGAATCATATTAGGCTTAAAAATTATATCTAATCACTTTTAACCCATTGTGTGCGGCCAAATGGGTTGACAAATGCAAATGCATTTTTCAAGCAAGAACGTTTCATCAAAGCAAGAAGAAAATATCTCTGCCTCTTGTAAAATTAATTCTCGGATTCCGTGGTGAATGGAACTTTTGAATGAAATGACTTTCCAGTTATTTATATGGATCAATTAAATAATTAGTTTTAATAATCATTTGTTAGAATCCTATTAGGATTAAAAATTATATCAATCAATTTTAACCCATTGTGTACGGCAAAATGGGTTAACAAATGCTTGCTTGATAAATGCAAATGCATTTGTCAAGCAAGAACGTTTGATCAAAGCAAGAGGGAAATATCTCTTCCTGCTGTATAAATAAATCTCGAATTCCGTGGTGAATGGAACACTGGAGAGAAATTACTTTCCAGTTGTTTTTGGGGATGAATTAAATAATTAGTTTAAATAATCATTTATTGGAATCATTAGGCTTAAAAATTATATCTAGTCGCTTTTAACCCATTGTGTGCGGCAGAATGGGTTGGCAAATGCTTGAATGGCAAATGCAAATGCATTTGTCAAGCAAGAACGTTTGATCAAAGCAAGATAAATATATCTCTGCCTGCTGTATAAATAATTCTCGGATTCCTTGGTGAATGGAACACTTGAATGAAATCACTTTCCAGTTATTTATGTGGATTAATTAAATAATTAGAATTAATAATCATTTGTTAGAATCATATTAGGATTAAAAATTATATCAAATCACTTTTAACCCATATATATTATATGTATAACCATATGCATATATATGTATATCTATCTATATATGTACATATATATAAATATACAGTCTGTTCCATAAAACCGTGTCGTCTATTTCTCTCAAAATACAAACGAATTATTTAAAAATACATTTGTACAATGTAGTATGCATATTAAGCTGATATTCATTTTACCTAATAAGTTGTCCAGTCCCCATTATTATCGGTTATGAAAGAATCACTATATTATTCGATTCTGGCGTTGAGCGGCGTTTACCCCTTTCCGGTAGATCGTTAACATTTTGTACCGCTTTACAACGTGCTACCCACTTCTTGACGAACGACACTGACTTTCCCATGTACCGGGCTGCAGCTGCGCAAGACATTTTTGGTCCTTTTGGATGGTTACACAGATACACTGCCTCAAAACGGCTGGCATCCATGGCACTCATTTTGGATTTGTTGATTAGACCCAGCAAAACAAATCGAATAAAGAATACAACCATAAAGAATTCTTCTCTAATGTTTGAAGAACACGTGCAATTATGCTGGTATCTGACTGCTAGCTATTGACGAAGTTATAAGCTACACGCTCTTATGTGACTGACCGTATCTCAAATTTACAAAATGGTAAAAAAATATAAAGAGCCAGAAATAATATTACACTGTAATAAAAAAATT
>CM063509.1:69806612-69826612 GCA_032207245.1 Pardosa pseudoannulata
AGAAGCTACTTAAAATAAAGTCTGCAATTCTTTGATCAAATAAACTTAGGTTAAGAAATGAAGATAGCTACAAGATGTAACAGGGATATATAACATGAATGTAATATGTAATCTTAGAAAATATATCAATCATAAAACGAAATGTATGAAAAGAAATAAAAATTAATAAAACTCCCAAAATTAAATTTTTTTATTGGCAGTTACATTTTTTCCGTTACCATATAGGTATGATTTCGTATTGAATTTGAAATACAATTTAAAAAGAATATACATTATATATAATTTTATAATAGAAGTATCTAGATTAATAGAAAATCCCAAAGTTACAGTTTTTTCTTGGCAGTATTTACCATATAGGTATGACTTCAATTTGAATTTGGAATACAATTCGAAATGTAAGTCATTATATAGAATTTTATAAGAGAAGCATCCAATTTTATGAAACTAATTCTCTGGAGGGTGAAATTAAGATTGCAAATATCTTCCTTAATTTCACCCTTGTAGTGTAGTCCTCGTTTTTATTTGAGTATTAAAATGTGATCAAATGTATAGTGGGATTTTATTTTGATTTCGTTGTGTAAAAGTATTTTAGTACTAAATTTAACCACAGGTTCTGAGAAATTATAGACATAAGATATGAAAATAAACTAAAAGCTAAATTAACAGCATCCGAAACTAGCTTAATATAAAAAAATTAATTTATTATAATATATATATATATACATCTATGTACATTACAAAACTGATGCTAATTTTCATAAAATATGTTTTATAAACATCTTCTAAATTAGTTCTGACAATATTTTTTTAATACTTAAGCTATTTTTTAAATGTAAGAGAGAGGACCTAATCTCAATTTCAAAATGTATGTAAAAGCGGATACCTTCGGGGAGTTAAAATGGTGTGCTCGGAACAATGCTGGTTGATGGGTATCTATGAATCTGTCGTCAGTCTGGTCAGGGGCTTCCTCTTGAGTTTTTGGGGTATGGCCGTGCTATTTGATGCAGAAACACTTCCTGTCGGACTTGGCTGGACTCTCGAATTCGTTCCATCGGACTCTCTCTTCGTCTGGACTATCGAACACCTTTTGTCGGACTCTCTTCTCGTCTCGACTTCCGAACCTCCTCTGTCGGTCTCCACTCTTCGTATCGACTATCGAACACCTTCACCTTTTTTTTAATCTTTCTTATTTTATTAATTTCCTCCTTGTCCCCTCTTCCTTCTTATCCTCCAATCGGGATAGTTGTAAGAATCCAATTGGTCTGCTTAAACCCCTTCTTGAGACCGCCAACGTGGAAATCCTTATTCCTTCTTATTGGGCACTGTCCCTTAGAGACTCATAAATAACGCCATAAAGGTACATTCTTATTTAATGTGAAGTACGGAGACGGGATTCTAATCTGGAACTGGGATCAGAAACCCGCCCGAGATCACCGTACAAGACAACAATATCCGTTGAATATAAATTTATGGTCCTCTGTCTTTTACAAAGATGTGATGAGGTCAGATTTAGATCCCGAGAATTTTACTTCTTGTATGAATGAATAAATTATATAACTGATCTAAATCGCCTCATCACAACCCTCAATTGTTTAAGAATGTTAAATAATTCAACAAGTTTATCTGTCAATAAAAGTTGAATAGAGGATTAATAACTCACAAGATAGAAGGAGAAAATTAATAGAAAATCCCAAAAATACAGTTTTTCTGGGCAGTATTTGCCATATAGGTATGACTTCAATTTGAATTTGGAATACAATTAAAAAGAAAGTCATTATATAGAACTTTATAAGAGAAGTATCTAATTTAATAAAACTAATTCACTGGAGGGTGAAATTAAGGTTAAAAAGATCTTCCTTAATTTCCCCCTCAATTGTTTAAAAAAATTGTTACACTCAAAAATAGTATTTTAGTCATTACATATTAATGCATTAAATTTGTAAAATAAACAATATGATATATAACTATCTTTAATTTTTAAGTTTAATTTCTGAAAGGTAGTTCATTACGACAAATATTTCCAGTTCTTAATATTTTTCAAAAACTTTTGTAAGGATTTATTACATAAGATCAAGAGAAACAAAAATCAATTGCAGTCACCTATTGGTTCAGAAAAGAATCCCCTCATTTTTTCAAAGCAACAAAATTCGATACTCTAATTCTAAACGACCGTTAGATCTAAAAATAGCGTTCCACAATCCTATTTTCTTTAACGTTTCTTTCCGAGTACAAGATGAGAAATTTTAAAATGGGATTATACCTACAGAAATACAGAATTCTCCGCTTTTCAGAGGAAAACACACATGCCGAACCGTTAAGTTCGTTTTGAATTCGGTCGGTATTTCCCCGTAGATTATCAAATCATCGGCAGAGTAAAGCAATTGCTTTATGAATAAATTTCCCGGACCAGAACAAAGCGAAAATGACAGTACACACAGAGAGAGAGAGAAAAACTTTGAAGTTCCGTCGACAGAAACGTGATTTTCAAAGAGAAAATCTGCTTGTGAACCCAAAACGTTGTAAACGTCAGGAATAATCCGACTGTCAACAGTCATTTTGCGATTATGTTGCCAGAAGGTAGCGTATGTTCTCCCTTTCAGGTCAATTCCACTGAGGGATTACGGGTTCTTACCCAAATGGAATTGGGGGTAACTGGACTTGACTCGGCTTATGTTACATTCACGATGAAACAGGGTATTTATATAAAAGGGGGGAGAAAACGAGACTTAGACTCGGGTCTCATATTTTCCGAGTTTGCTATTCATTAAATATTTAGACTCGAAATTAAAATGTCTTTCATGGTAATGTATTTTAACCCGGAGTTTATGGAACATGAAAATTTTATGGATTTCAGATACGGTGACTGAATTTTAAAGAAGAGATGAGAGGTGTATTTTGTACAAAGAAGTTGATTTAAAGTATGGTAACAAAGTACTTTTGTTGCTTAAAAGTATTTCCAAAACAACCTACATTTCATCCAAAATAAAATAAAAATTTCTTCTCTGTTTAGAATAAATATTTTAGACATAAGAAATATGTGGTTTTATTAAATTAAGTACCATTATTAATGGATTATTTTTAAGATTACTTTATAAAAATTATTTAATAAAATTATTTATAAAGCAAGACATTTTAAAGAAACAAAAGATATTCATGAAATAAAAAATTTAAAATCCCATCATCTGCAAAATGACTTAAATTTTTTTTTCCGTTAGAAACTTAATTTTTTTTATCATTTCATTAAATTAGGTAATTTTTAACAAGGTATTATTAAGGTTACTTTATAAAATTCATTTAATAATGTTTTTGATAAAATTATGTATGAATGAAGACTTTCTATTTTCAATAACGAAATATATTTACCAAGTAAAAAAATAAAAAATAAAATTCAAACTCCTTCAAATGAATTTGTAATTTTTTAATTTAGAAAGTTAAATTTTATATCATCTTATTAAATTAAGTACCATTGTTAAGCAGGTATTCTTAAGGTCTCTTTATAAAAGTATGTAATAAAATTATTTAAAAATATTTATTAAGCAAAACAGTTTGTGATAATATTGTAACATCAATTCAAGTGGGAGAAAATTAAAGAAAAGTAATTGCTTTTCAATTATATTGATATAATTGATAGCATTTAAGGAGGTTGAAGCATTAATTTTGTTATTTATATTATTATTTTTTTGGCAATGTGGTCTCGAAATTTAATGCTAAATTTGTGAGAAAATTTGTTTGTTGTTCAAATATATCAATTTGAGATATTTATATTATTAATCTTGTAATTTTAATTAATATTTTAAGGTAAAGAGTTCTATAAAACTAATGTTAAATATTAAAAAAAAAATGATGAAAAATGCTTTCTTCAAAGAAATTAATTTGAACGTGCTGATACTGTAACATCATTTCACGTGGGAGAAAATTAAAGAAAATTTAAGGAAAAGTTATTTTTATGCAGTTATTTTGATATAATTAATATCGTTTAAACGGGTTGACGTATTATTTTTGCTATTTATATTATAATTTTTTAGGTAATATGATCTTGAAATTTAATGCTAAATTTGTGAGAAAATGATAATAAATATTTTGTTCAAAGAAGTTACTTTAAAAATATGTGCTTATGCTGTAACGTCATATTATGTTGGAATGAATTTAAAGAAAATTTCTAGAAATATGACTCTTATTCAATTAAATTAATTTAAGGTAAATATGTTATTAATTTTGCCATTTATATTAATATTTTAAGGTAAATTGTAGTTGAAATTTAATGTCAAACATGAAAGAAAATATAAAAATATGTTTTTCAAAGAAGTTATGTTAAAAGTATGTGCTGATGCTGTGACGTCATGTCATAGATTTAGGTTTGGAGACCTACTGTCTACTTTTTTCAACACGAGGGTTAACAAGACCGGGACCTACTGCTTAAAGCTAATTCCTAACGGCTACGAACATTCATGCTATAGTGGGATTTGAACCCAAGAACTCCGGTACCGAATTGTTTTAACCATTCGGCTATAGTTTAGCATCAAGTCATTGAAGAACATATTTTTTATTATTTTTTCAATATATTAAAATTTTGTAACTTATGCTTTGAGCATTTAAAAAAAGTTACACATATTTAAAAATTATTTAGATACACACTATGCAATATCTTAAAGTCTTGAAATATTTTGGGATAGTATTTGTAATGTTTAAGAAACTTCAATATATTTTTGTGTTATTTTATCACTTTTGTTGAGAATCAAACACTTTCAACACTATTGTAAATTTAAGGCAAAAATTACATTTTTGTAAACATTTTGTGTTATAAAAATTATCGTTGCAAATTTTTACACAGTGCAATGCAATTTTGTTCAATAAAATTCTTAAGTATAAATAAACATTAAAATTAAGTTTTTCTTTCGAGTTTTTTTAAAAATTCTTACTGTATTTCTAAAAATATCAATTTACAATTCTCGCGTTAGAATTTTGAAGTTTCTAACATAGATTCAAAATTTCAATCTCCTGTAAAATCCAAAAGTATTATAATGTTGAATTCTAAAAGAATATTTGATAAACTATAATCCGATTTTAGATGATAGTTTAAACTATTTTGTTGTTATAAAGTAACAAGTTGTTATCCAATCCAATTTATATATTTCCTATTTTTACTACGAGTATTAATTTTCTAAGTGCTTTTCTACTAAATCGATTTTTAAAATGAATGCAAAATAGATCAAAGCAACATATATACGCCGTTCAAGTCACCAACTTAAAAGAGGTATGAATGAAAACACATATATCGAACATTTAGTAAATAGTTTTGTTTATTGGAAATTTCTGTAAAATGAATAACATATTTACTCTTGTATTAAAAACGATTTTAATCATAAATTTGACGTCAAAACTCAAGTTGCCGTTTACACACGGAATATCTTTCATTTCTTTGCGTGGTTGCCACCTAAACATTAGGAGTTAAGATAAAAAGTCGTGTGAATAAATAAAATCTTAAAAAATCTCTCTCAATAGAAGTAATGCAGTATCTATATTTTCTTACTTGTTTTGTACTTGTTTTATATAACACTGCTAACAGAGTATTAATTATTATTCAAACTTTACATTTACGACTTGATAAAGGTTTCTACTTTATTTTATTATATATCATGACTTCGAAGAAAATTAAATATCGCGATATTTACTACAATATTACTAAAAGCGGTAAAACTGCAATATTTATTGCAGTATATTACAATATATTCCAAGAGTAATGCTACAGTGTCGCAAAAAGCGTTATAAAACAGTTATAGAAATTTATTTTGTAGTACATAGAAGTATCTTGTATAGAACTGTTTTACTTGGTAAATTAAGTGATTTATGCTGTAGAGCATAGAAGAATCTTTGTGTAAAACTATTCTAATAGGTAATTTACTTACTGTTTTTTGTAAAACATAGAAGCATCTTGTATAGAACTGTTTTATTAGGTATATTAAGTTATTTATTCTGTAGGACATAGAAGCATCTTGTATAGAACTAGTCTACCAGGTATATTAAGTGATTTATTCTATAGATAATTGAAGAATCTTTGTATAAAACTATTCTACCTGGTATAATATATTACTTATTTAGTAGGGCATAAAAGCATCTTGTACAGATCTGTTTTATTAGGTATATTAAGTTATTTATTCTGAAAGACATAGAAGCATCTTGTATAGAACTGGTCTACGAGGTATATTAAGTGATTTATTCTGTAGAGCATTGAAGCATCTTTGTATAAAACTATTCTACTTGGTATATTATATTACTTATTTTGTAGGGCATAGAAGCACCTTGTATATAACTGTTTTACTCGATAAATTAAGTGATTTATGCTGTAGAGCATAGAAACATGTTTGTGTAAAACTATTCTACTAGGTGTATTAAGTTACTTATTTTGTAGAACATAGAAACGTCTTGTACAGATCAGTTTCATTAGATGTATTAAGTTATTTTTTCTGTAGGACATAGAAGCATCTTGTATAGAACTAGTCTACCAGGTATATTAGGTGATTTATTCTGTAGAGCATAACATCATATTTGTATAAAACTATTCCAGTTTAAATATTGTATATTATATTACTTATTTTGTAGGGCATAGAAGCATCTTGTATTGAACTAATCTACTAGGTATATTAAGTGATTTATTCTGTAGAGCATAGAAGCATATTTGTATAAAACTATTCTACTTGACATAATATATTACTTATTTTGTAGGGCATAGAAGCCTCTTGTAGACCTAGTCTACCAGGTGTATTAAGAGATTTATTCTGTAGAGCATTGAAGCATCTTTGTATAAAACTGTTTTACTTGTATGTTATATTACTTATTTTGTAGGGCATAGAGGTATCTTGTATAGAACTGTTTAATTCGGTAAATGAATTGACTTATGCTGTAGAACATAGAAGCATCTTGTGCAGAGCTGTTTTATTAAGTATATTAAGTTATTTTTTCGGTAGGACATAGAAGCATCTTGTATAGAACTAGTCTAAGTATTTTAAGTGATTTATTCTGTAGAGCATAGAAGTATATTTGTATAAAACTAGTCTACTAAGCATGTTATGTGATTTATTCTGTAGAGCATAGAAGCATCTTTGTATAAAGCTATTCTACTTATTATATTTGTATTATTTTTTTTTGTAGGACATAGAAGCATCTTGTATAGAACTGTGTTATTAGGTCTACTAAGTTATTTATTCTATTGGACGTAGAAGCAACTGGTATAGAACTAGTCTACTAAGTATATTAAATGATTTATTCTGTAGAGCATAGAATCATATTTCTATAAAACTATTCTATTTAGTATATTATATTACTTATTTTTTAGGGAATAGGAGCATCTTGTATAGAACTCTTTTATTAGGTAAATTAATTGATTTATTCTGTAAAGCATAGAAACATCATGTATAAAACTATTTTATTAGGTATATTATGTTATTTATTTTGTATTGCATAGAAGAATCTTTTACAGAACTAGTCTACTAGGTACATTAAGGGATTTATTATAGGAAATAGAAGAATCTTATATAGAACTAATTTATTAGTTATATTAAGTTATTTATTCTGTACGACACAGAATCATCTTGAAGAGAAATATTTTACTAGACTTCTTAAGTTACTTATTCTATATGGCATAGAAGCATATTGAATAGAACTGTTTTACTCTATAAATTAAGTTATTTATTCTGTATTGCAAAAAACATCTTGTATAGAACTATTTTACTATGTAAGTCATTTATTTTGTACCTTAGATAAATCCCAGTTTAAATATAATTATAGCAACTTCAAAACTAATCTAATTTTTTAATGGATCGAACTTCAGGTATAATAAAAGAATCATAAAATATAAAAAAAATAAATGGGAAATAATGAGATTATAGAATGGAATAAATAAACCGACAGTTGAAAGTAAATCCAATTTTCTCTTAGTTTTGTTAATCATTTTATATGTGACAGGAAAAACTTCCCAGATATAAAGTAAAATTTTAAAAAACTGCAAAGTAACGTATGAATGCGTTTTATAAAATGTGACAAAAAAGAAATAAAACAAGCCCTTGTTTCCTTATTTTTTCTCCCGCTGAGAAAAGAGAAAAACGTAAATGGCGCTGCAAAATCTAGTATCAGGCTTTTAAGAGTATTAAAGAAATTGTTTGCTGGATATTTCTAAAATAAATCTAGCTTGTACTCTTTGCGAAATAGTTTTAAAACAGTGTTACTGAGATTTCACGTTTGTGTTAAGGATGCACGGTACTTTTCGAGTTGTAAAATAATCTTTTTCACAGGTAAATTTTTGTTTTCGATTCAAAGTCATCAGTTCTTGATATTTTTTTGGTTAAATTATTCCAAGTTACTTGTGTGTGAGTATTCAAATGCAGTTTTATTCCTTCTTTGGAGATTATCCTGATATTTATGTTAAAATAAATATCCGTTAAAATAAATATCCTGATATTTATTCTTGTATTTATTGACTTTTTTCCTTTGTTACAATTTTCACTACGTATTATATTTTGAACTTGTGTTGCTTTGCAAATTTACTTATCATTTTGATGTATTAGCAAACTCTGTGAGATAGTTTAGAAGTTTTCTTTTGATTCAATATTTTTCAGTGTTTATGGAAATTAAAGTTATTGATTTATTAACAATTTATCTTGTTCCTTATTCTTGTGTAAATTTCAGTGAATTTCATTTTTTACTCTTACTCGTCAAGACTTTTTTTTTTACTTTATGTTGAATTATATACTATTCTTCTGTGATCTTCTATGCTAACTTTTTTTTGTGGTCATTTTTAATTAGTTCGTTTATTTTATTATATTCGTCAATTCCGTGTAAGTTTACGGAATTTACGTTTGAGTTATTGCATTTCTGTGTTTATTAGAAATTAATTTATTGATCTTTTGTTAATTTTTGATTATTTCGTGCATTTTATTTTATTTCCTAGTTTCGTGAAAGTGTTCGGAATTTACGTTTGAGTTAATTCATTTCTGTGTTTATTAGAAATTAATTTATTGATTTTGTGTTAATTTTCAATTAGTTCGTGCATTTCATTTTTTCCGCCAGTTCCGTGTAAGTGTTCGGAATTTACGTTTGAGTTATTGCTTTTCTGTGTTTAGTAGAAATTTTCGATTAGATCGTGCATTTAGATTTTATTTTCCAGTTTCGTGTAAGTATTCGGAATTTACATTTGAGTTATTGCTTTTTTGTGTTTATTAGAAATTAATTTATTGATCTTTTTTAATTTTAGATTAGTTTGTGCATTTTATTTTATTTCCCAGTTCCGTGTAAGTGTTCGGAATTTACGTTTGAGTTAATTCTTTTCTGGGTTTATTAGAAATTAATTTATTGATCTTTTGTTAATTTTCGGTTAGTTCGTGCATTTTATTTTATTTCCCAGTTTTGCGAAAGTGTTCGGAATTTACGTTTGAGTTATTTTTTTGTGTTTATTAGAAACTAATTTATTGATCTTTTGTTAATTTTTGATTAGTTCGTGCATTTTATTTTATTTTATTTTCCAGTTTCGTGTAAGTGTTCGGAATTTACGTTTGAGTTATTGCTTTTTTGTGTTTATTAGAAATTAATTTATTGATTTTGTATTAATTTTCAATTAGTTCGTGCATTTTATTTTATTTCCCAGTTTTGTGTAAGTGTTCGGAATTTACGTTTGAGTTATTGCGTTTCTGTGTTTATTAGAAATTAATTTATTGATGTTGTGGTAATTTTTGATTAGTTCGTGCATTTCATTTTTCCCCAGTTCCGTGTAAGTGTTCGGAATTTATGTTTGAGTTATAGCTTTTGTGTGTTTATTAGAAATTAATTTATTGATCTTTTGTTAATTTTCGATTAGTTCGTGCATTTTATTTTATTTCCCATTTTCATGTAAGTGTTCGGAATTTACGTTTGAGTTAATTCATTTCTGTGTTTATTAGAAATTAATTTATTGATCTTTTGTTAATTATTAATTAGTTCGTGCATTTTATTTTATTTCCCAGTTTTGTGTAAGCGTTCGGAATTTACGTTTGAGTTATTGTGTTTCTGTGTTTATTAGAAATTAATTTATTGATCTTCTGTTAATTTTCAATTAGTTTTTGCATTTTATTTTATTTCCCAGTTTTGTGTAAGTGTTCGGAATTTACTTATGAGTTATTTTTTTTTTGTGTTTATTAGAAACTAATTTATTGATCTTTTGTTAATTATTAATTAGTTTGTGCATTTTATTTTATTTCCCAGTTTCGTGTAAGTGTTCGGAATTTACGTTTGAGTTATTGTATTGTGTTTATTAGAAACTAATTTATTGATCTTTTGTTAATTGTCGATTAGTTTGTGCATTTTATTTTATTTCCTGTTTCGTGCAAGTTTTTTGGAATTTACTTTCAGTTATTCTTTTTCTGAATTTATTGAATTTTTTTGATTAATGCAATTTTTATCTAATCATAATTCTTTACAGTTTACTTTAATTTCCTTTTAATTATTTTGCAATATTCAACTGAAAATTTTCCCCCCGATCCTTTACTAGTTAACGTCTAGTTACGTAATTTATTACGTTTTCTAACTTCAATGAAAAACACATGAGTAATATTAGAGGCATGTTTTTTATTTTTAAAAAATATATTTTTAGTATACTTAGTAATATTATAAAATTTTTCTGACTCTTTTAATACGAAAATTTTAGGGAGGTTTAAAGAAAAATTGAGTCTTTTTTTTACTAGGGGTTTCTAAATGAGGATTTTAAGTTAAGAGTTTAACTGTATAAAGATTCTGTAGTTTTTGTTATATAAAGTATTTTAATAATAAAAATTATACCATTAAAAACAGAAATCTACTTTATCTGCAAAAATGGACTTTGAAACATTTAAGTTAGAAAAAATTCTTTTTATAAAATAGAATCTAATTCCTAGTTTAAAATTAAGCTAATTCGAGAAAAACTATTTAAATTTAAACCCTAAAAAATGGTATTTTTTAAAATTTTTCATCAAAGCTTTTTAACTTTTATAGAAGTTAAACATCACACAGTTTAGATTGTAAATGAAATACCATATTTAAGTTCAATTTAACAGCAAAATTTATTTTGAATACGTATGTATCCAGATATATTTCGCAATTAAGAATCAGAAATCTACTTTATCTGCAACAATTTTTCGAAACAATTAAGAACAATTCTTTTTATAAAATAGAATCTAATTCCTAGTTTAAAATTAAGCTAATTCGAGAAAAACTATTTAAATTTAAACCCTAAAAAATGGTATTTTTTAAAATTTTTCATCAAAGCTTTTTAACTTTTATAGAAGTTAAAACATCACACAGTTTAGATTGTAAAATGAAATACATATTTAAGTTCAATTTAACAGCAAAATTTATTTTTAATACGTATATATCCAAATATATTTCGCAATTAAGAAAATTACATTTTTTTTCTTTTAGGGTATAGTTATTATATTACTTTTAAAAATATAATATTTGAAATTACAAACTTGTAATATAATTGTTGTAGAGTAATTATTTTACGTTTAGAATATTATTAAACATCTTGCAAAAAATTATTTTTAAAGAGGCAGGAATTTTTATTTTATAATACATCGGAAAATGGTGTTTTGAAGGAATTTGTTAGTATCACCTTGAAGCAATGTATTTTTTTTTAATTTAATGATGATTTATTTGTTTAAGGAAGCAAAAGAACCTCAAAATGACAAAAATCGGCCAAAACTTTAAAAATATTTTATTTTCTCAAAAAGTTAGTTAAACGCTGAGTTATCAAACTACTCTTTTCGGATAACACGATTGTTTTACATTGCTAAAACATTATATTAACATACAAAATTATATTAAACTTTCAGACTGATAATTTTTTATTGAATTACTTATTTCAAAATGTTTCTAGTGCTAATCTTTTATGTATTTCCTGTTCAAAATTTTAGAGATTGTCTACTTATTTATTTGATATAAAATTGGGTATACTTTATTAAAACCCCAAAGTATTTTCTCGAGTTCCAAAGAATTTATATTATCGTTAAATGTTAAAACACAGTTCCTGAAACACTGTATAATTTTTAAAAATTGTCGTACATAAATTGTATATAACGTAAGTAAAAGTTTCAGACTGATAATTTTTTATTGAATCACTTATTTCAAAATGTTTCTAGTACATTTCTTTTATTATTTCTTGTTCAAAATTTTGGAGATTGTCTACTTATTTATTTGATATAAAATTGGGTATACTTTATAAAAACCCCAAAGTATTTTCTCGAGTTCCAAAGAATTTATATTATCGTTAAATGTTAAAACACAGTTCCTGAAACACTGTATAATTTTTAAAAATTGTCGTACATAAATTGTATATAACGTAAGTAAAACTTTCAGACTGATAATTTTTTATTGAATCACTTATTTCAAAATGTTTCTAGTACATTTCTTTTATTATTTCTTGTTCAAAATTTTGGAGATTGTCTACTTATTTATTTGATATAAAATTGGGTATACTTTATTAAAACCCCAAAGTATTTTCTCGAGTTCCAAAGAATTTATATTATCGTTAAATGTTAAAACACAGTTCCTGAAACACTGTATAATTTTTAAAAATTGTCGTACATAAATTGAAATTTCATACCCAGTTTAGTTTCTATACAAATTATATACAAAAACAGTTGCTGGAACAAAATATATTTTTTTATTTGTCTTTTAGTATTTAACGTAAGTAAACATCGATTTATAGGTTTGTTTATAGATAAATTGTAAAAATAAAATGAAAAAATAAAATCGATTGGACAGTACTAAATTGTGCACTACGACTATTGTTTTAGAGTTACTGTTCGAAGACTTAACTTTTGTGAAAGGATCTGATATTTTAATAAAAAAAATCTTTTCTAATAGATTTTTGTGTTATAGAAAGAATTGTGGATATAAATAATATTTAACGTAAATGAAAATCCTTTCTAATCAACCATCAACCAAGTTTTTGGATCGAATACTTGACTTCATTTTAGCCTCACGCTTATCGAAACAATTCACTAACGTCAATCAATCTTTTCTTCTTTCTCTTTCCTTAAGTCAAAAGACATATTTTATTTGTAACCATTAAAGCATCATTTTTGATGTCAAACATGTAATTTTCATACTCTGAAATTTGTAAATGAGAATAATTTGCATTTAATGCTCTCTTCTATTTTTTGCAAAGCGTTTTCCCTTATACTACTATTTTTAATATGTATTACAATATATTTTCCATGTTTTAAGCAGCATATTTAATATTATATTAACAAATATATGTACCAAAAGTAATTAAAAACATTTATGTATATTATATATATATATATATATATAAAATATATATATATATATATATATATATATAGATATATATATATATATATATATATATATATATATATATATATATATATATATGTTATATATATGATATATATATATAATATATAATATATATATATATATATATATATATATAATGTATATATATATATATTATATATATATATATATATATATATATATATATATATATATATATATATATATATATATATTTATATATATATATATATATATATATATATATATATATAAGTATGCATGTATATATTATATATATATATGCATATAAATTATTTATATAAATTATATTAAATATATAGTATATATATAAATATCGAAATAAATATTATATATATATATATATATGTAATGTAAATAATATATGTAAATAAATATAATTTTATATTATAGATATAAAATATATATATAAAAATATATTTTTAAATAATATTTTATAATTTATATAATTAAAATATCTATTTATATATATAAATAATATAAATATATATAAAATATATTAAAAGAATATGTATAATAATAAAATATATATAATAAATAATATTCAAGTATGCATTATTTTTCAGGTTATGTATAAAAACTTGGAAATATTTTTGAAGATTAAATTCATATAGAAAAAAATGTTAAAATATTAACTATTTTTCATGGAATATTAATGGATATGTCAAAATGTTTTTTCAAGTTAAGAAATTTTTATATTCTTAAATCATTTAATCTGTAAGAATAAATTTTCTCATGTAAAATAAAAATTTGAAAATCTATGTATATTTTGAATTGTATATATTTGGATTTGTTTCTGTATTTTCTCCATGGCGTAAATTCACATCAGAAAACTATTGAAATTTGACTTATTTTTATGAGAAAATTCATTTATTTTGTATTTTTTAAGTTACTCTCGCTAAAGAATGTATAGAAAAAGTATATTTAAATAATAACTTGATTACGAATTGTTTAAGTAACAATATAAATCGTCTCGATTTGGAAATTTGCTCAGTGATTATGTATATTTTGATTGACGTTATCTGTTCATCCATTTGGAGTGGTGTTTCTGTATTTTCTCCTGGCTTAAATTCACATTCTGAAAACTAACAAGCGTTGACTTTTACATTATGAGAAATTTCATTGCTGTATAGGATTTTTATTTTTAAATATATGCAACCTATGAAACTCTCTTTGAAAGTTTCCGAATGTATAGAAAAAGTATATTTAAATAATAACTTGATTACGAATTGTCTAAGTAACAATATAAATCGTCTCGATTTGGAAATTTGCTCAGTGATTATGTATATTTTGATTAATGTTATCTGCTCTTCCATTTATGGTGATGTGTCTGTATTTTCGCTTGGCTTCAATTCGTATTCTGAAAGCTAATGCGGGTTGAATTTGACATTATGAAAAATTTCATTGCTGTATTGGATTTTTATTTAAAAAAAGTGCAATCTATGAAACTCACTCTGAAAGATTCCGATTCAATGGAAGTAATATATTTAAATATTAATTTGATTAAGAATACTCTATGTAATATTATAAATCAACTAGATTAGGAAATTTCCTCCATCATTATGTATATTTTGATTGACGTTAACTGTTCATCCATTTGGAGCAATGTTTCTGTATGTGCTCCTGGCTTCAATTCACATTCTGAAAACTACTAAGCGCTGATTTTAACATTATGAAAAAAATTATTGCGGTATAGGACTTTAATTTAAAATAAAAGCATTCTATGAACCTCTCTCTAAAATCCTACCCTTATATGGATGTAATATATTTAAATAATATTTAGATTAGGAACAGTTTATGTAACATTATAAATCGTCTCGATTAGGAAATTTGCTCAATCTTTATGTATATTTAGATTGACGTTATGGGTCTATCCATTTGGAGAGATGTGTCTGTATTTAATGTATTCTTAAATTTAAAACAATATGAATTCTTTTGCGGTTGTCACGTAATTTATATATATTAAAAATCCGATATGTAATGTACATTCTGCCAGTGTTTTCTCCTATGGAGTTTTGATAGACTCAGATCGATTTTTTAGAATAATATGTACAATAATATATTTTCAATGTAAATTTCTATTTTGAATTATTTAATTTATAAAATTATTGATTAATTTTTTTTTATTAGAATTTTTTTATATTTTATATTTATTTAGAATTATTTCTTTTTTTGTTTTTGTATTTTGATTAAATCTTTTTTATTATATATATTTATTATATTTATATTATATTATTTTTTATTTTTTATAATTTTACAGTAAAAAAATCTAGTCGACAAAGGGTGAAGTAAAAATCTTTGTAGAACAATTTATATTTTATTTAGTATTTTAATAAAATATATTTTATTTATATATATATTTTTTTTTTTATAGGATATTTATTTTTAGAAAAATGCATTCTATGGAACGGCCTTGAAAGCCTCAGATTGTATAGAAAAAATATATTTAAATAATAATTAGATTAGAAACAGTTTATGTAACATTATAAATCGTCTTGATTAGGAAATTTGCTCAGTGATTATATATATTTTGATTGATGTTATCTGTTCTTCCATTTGGAGGGATGTGTCTGTAAAAAAATTATATTTAATATATATTTTTTTTTATATTTTTATTTTTTTTATTATATTATGAAATCTTGAATTTTTTAGTAGTATATATAATAATAATTTTATTACGAATAGTTATGTGTATTTTTATTATATATATATATATATATATATTATATATATATATATATAATATATATAATATATATATATATACATATATATATTAATACATATATAAATATATATATTAAATATATATATAATATATATATATATTATAAAATATATATATATATATATATATATTATATATATATATATTATATATATATATATATATATAAATATATATATGTATATATGTCACGTCTAAAAAGGGGGGATTTGTAGAAATTGGAGAGTTGTAAACGATTTAAAAGGGAACTCTTTCGTAACAACAAAACAAATAAAAAAACCTACGTGTAATCTTTTAGCATAATTCCGTCAAGCGACAGGATATTCGTCAGAATTTGATGAATAAACAAAGTAATAAGACATAGTTAGTGCGAAGACGTAGGGCTGTCAGCAGCATTCATGCGTGGCTCAGCCCCGAAGTAATCAAAATGGCGCAGGTGACGCCTGAAATGGAAACTATTCTTTTAATAAAGATATTATATACCAAGAAAGACTGCTTCTTCTATTCGCCTATCACTGGGTACGACATATATATTTATATTAATTGTAATTATTTAATAAAAAATAACAAAAATAAAATTTTTCTTTGTTGACCTAAGTACAAATTGACTTTTATTTTTTTATGCATTACTTGTTTGTACTGTCATATTTAAGAGATTTTTTTTTATAAATAGTAGCATGTGGAAATATCACGTCGTATACAGTTTAACACTTGAAATCGCCAAATTTATAAAATTTTTTGTAGCTTTTTGGGCAGCGTCATAAACGACAACTACCATATTCTTTTACTAACCTCTCCCACAGCACGACATAATACTTCTATCTCCTTATAATCTGAAAGAAAATTAAAATTGTATGCTTTATAATGAAATCCACTGAAAAACTGTGGGATTTCACTGTTCGTGAAAGTGTTAATTTATTTTTTAGTGTTGCAAAAATCCTTTGAAACTACGTCTTTTATTACAGGTAATATATACTTACATAATGCTTTCTTTAAATGCGTATACTTTAAAACAGCAAAGCCGAAGTAGCTTGTATTTAAGCATTTATGTTAAAGAAACTGAAGAATTATAAAACTAGTGCCTTTTGGGAGAAAAAAGCTCAGTTTGAATTGTTTCGCGGAGATTTATCCATTCAGTGAGTAAACAAAGAGTAAGCAAAGCAAATTATAATGCCCAAGAATACGAGGGACCAGGAGAGATTGGAAACTAACCGTGGAAGATTAAAAAGAACTAAGAATCTTTTGACTTATTTTCTCAACTTCTTTTAACTTAAAGCGAATACGGTGATGGCAAAAATAATCCAATTTTCATCTTTACTTTTTTTTTCTTTAGGGGCCACGTCTGCTAAGTTGCAGCAAACGGTCGTTCTAAAAGTGAAATGAATTTTAAATGTCTTTGTGTCAAGCACAATTTTCTATAATCTCTAAAATAAAGAGGAGAAATGTTACAGTCGTGCCCGGAAGGGAAAAAAATGAAATATTTAAAACTTACCGCAGACATTGGTGTAGAGCTTAAGAGATGGGATGGAAATTCGTGAAGCGAATTAAACTGGGATGAAATACTGCTCAAGGAAATAATGGGTCTGCATTTTTAAGGAATTATTTCAACGTCAGTCATGGGAATAAAATCCTAATAACATTCTTTACTTTTTCAGTAATCTACAGTTGGAAGTGAGACTCTGCATAAATATTAAAATTAACTTTCAAAAAGTCCCAAAACTGTCAAAAATTAATGAAGTATTTTCAAATTACATATTACGTAATGATTATATAAATTAAATTATCGTCATTCAACAGATTTTTATAGGTATAAAAGACGAAGATGTGCTTTCGGCAAAAATCAGCAATATTTGTACACTCAAAATGGCAACAGCTGAAACGAACAAATTTAAAAGTTATCAGCCAACCGAATGTTTTACAGATCGAGAGAAATAGTAAATTTGTGTGTGAAATATGAACTGTACACGTGGATTACTCTGAAAATTTTGAGATAGAAATAGGTTATTAAAGTTATACTTACAAAATTTTAATTGTGTTCAAAGTAGTCTTCTCCAGCACTTTTGTAAACGAATTTTCCACAGATTAACCCTCTAAGCGGTTCGCACGTACAATTCTGCCAAACAGATGATATCTTCAAAACGTAGAATTTTCGACCTCCAAAAACTCTCCGAAAATGGATGTAATGTACAATTCTGTCAGTGCCAAGAAATTTTTGTCAGGTCGATTGTTGAGGAACTGCACCCCTCTTTGACTGGCATTTATTGAGGGATGCACCCCTACCACCCGAGGCACAAAGACGCGGATCGCTTTTCATGGCTTTGTAAATCTCTATTTCGAAGTATTTCGTTTGTGGTAACAGATGTATCTCTAATTGCACCTCTTAAATATCTTGGATGACTTTCGTATAAAAAATATAAACAAGTCTCTCAAAGAATATTTGTACTTTTAGAATCCATTATTTCTTATGGGATGATCTTCGAGACTTGACGGGCTGTATGTGTATTAAAAATTAACAATCCATAATATCTATATGTCTATTTAAAACCGGAAGTAAAGGGACAATAATGAGGGTAGGTTTCCCGTATTCCATTCTAGTTGACCAATGGGAAGGAACAAACATAGAACGCTTTGGCCACTGACACAGTAAACCTTATATATATATATATATATATATATATATATATATATATATATATTATATATATATATATATATATATATATATATATATATATATATATATATATACATATATATACATATATATATATATATATATATATATATATATATATATATATATCTGTATATATATATATATATATATATATATATATATATATATATATATATATATATATATATATATATATATATATATATATATATATATATATATATATATATATATATATATATATATATATATATATATATATATATATATATATATATATATATATATATATATATATATATATATATATATATATATATATATATATATATATATATATATATATATATATATATATATATATATATATATATATATATATATATATATATATATATATATATATATATATATATATATATATATATATATATATATATATATATATATATATATATATATATATATATAATGTCTAAAAAGTGGGATTTGGAAAAATTAAGCGAGTTGTAAACGATTTAAAAGGGAACTCTTTCGTAACAACAAAACAAATCAAAAAACCTACGCTTGTGTAATCTTTTAGCATAATTCCGTCAAGCGACAGGATATTCGTCAGAAATTGATGAATAAACAAAGTAATAAGACATAGTGCGAAGACGTAGGACTGTCAGCAGCATTCACGCGTGGCTCAGCCCCGAAGTAATGAAAATGGCGCAGGTGAAGCCTGAAAGGGAAACTATTCTTTAATTAAAGATATTATATACCAAGAAAGACTGCTTCTTCCATTCGCCTATCACTGGGTACGACATATATATTTATATTAATTGTAATTATTTAATAAAAAATAACAAAAATAAAATTTTTCTTTGTTGACCTAAGTACAAATTGACTTTTATTTTTTTATGCATTACTTGTTTGTACTGTCATATGTAAGAGATAATTTTTTCCTAAATAGTAGCATGTGGAAATATCACGTCGTATACAGTTTAACACTTGAAATCGCCAAATTTATAAAATTTTTTGTAGCTTTTTGGGCAGCGTCATAAACGACAACTACCATATTCTTTTACTAACCTCTCCCACAGCACGACATAATACTTCTATATCCTTATAATCTGAAAGAAAATTAAAATTGTATGCTTTATAATGAAATCCACTGAAAAACTGTGGGATTTCACTGTTCGTGAAAGTGTTAATTTATTTTTCAGTGTTTAAAAAATCCTTTGAAACTACGTCTTTTATTACAGG
>CM063509.1:69831612-69834112 GCA_032207245.1 Pardosa pseudoannulata
TATGTATATATATATAATATGTATTATACATAATATATGTATATAGATAATATATATATATATTTTATTATATATAAATATATATATATATATATATATATAAATATATATATATATATTATAATATATACATATATATATTTATATATATATATATATATATATATATATATATACATATACATATGTATATTAATATATATATATATATATATTTTATATATATATAATATATATAAAATATATATTATATATATAATATATATTATATATATATGTATATTATGTATATATATACATATATATATTTAAATATATATACATATATATATAAATTTTGAAAAAAATATAGAAATATTTATATATATATAAATATGTATATATATATGTTTATATATAGAATATATATATATAAATATATATATGTTTTATATACACAATATATACATTAATAAATATATATAATATATATAAATAAAAAATGTATTTATGATATATACATATATATATAAAAATATATATATATATAAATATAGAATATATATATATATAAATATATATATTACTACTACCAAACTGCAAATGGAATTAATATAAGCTGGCATATGATTAATACATCATACATCTGTTAAGCACGCGCAATCGACACAGCTAATTAAGTTTACATTAAAGATGCTCACTTAATTTCTGAATGCACCTAGTATGTAGAAAATTTACAAAAGATTTTGATGACAATAATAAATAAAAATAAGTATAGATAATCTCCTTCATAACCGATAGAATAGTTGCGGAATGGTCTTTTCAATAATCACGTATCATACAAATGTCTATATGAGACTTTATTTGGTTCCCAAGCTCTCATAAATGTAATTAGATCCTAGGGTCTAACGATGACATATAGTTTTTATTATAACTCAAATATTCATTGATCTAGCTATGTTCAAAGAATGTTTCATATTTTGATAATATGTACACACATGGAGTACAAAATAATACTAACTTGTGAAAAAGTATGACATATTTCACAATTGCAGTACAGCCCAGATTCTTGCAACAGAAGTCTGCCACCTCGAGCCTAAAGAGGAAGGTACCAGTCTCTCAACAGTAGTCACCTGCGTTGCATGCTTCTATTGAACTGTCTGTGATAAATTGAAATGTTAAACCTGTCAGAGTTCCAAAGAGGAATGATAGTTGGAACTCATTTAAGTGGAGCATCCGTTACGGAAAAAGCAAAACTTTTGGGGTTTGCAAGGAACACGGTATCAGCCGTTTGGACAGCTTACACAAAAGAGGATAAGACGACGTTTTCAACGTTCAACATTTCCTGGAAGTCAGAGCTTGTTGATAGGTCTTAAAGCACATAGTAGCCAAAAAGCACAAGCAATCGTTATCCAAGATAACATCCAAAATAAACAGTAATTTCCATGAACTGGTTTCAACAAAAACTGTCAAAAATGGGAACTTTATGCTGCGAATATTAATGGCAGAGTGGTAATTCGTAAACCCTTGGTGACAGCAACTAATACTTTCAATCTATACCAGTGGGGATTCACAGAGATCACAAAGGCTGGTCTCCACAGCAGTGACTGTAGGTAATATAGTCAGATGAATCGCCATCCCCACTGTCTCAGATGAAAGGACGTGTTTAAAGGACGCCCTTCACAGAAGAATTTCATCCTGAATGCCTCTTGCCGACCGTGAAGCATGGGAGTGGCTACATTATAGTGCGATATCTTACGCGGTCTTGGAACACTTGTTTTTCTGCATGCTGCTGACAAACACCGATATGAAGAGAGGCATCTACCTGTCAGCTACAATATCAGGGACTTAGTATGGGTCTTTACCCCGATAGGAAAAGTAGGATTATCCGAAAAGGTACTGAGACGTTACTTCGGACCTTATTAAGTAACACGATGATTGTCCGACCTGACATATGCAGTAAAGTGTGAAACAAGATAGAGGGCGTCGGAGTTCACAAAACGTCATCCATTTACTACGATAAAAACCTTATATTGGTTCAAAAAGACAATTGGATGTTGAGGAGATGCCTATATCCAAGAGACATACTACAAGGAGCCAAACAAGATTACAGTGGAACGCTGCTTCCTCTAAAGAGAGGGGGTAATGTAGCGAAAATCGTTCCTTTCTTTCAAGGACATTCTGGCTCAGTCGGTGAAGCAGCGGCCTCGTGATTGGGAGATTCTGGGTTGGAAAGCAAGCGAGGTAAGTTGTCTTTTACATTGATTTTAGTTTGTGCTTTATGTTAATTTAAGTTAATCATGAAAATTTATGTAAATCATAATTCCTAATTTTCTGATATCTTTCAAAGTCTGGAAGGATCCAAGCCTGTATATAAGTAGCTATTCCTTCAGATTCAGGGAAATAAAATCCTGAATTGATATTGAGTGCTTTCCTTTCTATTGAGTTTACCATGTTCTCTTCATCTACACGACAATATCTTTATTCATATGTATTTAACCATTATAAAATAGCGGCCAGT
>CM063509.1:69836612-69841612 GCA_032207245.1 Pardosa pseudoannulata
ATATATATATATATATATATATATATATATGTGTATATATATATATGTGTGTGTGTGTGTGTATGTGTTTGAGTGTGTGTGCATAAAGCAGTGTAAGAGATTGAACTAGTTCATTTTAAAATCCTGCTTTATGTAACACATCATCCCAAAACCACTTCTTTGGCAATTAACCGTATTTAACAAGGGATAACATTCTAACCTGATGTCAGCATGCCATCTCTGCCTCAAAGTTGGCACACAAGACACCTGTATTCACCAATTCAACTAAAATCAATAAGTGTCATAATGTAATGCACCACATTATTTGAAAATTTTACCCTCAATCCCAATCTAGGTTTCAAACCTATGTAAATAATCTTTGTTCTACAGAGAAACATGCTGTGTGGCATCGGCTTTTTACGGCTTCCCCATGTACATATACCAAAAAATGTCAAAATACGCCGATATGATCGGACAAAGGGCTTGTGAAATGACAAACATTTATGATTGTAGCCATCACATTTCTTTCAAAAGTTATTCTCTATTGTATCACTCTAAAACCGAATGCACAAATAAAAAAATTGTAACAGAAATCGTATCCATTCTAACATATCTATTTCAAAAATATCTGCACCTGAGACCTTTTTCTTTCGAAAACCAATCGAATGATGCCTTAAAATGAGCTCTCGGGACATAAGACAATACGAATGACATTTAGATTTCCAATATTTCTTTTATGATATTATCACCCATTATATTTGTGGGCCGTATATTTCTTTCAACCTTTTCTGCATAAAAAATGATAGATTTTCAAATTGTTTTGGAAATTCGTCATAAACTATTTTATTAATTTAAAAATTTCAGTCTAATTATCCGTAATACTGTCTTCATTCTTCATAAAGTAACATATAACCCATCATATCAGAAGATCAGTAAAATTTTTAATTTTCTCGAATTGTAATGTACTCTATGAGGCAGGTGAAAAAAAAATTAATTTTTGGCTGAGAATTATCTGGTCCACGCTCTATAAATTTTTTTATCTTCATACTCCTCTACAGTGTGCCGATACTGTGAATGCAGTTTAGAATCCCGTTGAATTCATTTAGAAAGATAATTCAAAGTTTTCTTGAATATCGTTAAGTTATCGTTAAGTTTTCCCAAATTTTTACAAGTGTAATTATTAGAAATAAAGGAATGATATTATCCTTTCCACTTCAACATGGAGGTAGATAGAATTTATTGTTAATAACGGCGATAAAATTTTCATTGCAACAAAAAATAATCGACGATTAAATTTAAAACTATCACATATGTATCTAATCCATTATTTAACCTTTAAGTTTCGGCTGAAACTTAAAGGCTTTTCTTGTTAATACCAGTGATAAAATTTTCATTGCAACAAAAAATAATCGACGATTAAATTTAAAACTATCACATATGTATCTAATCCATTATTTAACCTTTAAGTTTCGGCTGAAACTTAAAGGCTTTTCTTGTTAATACCAGTGATAAAATTTTCATTGCAACAAAAAATAGTCTACGATTAAATTTAAAACTATCACCTATGTATCTAATCTATTATTTAACCTTTAAGTTTCGGCTGAAACTTAAAGGCTTTTCTTGTTAATACCAGTGATAAAATTTTCATTGCAACAAAAAGTAATCGACGATTAAATTTAAAACTATCACATATGTATCTAATCCATTATTTAACCTTTAAGTTTCGGCTGAAACTTAAAGGCTTTTCTTGTTAATACCAGTGATAAAATTTTCATTGCAACAAAAAATAATCTACGATTAAATTTAAAACTGTCATATATATATATATGTAATCTATTATTTAATCCAAGTATAAAGATCTATTATTCAAGCCAAATATAAAAGAAAATTATTCTTCTAATATCTAAGTTCTGTTGTGAAAGTTTCTTTGCTAAGTCGAAATTATCGTTAAGTTCTTCTCAATTTTATTTGCCACAGTAATTAATTTAAGTAAAGGAAAGAAACGGTCATTTCCACTACACTCTGAAGGTAGATACAATTTCTTGTTAATACTGGTGATGAAATTTTCATCGCAACAAAAAATAGTCGATCATTAAATTTAAAACTATCACATATGTACCTAATCTGTTATTTAAGCCAAATATAAATATCTATTATTTAAGTCAAATATAAAAGAAAATTATGAATATAATATCTAAGTTCTGTTATAAAAGTTTTCTTAGCTAAGTCCAAATTATCGTTAAGTTCTTCCCAATTTTTATTTACCACAGTAATTAATGGAAGTAAAGTAAAGAAACTATCATTTCCACTACAACCTGGATGTAGATGGAATTTGTTGTTAATACCGGTGATAAAATTTTCATTGCAACAAAAAATAGTCGATCATTAAATTTAAAACTATCACATATGTACCTAATCTATTATTTAAGCCAAATATAAAGATCTATTATTTAAGCCAAATATAAAAGAAAATTATTCTTCTAATATCTAAGTTCGGTTATAAAAGTTTTGTTAGCTACGTCGAAATTATCGTTAAGTTCTTCCCAATTTTTATTTACCACAGTAATTAATGGAAGTAAAGTAAAGAAACTATCATTTCTACTACACTCTGGATGTAGATAGAATTTCTTGTTAATACCAGTGATAAAATTTTCATTGCAACAAAAAATAATCTATGATTAAATTTAAAACTGTCACATATATATCTAATCTATTATTTAAGCCAAATATAAAGATCTATTATAAGCCAAATATAAAAGAAAATTATTCATCTAATATCTAAGTTCGGTTATAAAATTTTCTTAGCTAAGTCCAAATTATCGTTAAGTTCTTCCCATTTTTTACCACAGTAATTAATGGAAGTAAAGGAAAGAAACTATCATTTCTACTACACCCTGGATGTAGATAGAATTTCTTGTTAATACCGGTGATAAAATTTTCATTGCAACAAAAAATAATCGACGATTAAATTTAAAACTATCACATATGTATCTAATCTATTATTTAAGCCAAATATAAAGATCTATTATTTAAGCCAAATATAAAAGAAAATTATTAATCAAATATCTAAGTTCGGTTATAAAATATATATTTCTTATCTAAGTCCAAATTATCGTTAAGTTATTCCCAATTTTTTTACCACAGTAATTAATAGAAATAAACGAAATAAATTATCCTTTCCACTACACCCTGGATGTAGATAAAATTTCTTGTTAATAGCGGTGATAAAATTTTCATTACAACAAAATATAGTCGATCATTAAATTTAAAACTATCACATATGTACCTAATCAGTTATTTAAGCCAAATATAAAGATCTATTATTTAAGCCAAATATAAAAGAAAATTATTCATCTAATATCTAAGTTCGGTTATAAAAGTTTTCTTAGCTAAGTCCAAATTATCGTTAAGTTCTTCCCAATTTTTTTTACCACAGTAAATAATGGAAGTAAAGGAAAGAAATTATCCTTTCCACTACACCTTGGATGTAGATAGAATTTCTTGTTAATACCGGTGATAAAATTTTCATTACAACAAAAAATAGTCTATCATTAAATTTAAAACTATCACATATGTATCTAATCTATTATTTAAGCCAAATATAAAGATCTATTATTTAAGCCAAATATAAAAGAAAATTATTCATCTAATATCTAAGTTCGGTTATAAAAGTTTTCTTAGCTAAGTCCAAATTATCGTTAAGTTCTTCCCAATTTTTTTTACCACAGTAAATAATGGAAGTAAAGGAAAGAAATTATCCTTTCCACTACACCTTGGATGTAGATAGAATTTCTTGTTAATACCGGTGAAAAAATTTTCATTACAACAAAAAATAGTCTATCATTAAATTTAAAACTATCACATATGTACCTAATTTATTATTTAAGCCAAATATAAAGATCTATTATTTAAGCCAAATATAAAAGAAAATTATTCATCTAATATCTAAGTTCGGTTATAAAAGTTTTCTTAGCTAAGTCCAAATTATCGTTAAGTTCTTCCCAATTTTTTAACACAGTAATTAATGGAAATAAAGGAAATAAATTATCCTTTCCACTACACCCTGGATGTAGATAGAATTTCTTGTTAATACCAATGATAAAATTTTCATTACAACAAAAAATAGTCTATCATTAAATTTAAAACTATCACATATGTACCTAATTTATTATTTAAGCCAAATATAAAGATCTATTATTTAAGCCAAATATAAAAGAAAATTATTCATCTAATATCTAAGTTCGGTTATAAAAGTTTTCTTAGCTAAGTCCAAATTATCGTTAAGTTCTTCCCAATTTTTTTTTTTACCACAGTAATTAATGGAAGTAAAGGAAAGAAACTATCATTTCCACTACACCCTGGATGTAGATAGAATTTCTTGTTAATACCGGTGATAAAATTTTCATTACAACAAAAAATAGTCGATCATTAAATTTAAAACTATCACATATGTACCTAATTTATTATTTAAGCCAAATATAAAGATCTATTATTTAAGCCAAATATAAAAGAAAATTATTCATCTAATATCTAAGTTCGGTTATAAAAGTTTTCTTAGCTTAGTCCAAATTATCGTTAAGTTCTTCCCAATTTTTCTTACCACAGTAAATAATGGAAGTAAAGGAAAGAAATTATCGTTTCCACTACACCTTGGATGTAGATAGAATTTCTTGTTAATACCGGTGATAAAATTTCCAGTGCAACAAAAAATAGTCGATCATTAAATTTAAAACTATCACACATGTACCTAATCTATTATTTAAGCCAAATATAAAGATATATTATTTAAACCAAACATAAAAGAAAATTATGAATCCAATATCTAAGTTCGGTTATAAAAGTTTTCTTAGCTAAGTCCAAATTATCGTTAAGTTCTTCCCATTTTTTTACCACAGTAATTAATGGAAGTAAAGGAAAGAAACTATCATTTCTACTACACCCTGGATGTAGATAGAATTTCTTGTTAATACCGGTGATAAAATTTTCATTGCAACAAAAAATAGTCGATCATTAAATTTAAA
>CM063509.1:69846612-69849112 GCA_032207245.1 Pardosa pseudoannulata
ATAGTGAATAAACTAATTTAAAACCTAACTGGAATTTATCAACTAGTTTACAAATATCCATAAAGCAAAACAATCAATTAATATTTAAGTAAAGTGAAGAACATAGTTAAAGATATATTTGGAGGTTATCGACAAGATTACGAATATCATAAATCAAAACCTTCAATTAATATTTAAGTAATGTGAATAATCTGGTTAAACACATAGCTAGAGAATATCGAGAAAGATACAAATATTATCAATCATCACGTACAACTAATACTTAAATAAAGTAAAAAATCTGGTTAGACAGATAGCTGGACGATATTGACAAGATTACAACTATCATAAATCAACACGTTCAATTAATATTTAAATAGAGTGAATAATCTGTTTTAAAACTTAGCTGGACATTATCGACAAAATTACAAATATCATAAAACAGAATCTTCAATTAATATTTAATAACTGAATAATCTGGTTTAAAACATATCTGGAATTTATCAACAAGATTACAAATATCCGTAAGACAACATAATAAATTAATATTTAAGTAAAGTGAAGAATCTAGTTAAACACATAGCTGGAGGTTATCAACAAGATTTCAAATATCATAAATCAACACCTTCAATTAATATTTAAATAAAGTGAAGAATCTGGCTAAACACATAGCTGGATGTTATCGACAAGATAACAAATATAATAAATCAACACGTTCAATTAATATTTAAATAGTGAATAATCTGATTTTAAACATATCTGGAATTTATCATTACGATTACAAATATCCATAAAACAAAACGATCAATTAATATTTAAGTAAAGTGAAGAACCTGGTTAAAGATATATTTGGAGGTTATCGACAAGATTACGAATATCATAAATCAACACCTTCAATTAATATTTAAGTAAAGTGAATAATCTGGTTAAACACATAGCTAGAGATTATCGACAAGTATACAAATATTATCAATCACCACGTTCAACTAATACTTAAATAAAGTAAAAATTCTGGTTAAACGGATAGCCGGAAATTATTGACAAGATTACAACTATCATAAATCAACACGTTCAATTAATATTTAAATAGAGTGAATAATCTGTTTTAAAACTTAGCTGGACATTATCGACAAAATTACAAATATCATAAAAAACACGTTCAATTAATATTTAAATAGTGAATAATTTGTTGTAAAACATATCTAGAATTTATCAACAAGATTACAAATATCCATAAAACAGCACAATCAATTAATATTTAAGTAAAGTGAAAAACTGGTTAAACGCATAGCTGTATGTTATCAACAAGATTACAAATATCATAATTCAACACTTTCAATTAATATGTAAATAAAGTGAATAATCTTTTTTAACATATAGCTAGAGATTACCGACAAGGATAGAAATATTATCAATCATCACGTACAACTAATACTTAAATAAAGTAAAAAAATATGGTTAGACAGATAGCTGGAAGTTATTGACAAGGTTACAAATATCATACATCAACACCTTCAATTAACATTTAAATAAAGGGAATAATCTGTTTTAAATCTTAGCTGTACGTTATTGACAAGACTATAAATATCATAAATCAGCGTCTTCAATTATTATTTAAATAATGAATAATTTGTCTTAAAACATTAAGGAATTTACCAACAAGATTACAAATATCCATAAAACAACACGATCAATTAATATTTGAGTAAAATAAAGAATCTAGTTAAATGCATACCTGGAGGTTATCGACAAGATTACAAATATCATAAATCAACACCTTCAATTAATATGTAAATAGTGAATAATCTCGTTTAACACATAGCTAGAGATTATGGAGAAGGATACAAATATTATCAATCACCACGTTCAACTAATACTTAAATAAAGTGAATAATCTCGTTTAACACATAGCTAGAGATTATGGAGAAGGATACAAATATTATCAATCACCACGTTCAACTAATACTTAAATAAAGTAAAAAAATATGGTTAGACAGATAGCTGGAAGTTATTGACAAGGTTACAAATATCATACATCAACACCTTTAATTAATATTTAAATAAATAGAATAATCTGATTAAACACTTAGCTGGACGTTATCTACAAGATTACAAATATCATAAATCAGCATCTTCAATAATATTTAAATAGTGAAAATCTGGTTTAAAACATATCTAGAATTTATCAACAAGATTACAAATATCCATAAAACAACACGATCAATTAATATTTAAGTAAAGTGATGAACCTGGTTAAACACATAGCTGGAGGTTATCGACAAGATTACAGATATCATAAATCAACACGTTTGCAGAGTGAGAAAATTTCTATTCAAATCTTTATTAATTCACCGAAGGTAAGAAAAAAACAAAATAATACAGAAGGTCGAGAAGAACAGTCGGTTCATTTGATCTTCACGATTTTGAATTGATAAAAAGCAAAAGAGGGGACAGTATTCGGAAAACCACTGATGCAATTGATAGCGCACGTTTGCCCACTCACTCCCCCCGGCACATGCCG
>CM063509.1:69856612-69859112 GCA_032207245.1 Pardosa pseudoannulata
AATTATTGGACTGTCATTACAAAATTAGAAATGTTTTGAGATATCAAATTAGATTTATAAGCTGACATATAAATTTGCATGTTCTCTTATAACAAGACGTTTAAAAAAAACTTTTTTTAAGGCTAGGAATATTTTTAATAAATATTACCATGAATGATTTACGCAACAATTGGACTGTCATTACAAGAATAGAAATTATTTTGGGATATCAAATTGGATTTATAAGCTGACATATAAATTTACCTCTTCTTTTATAACAGGAGGTTTGAAAAAAAAAATAAAAAAAAACATTTATGAAGGGGTCGAATAGTTTTAATACATATTACCATGAATGATTTACACAACAATTAGACTGGCATTACAAGAATAGATCTTTTTGGCTATCAAATTGGATTTATAAGTTTACATATAAATTTATCTGTTCTCTTATAGCAGAATGTTTGCAAAAACACTTTTATAAAGGCGTTCAATATTTATGGTAATCTTGAAGTATTACCATGAATGATTTACGCAACAATTGGACTGTCATTACAAGAACAGAAATTATTTTGGGATATCAAATTGGATTTATAAGCTAACAAAGAAGCCAAAGAATTTCATTTTTTGTAAGTATATAAAATTTTTGTTTATCATTGGAAATCTCAACAATTCCTCACTATTAAAAATTATGAGTATTGAATACATATATATATGTATATAATATGTGTGTATGTGTAACTTTTGAGTGAAAATTATAGATAGTTTTAATACGTATAACACACGATTAGTTATTTTTAATGTTGGCACACTTTTTCATTTATTTATGAAAGTTAAATAAGATGCAAAATGAGGAGAGTGAAACTTTTTCTGTAAATTTATCTATAATTTCTTTATATACAAAGTTTACGCTATTTTCTTTATTGTATTATTATTTTTGAAAGTGTATTATTCAAAATATTTTTTTACTCTATTTATACACAATTAATAGTTCAGTTTTGGAAATTTTGGTGAAATTATTGGCGATGTTTACTAAAACACAAAGACATTCCATCCGAACATAGTATTTCTTGATTTTTTAACGACGTTAATTGATTGAGAATGGGCCACTATAATAGAATTATATACCTTTACTTAATTAACTCATATCACTTAAAAATAGGCCATTTATGTTTATGGGCAATTAATTTCTTTAAAAAATCCAACTAATTCATTCTGACAAATTTTTGGTGTTCTATTACATCGTAAGAGGCACCTCTATTCTCTATAGGAAAGAAAAGCAGGTTAAAATGGGGTAAGTAATAAAAAATTTCTTAAAAATGTTTTTGAAATAAATTTTCACAGTAAAGATATACATTCATGCATATCCATAACATGTTGAAAATTCACCCATGTAGTACAGAATGTCGTGAATGAAGCATCATTACGCTGCTGTTTGTAGACAATAATTTGCATGTATATATTTATACTTTTAATTCTCCTTTGTTAATAAACTATCATATTTATCAACAATCTGCAGCATAAGAGTTTAATTAATATTTTTTTTATAAATTTGTTAATCTCTATACCTTTAATCGGAATATTTCAATACCCAGACCATAAGGTATATAATATATATATATATATATATATATATATATATATATATATATATATATATATATATATATATATATATATATATATATATATATATATATGTATATATATATATATGAATATATATATAATATATATATATATATATATATATATATATATATATAGAGAGAGAGAGAGATAGATATAGATATAGATATATATACCGTAAAAGTTTAATCACTTATGAATTCTCTTTTGTTAAACAACTATCATATTTGTAAACAATCTGGAGCAGAAGAGTTTATTTAACATTTTTTGTAAATTTGTTAATCTACAGTAAAAGCTCTAAACCTTTAATCGGAATATTTGAATAACCAGACTATAAGGTATATATCATATTAATATACACTCATGTCCATAAATTAAGGATAATTTGGAATCACACAGAAATAGAGCTCTAAAAAATTTCACCTGTAGAAATATCACACACATCTTGAAAAAGAATATGCAAATTCCAGGAAACCACCAGATGGCGCGGATAGTACGTAACAATGACGAGAGGGTATAAAAGGGGTATATAAGGAATGGTAGCAAAGAAGTAAAATTGTTCACAAGCGCTTTAAAAGCCTTTCAGTGCAATAACCGCATAGTTATGGCACAAAGGAAGCTTTTGGATGATTTTTTACTTGGTAGAATTATCGGACGACTTTAATGTGGACGTACCCAGCTGGAAGTATCCGAGGAACTTGGAATCGCCCAGAGTGTCATCTCCAGGCTTTGGCAACGATTCAAACATGATGGTAATGTGAGTAGATGTTACAGCACAGGTCGCCCCCGAGTTACTACGCCGAATGATGACCGGTATTTGGCAGTTACTGCCAAAAGAAACAGACGGAGCACAGCATCAGACCTGTCTCGTCAGCTCTCTTCAGCTACCGGTACG
>CM063509.1:69866612-69869112 GCA_032207245.1 Pardosa pseudoannulata
CCGCAACTAAGTTAAAAGAGTATTACGAGGGTTGCTATTTATATTTCTGGCCTTGGAAACAATAAGTGTTGCTAGGCGATTTTAGACGATTTTAATCGAAAGTTTGATACTTTTAAACATAAATTCAGCAAAAGATTTACCATTATAGCTTCATTTGTGTTGTTGCCAGTAAATTGAAAAGTTCTTCTCTTTCAAAAAATGGAATTGAATCGTGAACATTTTCGTGCCATTATTTTTCACAACTTTTGACGTGGATTGTCAAGTGGATTGCTTCGATGAACTTAATTCTTTATACAGCGATAAAGCGCCATCCTACAGCACTGTAAAAAATGGTATAACAAATTTAATCGTGGTCGATGTTCGATCCGTGACGAGTCCCGTGCACGTCATTCAAAATCCGTTGTTGTGCCAGAATAGATCGATGCTGTGCGTGAACTGATAAAGTAAGATCGTCATGTCACATACCGTGAGATAGAGGCGTCTTTGGACATTAATGAATGACTCGCATCAATAAAATATTGCATGAACATTTGAGCGTAAAAATAATTTGTTCACGTTGGATCCCGCATAATCTGACAAACGCTCAAAAGAAGGCTCGTGTCGATTGGTGCAAGGAAATGTTGGAAAAATACGTTCAAGGTACATCAAAGGCTGTGTATAATATCTACACAGGTGACGAATCATGGATACATATGAGCCGGAAACAAAACAGCAACCAACTGTATGGGTCTTCCAAGGTGAGGCAAAATCAACAAAAGTTGTTCGAGGAAGAAGCACATCTAAACAAATGTTTGCCTGTTTCTTCGGCATTAACGGTCATGTGGGAACACTAGAGTTAGAGCAACGCATGACGGTCAATTCTGAATGTTACACGACCATTTGTTTGTCAGAAGTCATCGGAGAAATTCGAAAAAAGCAGAAGAACAGGTGAACCATTCTTCATCATGACAATGCGACCTCTTACACATCGACTCAAACAAAGGCAGCGAAAGATCGAACTGATGGGTCATCCGCCGTACAGCCCTGATTTGGCACCCAATGACTTCTTCTTATTCCCACACATCAAAAATAAATTACGTGGACAACGATTTTCGACCCCCGAAGAAGCGGTTGATGCATTCAAAACGCATGTTTTGGAGTTACCTCAATCGGACTGGAAAAAGTGCTTTGAAAATTGGTTCAAACGCATGCAAAAGTGTATTGATCATCATGGAGAATATTTTGAAAAACAATAAAACCAATTTCGATCCTACATATTTGTTTTTTCATTATTAGGCCAGAAATATAAATAGCAACCCTGGTATTGAACTTATTTCTGTTTTTAATTACGCTGTACTACATAGTTTTTATAGCATAATTCTTCTAATCATGTAAGCATGAAGATATATTTGTAACTTTTTGTGGATCTCTAGTAAAAGTCTTAATATCTCTGTTTATACAGATTTTCTTCCAGAGTTATATTTTACAAATTAAAGTAGGTATAATACTTTCTCTCAGTTTAGATTAGCATCCACATTTATGCAAAATTTCGAAGCTCGTGCATTTCCAGGATTAGATATTTGTTAAACTTTATATCGTTTCGAACTTTTCGTTTTATACGATATATTCATGAGTTCTACTTTACTAAACTGCTAGTTCGACGAAAGAGTTCGCAAAGTCTTTTACAGATAGAATCTTGAAGAAAGGTTCTTTAATGCGATCTCTCCCTGTTATTTTTATTTAAGAATGATTAATGGAACTCAAAACTTCTGAAAATTTCATTTCTTAGTTTTTATTGTTAAAAATGAGGACATCATATGGTTTAATTGTATAACTGCCATTTTTATTTAAGAATGCTTAAAGAAACTCTAAACTTATGAAAGTTCTTAAATTTCATTTTTTAATTTTTATAGGTGAAAATGAGGAAACCATTTGATTTACTTTTTTAAATGTAATTTTTATTTAAGAATGCCTATTTAAGAACTCAAAACTTCTGAAACTTCATTCCTTTAATTATTTCCTTTAATCTTTTCTTATTTTAAATTATTTAAATATAGTCTGTACTATTTTCACTTAACTTATATATTACGTAAATAATTTTCTTTTATATTTGGATTAAATAATAGATTAGGTACATATGCGATAATTTTAAATTTAATCATCGATTAATTATCATGAATTTGCATGTCATCAAATTATCACGAGTATAACATAATGAATTCTAATTAGTACTACTAGTGGTAGTAGTTTATGAAATGATTAAGTATAATCAAAGATCATTTTATTGATGTTTGCTTTATGATACGTGTTTTCAAAATTAATTTTGTTCAATGAAAAGTTTATTAGTAACAACTAATTTTTATATCTATGAAATGATATTCATTCTTTTTTTATGTATTGGAAAGAATTTCGATATCGACATAGAAAATAATACTTTGAATTATCTATCTAAATGAATTCAACGTAATTCTAAACTGCATTCTCAGTATCGGGAGACTTTAGAGGAGTATGGAGATAAACA